>OX387370.1:8662029-9104529 GCA_947563465.1 Archips xylosteana
TTTAGAATATGCCTGTAACATGATTAAATTAGATGAACGAAATGTACAGAGAAAGACAATCTCCAATCTTTTGAATAATAGGTACCTAGTATTTTATTTAAATTACTATTAGACGCATACCTACTAGACTTATAATTCGTTCATGTAGTTTACTCCATGTTAACACATCGCAAGATCCATTGGTGAACTAAATATTAATTTTGTTCAAGACTTGTACGAGAAAGTGTACAAAGTTCACAAATATCTTGCGATATGTTTGTCATAGACTATTAGAATTTGCTATGGACATTAAACGTTTGCGATTCAAACCTATAATTTGACCTAAGCCTCATCATGATCTTACGTATGTGTTCACATACGCAACTACGATGACATTTGAAATTTTCTTACGCACTATAACTTACCGCGTTTTATATTACGCTTCTCCTAAACGACCGTTACTTACCACGTAAATAGAACAAAAGCGCCAAGACTCCGTGATTACTCAGAGGCAGCAGTCAAAGGGATGTTTTCTTTTTTAGCGAAACATTTCGATCCCGCGCGAAGTAACGCCGCAGCCATCTTGAGCGGCGCAACCGCGTACCCATTCCGCGTCGCGGACAAAAGTATACTATGCGTGTACTGCCTAGAACTGTATGACGATCCCGAACTCTTCAGAAAGCACATGGACGCGGAACATAACAACTTCAATATCAAAGTCGCCTTCCACAACTTACCAAGTCTAGAGTTCATTAAAGCAGACGTCACAGACTTGAGATGCAGAATGTGTTCCCAAAAACATGAGACGCTTGAAGCTATTGCTGACCATTTGAAGGTCCAGCATGGAGAGGATATAGACACCGATGGAAAGCTAGGCGTAATGCCGTACTTGCTGCACAAGGACGTACATAATTGCGTGTTATGCGATAAAAACTTCCCGACGCTCTTTCATTTGAATAGGCACACGATCTCGCACTTTTTAGGTAACGTGTGCCATGTTTGCGGCAAAAGTTACTTGGCCACCACAGGTCTCCTCCGGCACATACGATCGAAACACCAAGAATACCAAGTGTCCTGCAAGAGGTGTAGAAAAGTGTTCCCGTCTATGGAGGCTAAAGAGAAGCACACCAAGACGGAGAAGTCTTGCATGCCTTACGTGTGCCCTAAATGCAACGAGAGATTCCTCGATTGGAAATCTAGAAAGCGGCACATGGAAACGTCTCACGGACAGACGAAAAAGACGTACAGATGCGCGGACTGCGATATTAGTTTCAACACTGAGAACTCTTATTACGAGCATTTTAAACTCCACCACTCGAGGGAGTGTCGGTCTTGTAAACACTGCGGCTTAAAGTTTTTGTTCGTGTCTCGATTAAACCGGCATCTCGCCAAGCATAATGTGTAAAGCAAGTAGGGGAACGCATGCGTGTTAATAATTTATGGCTATTGTTTCGATAATCAAGACTATAGAGATAATGTGGAAAATTTTTAGCTGGTTTCTAATCTTTTGCAATATACATATCCTGTAAAAATTGTGTTAAGTAGTCATTTACCCCCTAATAATTAGTGAGTGCGACTTTTCGCTCGCTTTTTCCGCTATGTCTAATGACCGGATGGCATAGTGGTTAGAGAACCTGACTACAAAGCTTGAGGTCTTTGGTTCGATCCCCGGTTGAGGCACATATTATGTATGAGAAATACGAATGTATGTTCTCGAGTCTTGGATGTTTAATATGTATTTAAGTATGTTTCTATCTATTTAAGTATGTATGTCTATCCGTTGGCTAGTACCCATAACACAAGCTTTGCTTACTTTGGGACTAGGTCAATTGCTGTAAACCCCTTACGAAAAACAGATTTACCGCTTTGGGGTAATTATCCCCGGGTTTGGAACTAGTGATTTACTAATTTTGGTTTCTTCTGAAAAACATAGGCCACTTGCTGAAAAAATCTAGTCTGGATTT
The DNA here is from genome assembly GCA_947563465.1 of Archips xylosteana. Classification (NCBI taxonomy): domain Eukaryota; kingdom Metazoa; phylum Arthropoda; class Insecta; order Lepidoptera; family Tortricidae; genus Archips; species Archips xylosteana. The sequence goes on from OX387370.1 coordinate 8,663,973, forward strand.
GACGCTAAGCTCAATTTAGTAGCGTCAATATGCGTAGAACTGTCAAGCTTAAGCAAAGGTCGTATTGTCTTAACGCGCAGGCGCTTACAATATCGCATTCACCATTTCTTTTTCCTTCATTCTTCACCATGTGCTAGTAAGAAGTGGTAAAAACGAATGTGATCCAGAGTCCATTAGATAATAAGGCCTCAGGTCAGATGAAACTATGATCAGATAACAGATAAACTATGTAGGAAATCTTTTTATTTCTCACTAGCTAATCTTAGATTTGCCGTGGTCGGCGTAACGGTTTCCGGTGCTCAGTTTACAAGACTACAGAAAACGTTTTCTTTTCTAGTGGACACAGAAATCGATCCTGTACGAAGAAACGCAGAGGCAATTGTTAAGTACACGACCGCATGTCCCTTCCGCGTGAACGATAAGTCTATCCTTTGCGTCTACTGCGGAGAGCTATACAACGAACCAATACAGTTTCGACTCCATATGGACGACGAACACACCAAATTTAACTACCGCATGCCTTTCGAGAAACTACCTAAATCCGAATACGTTAAAGTAGACGTTACTAACCTTAGATGTAGGATCTGCGCCATCTCTTTACCCAATTTAGAATTAGCTTTGACACATTTAAAAGAACACCATAAAAATGTTAATGTTAATTCTCCTAGTGGGGTGATGTCGTTCCTTCTTGACAGCAGGGAGTGGAATTGTGCCGTGTGCCAGGCTAGTCACCCCTCTCTGTTACATTTGAATAGACACACTATTACCCATTTTCGGAGTTACGTTTGTGAGGTTTGCGGCAAGTCTTACGTGGCAACAACGGGACTCTTGCACCACGTTAGGATGAAACACGAGAACCAGTACAAGGCGTACTGCAGACGTTGCGGCATGGTTTTCTCCTCGATGGAAGTCAAGAATCAACACCAGAAATTGGAGAAAAAATGCATGGCATACTGCTGTTCCCTGTGTCCGGATCGTTTTCCTACGTGGGAGATAAAACAGCAACACATGGTCGAACATCATGGCATGACGAAAAAAACGTTTCAGTGTTCGGATTGTAATGTCTCTTTTTCTAGTCGTAGAGCTTTCTATGATCATTATAAGCTTTGCCACTCACGTGAGTGCATGTCTTGTGTGCACTGTGGACTTAAATTTGCGACGTCCTCCCGACTTAAAAGACATTTAGGGAGAAAGCACGCTCTGTGATTGTATTTAGAACTCTTATGGCCACTTGCATAGTCTAGTGTTAGAGAACTAAGTCGTTAATCTTGAGGCGGTATTGTCTTACGCGCGGGCGCTTGCGATCGCATTCTCTCTTTCTATCTCATCTTATGTCGTGTGACAGAAAGAGGTGATGAAAACGGTCGTTAGACAAGGCCTCTGGGTTAGGGATACCAGTTCCATACATTGTGACTCTACTTAACTCTGAGTTAAGCTCTGGTCCATGCAAGTCCGCCTTATAAGCTACTTTTAAAAATAAATCTAAAGTTTGTGCTGTCTTTTATATTTCCTGAGCGGCAGAACGAAGTTTCAGATTTCTGATACAATTTTCGAATAATTGCGCGATGCAGAAGCCTTAAGCACGCTATGCTACTTGAGAAATTGTCTTATTTACGTGTTGCGTAATTAGGAAGAGATTGGGTTAGTGACTGGGAATTTTCTTTTCTATCCATAGAACGGGAGCAAAGGCAGGACCCAGCGCGGGACAATGCGGTTCTTATTTTGCGGCATTCCTCGGCGTACCCGATTCAGCAGAGCGGGATATCTTTTCGTTGCTGTTTCTGTCCCTGCACCTTTGACGATCCAAATCTCTTCCGCTCTCACATGAAAGCTGACCACAGCAAAGTTGATAAGGCTACTTCTCTTAAGCACCACTACGAATCTCTAACTCGTGTTGATATAACAGATCTACAATGCATCCATTGTCTTAACACATTCATAAGTTTAGACGCTGTAGCAACACATTTGAACGAGAAGCACCATCTGAATATTGATACGAAACAAAGTCTAGGCCTTGTGCCTTTGAAACTAGAGAAAGATAGATTCGCCTGTCTAATGTGCACAAAACTCTTTACGGGTATCAAACAGTTATCTAGACATGCCGGTTCCCACTTCCTAAGGAACATCTGTGACGCCTGTGGCCAGAATTTTGAGACTCGAAGAGGTCTCAAAAACCACGTGTTGTTCACTCATTCATCGAAACACTTGTGTAGGACTTGCAAAACGCCATTTCCAACCGTTGAAGCGAAAATGGAGCATGTCAGGAAAAATAAACGTTGTTTCGCATTTAGCTGCAATATTTGTAAAGAGCGTTTCCAAAGCGGAGAAATGCGGCAGGCGCATTTAGAGAACATTCACGATAAACCGAAAATAACGTTTAAATGTAGCGTATGCGACAGACTATTCGCCAATCGAACGTCCTTATATTTGCATTTCAAAGCGGCACACACTAACGAAATAAAGTGTAACAGTTGCGAGTTGACGTTTGCTACTAAACGATCTTTGCACGAGCATATGCGTAAGCTTCACACCGGTGAACGACCGTTTTCATGCCACTTGTGTGGCAAAACTTTTGCGTATAAAAAGGGGTTCGTACGGCACGCTAAAGTGCATGACGATAGCAAAAAACAAACGTGCGAGCTGTGTCAGCGACTGTTCGTAGAAAGTAGTCGACTGAAACAACATTTGACGAAACACCACTCGAAAAATAACAAGTTAGATGTTACATAATTTTATGTGTTTGACTTTTGCCAAATGGCTATTTTGGTAAGTTTTTGGATTATTGACGATCAACGCAGGCAATGACTTTCCGAACAAATAGGAATTGAAATCTTCTCTTTTCTAGAATTAGTCGGAGAGAGCGTGCGGGCTGCCCAGCGGAACGCGAGCCTTATATTGAGACACTCCACTGCATATCCCTTCAGATACAACATGGCTACCATGAAATTGCAGTGTAACATCTGCTTTCAGTTGTTTGATGAACCCAGTTTGTTCAGAGCGCATATGGACACGAAACACGATAACGTCGATAAATCAACGATAGTTGCACCTTCCGGACGCGGCGACACGCGCGTTGACATTACAAACTTGCGCTGCAAGAGTTGCATGACCAATTTTGATAGTTTAGAAAGCTTAGCGATTCACTTAAACAAAACACATAAATTGGATGTCAACGTTAACTATCATCACGGATTAGTGCCAATGAAGCTGGAAAAGAATCGTTTCCAATGTCTGATTTGTTCCAAATTGTTCACGGGTCTGAAACAGCTTTGGAGGCACGCCGGCGGACACTTTTACAAATACATTTGTGATGTTTGTGGCAAGCATTACGAGACACCAGCCGGTCTCAATTTACACGTGAAGTACGGCCACTCTGGCACTGAAATCTGTAAGCATTGCAAGCAATCCTTTCCCACTAAGAAAGCGAGACAAGAACACATTAAAATGACTAAAGCGTGTCAACCTACTATATGCCCTTACTGCAACGAACGCTTCTTACATTGGCAGCAAAAGGAGGAGCACTTAGTTGCTGTCCATGGCAAAGAAAGAAGAGTGTTTCCTTGCACTGAATGCGATAAAGTCTTCACTCAGCGAACTGTGCTCTATGTTCACTTCAGAACTACGCACACCGATGAGAACAAATGCCAGTATTGCGAAAAGCAATTCCCTACGCAGCCAAGACTGAAGGAGCATACGGCAAGGTATCACACGGGAGAGAGAGCGTTCGCCTGCAATTTATGTGAGATGAAATTTATTGATGGCCAATCGTTGAAACGTCATCTAGTGACGCATGATGACAGCAAGAAACATGCGTGTTCGATCTGTGACAGACTTTATGCGAGGAAATACAGGTTGACCCTTCATATGGCAAAACACCATCCCAGTGCTAATATCTGAGATTACGTTTAAAAAAATAGTTTAAGTAAGTGTTTAATTAGATTGATGAAGGTATTTTGAAAAGGTTCTCTTGATTTATGGCTTCTTTTGTATAGGCCGCGATTAGAACAGGATTGAAATATGTGTCGTGTAGCACATTTAATAACTATCGGTTCTATTCTAAAACTCATTTCCGTCTAATGACGTACCACTATCCATTTGCTAAGTAGGTTTTGAAAGTTGATTATTTCTAAGATTTGCCAAACATTTCGTATTTTTGATAATAACATTATATTGCAAGTGTTCAGATAATGACTCAAGCAGACAAAGAACAATCTAAACTGGTTTTAGAAAATAGGTTCTTTGTAGTAACTGTACATTTATTTTGTTGAATGTAAAAATAAAGAATAATTCAAGACCATGACATTGTTGTCAATCGTTAGAAATCCTCCCCCTGTTTCCTGTTGTTTTCTGCTCCCAAAGAAACAGTTTGACTAATAAAAACATAATGATTAAGAATCGTTGCAAACGTACTAGGTCCGAAAGTATCAGGTTTACCTTGACCTATCCTTGTTATACTGAGAGTAACACGGAGTGTTGGACGGAACTTCGTCTGCTATTTGTTAGTTCTGGCAATTATATAACTGCTGAACAAGAACTTAATTCTTTTTTTACCTATTTAATCTCCACAAAGAATTTACGATACGTGTCCTAGACAAAAATAGTCATCTTAGCTTTCGTTGGCAACAAAGCCATGAGTAGGAACCAACTGAATTATTTCTTCTTTTTAGGTATAGAATGGAAGAACCAGGAGGTCACCAAGCGGAATGCGTCTGTCATACTGAAGCATTCCTCTGCCTATCCGTTCCAGCAGACTTCTAACATATTCCGGTGTTGTTTCTGTTTAGATGTATACGAAAAACCCCAAGAGTTCAGAGAGCATATGGATTCTCAACACCCAAATATTGACAAGTCGGATCTCCCTTCAAACGTGTCGGATAACCTAGTTCGCGTTGATATAACAAACTTGCAGTGCAACGTCTGTTCTGCTGCTTTCGAAAAGCTAGACGATCTGGCGGCACATTTAGTTGAACATGACCTAAATATAGATACTACTAAACCAATCGGCCTGGTACCTTTTAAACTTGATAGCGATCGTTTCGTATGCGTCGTTTGCGAGAAAGTCTTTCCGGGCTTCTTCCAACTGTCTAGACATACCGCTACACATTTTAGCAATTACGTATGCGTTGCGTGTGGATGTACATTCGAGACTTTATCAGGGCTCCGTTACCACGAAATATTTAGTCATAAAGCATCCAAATACACGTGCAGAGTCTGCATGAAATCATTCTCGAGTAGAGACGAAAAGAGGAAGCATATTAGGGAAAACGCAGCATGTATGCCCGCGAAGTGTTACATATGCAAAGAGCGCTTCCCATCGTGGGATCACAAGGAAAAGCATTTAATAGAGATGCATGGCAAGCCGAAGAAGAGTTACCCTTGCACGGAATGTGACAAAGTGTTTCAACAAAACTCACAGTTATACTTTCATTTCAAAGTTACCCACACAGATGACCTTAAGTGTCAATATTGTGACAAACGTTTTACTGCACGCTCTATCCTGAATGAACATTTAGCAATGCATGAAGGGAAAAATGACTTAGTGTGTACCGTTTGCGAGAAAAAGTTTCGTTATTACCGAAGCCTGAAAGTGCATATGAAACTTCACGATGGGCTTACTTATCCTTGCACTGTTTGTCACCATACATTTACAACGAAAAATCGTCTTGACAAACATAAATGTAAAGTTCCACAACGTCGATGCATATTATATTTTTAAAACCGCACAGAAAATGCTATAAGTGTTATTTATCTCTATAAATTTAGAGTAATGCCTACTCTAATCGCGGCTTAGCTGTAAACGCGTTTTTAGCTATTCCAGTACATATTTGAGCGTTCTAGGAATTGGTGAACAACTGAACTCTTCTCTTTTCTAGACATCCTTGGATGGAGTCGGGATGCCGCCAAGCTGAACGCCCAAATAATACTGAGACACTCGACGGCGTATCCGTTCCTGCAATCTTCTAACTCGTTGAGGTGCTGTTTTTGCCCGGAGGTTTTCAACGATCCTACGCTTTTTAGAGCTCACATGGACGTCATACATATGGGCGTTGACAGGTCCACATGCAACAAAGCAAACCTGGATACGCAGACACGTGTTGATGTCACAAACCTGCGTTGCGTAAAATGCATAAAGAAATTCGCCTCCATTGAAGCCGTCGCCAAACATTTACACGACGAGCACGAACTCGAAATCCAGTTGAGCCAAAGCCTAGGTCTTGTGCCATTAAAACTCGAGAAAGATCGCTTCGAATGCGTCGTTTGTTCCCAAAAATTCACGAGTACCATGCAAGTGTCCAGACACACCGGCACGCACTATTTTAGAAACATATGCGACATATGTGGGAAAAGGTTTGAGAGTAGACGGGGAATCGATAGCCATGTCAAATTACGCCATACGTCAAGGTCTTTTTACTGTAGAAAGTGTAAGGGATCTTTCACAACCCTGGAAGCTAAGAAGGAGCACATGCGTCAAAGTAAATCTTGCCTGCCTTTTAGGTGTAACATATGTAAAGAGCGGTTTTTGTTTTGGGAAAGAAGAGAGGATCATTTGGTCGAGGCTCACGGTAAAGAAAAGAAACTGTTTCGGTGCACGGAATGCGAGAAGGTTTTTGAACGGCGTACGCTGCTGTACTTTCATTTTAAGGCAGCTCACACGGAAGATCATAAGTGCACGTACTGTGAATTGACTTTTTCCACTAGACGGGATTTACGTGAACACACGCATCTACACACTGGCGAACGACCGCTCAAATGTCATGTATGCGACAAAACGTTCACTCGTGATAAGGCTTTGAAACAACATTTGGTCATTCATGATGATAGCAAAAAGAAAATATGCACTGTATGCAGCAGACTCTTCACTGATCGTAAAAAATTACGCGTTCACGTCGAGAAACATCACCCTGAAGTTTTCCAACAGGAATTTGCTCTGAATCCCAAATGATTTTTGTTCTATGTGACAAAAGCAAGCGATTGTCACTGCTATTTTATGCTCACTGAGGTTTTAAACTCTCTGTTGGAATTAGGGACATATGCCTCTTAAGGCTTTGCTCAACGTTTTTTAAGATATTCAAGGGTTTGTGCTATCACGTCTGCCCGCGAAAGTTATCCTTATATTATAGTAGTGCTGTCCCGAAAAGACCGAATATCTATATCAGTTTCTTTTTAACAAATCTTTTGAAGAGAATTACGAAATTCTATATAGCAATATTTGTATTCTACAAACTCTCCGCCCGGCTTCACATGAACCAATTTTCCGTAAAATTTTCAATCTTACAAATCTTCTCTTGAGAGTCACAATCAAAAAAAAAGACGTAACCATTCCGAAGTGATGCCCTTACACACATTCGACGATTGATGCAATGAAGCATATCCAAACGTTAACGAACGATGAGTTAAAAGCATCTTGGAATTTGAAGATAACTAAAAGTTTAACGCGCTGACTTCGTGACCAACCATTTAGTAAGGGAGTAAGCAAACTTTCATGAACACGTACAGCCAATTTGTTGAGGTGTCAAAATGTCTACAGCATCTCTAGGGCATAAGACGTTCGCTTCTCATAAAATGACCGAGGGAATTTCTTTTGTTCTAGACGATGAACAAGCCGCCGCGAGACGGAACGGCCAGGTAGTGGTCCAATTTACCACGGCGTATCCGTTCAAGATCCCTGAGTCTTCCATGGTGTGCGTTTATTGTTGCGATGGGTTTGAGGACCCCATTGACTATAGGAAACACATGGAAGACGAACATAAGTCTTTTAAAGTTAACCTCGCTTTTATTCATTGCGCTCAAGGTTATATTAAAGTCGACGTCACTGATTTAAAATGTCGTATTTGCGGAATATCCCTAGAAAACTTAGATTTCGCTGCTAAACATCTGAAAAATACACATTTAAATCAAACACTAAATTTAAAGTATGAAATAGGTCTACAACCTTTTAGACTTGACGATAAAAACAATTGGTCGTGCCTTATTTGCAGCTCTAAAGCTTTGTCCCTTCGTCATTTAAGCAGACACACTCAAACGCATTTTTCCAAACTGTCTTGCGAATATTGCGGTAAATGCTACCCCACAATGAACTCACTCCAGCAACACGTTAAATTTGTGCACTTTGGTCAAGAGCGGATATGTCGAAAGTGTAAAAAGACATTTAGCACGGCGGAGGAAAAATCTGAGCATTTGGAAAAATTTAAAGAGTGTCGCCAGTACTGCTGCACTGTTTGCGGAGATCGTTTCATACTTTTAAGGGAGAAAGATGCTCACATGACAGAAAAGCACGGCGCTCCAGTGAAAACGTTTGCCTGCCCGCAGTGCAACGAGACTTTCATGGCCAAGAGTAGACTTTCTGATCACTTCAGAATAACTCATTCCGAAGAGAAATACGTTTGCCCCTACTGCGGAAACAACTTTAAACATAAAAACACTATGGACCGCCACATAATTGTTCACACGCAGGAGAAGTCTTACCCCTGCAGTTGCTGCTCTAAAACGTTTCACAGGAAATCTAGTTTAACGCAGCATATGTGGACCCACAGCGAATATAAACGGTTCGAGTGCCAGCCGTGCAATAAGAAATTCAACCAAAGAGTTAGCTGGAAAAGCCATATGAAGTCTCACCATCCTGAACAGACCGTGACTTAATTTTGGCAGAATAATGGGATTCATAATAGGAAACCTGGATTTTTTATTTTAAAGACGGTGCTTATGAAATGGCTAGACCGAACGCCGAGATTGTAGTCAAATATGGAACACTTACTTAGCAAAAGATAGACAAAAGACCTGAAAATCTTTTCACACTTGTAAATTCGTGATTTTACTGACTTTTGACTAATCGTTGTGTAAACGAGCCGTGTTTTTCTCCATTCATCTTATGTTCATGATCGACAACGTATCTGAATCTTGTCAAATCCTGTCTATTCGCATAACGAATTAAAATATTTCTAATATTTATTCGTATCAATAAGTAAAGCGGTATAATATCTTGGTATAAGCTAAAAACGGCATTAGAACAATCGAATGACTAAGGGCATTTCTTTTTGTTCTAGACAACGATGCCTATCTCAACGCGAAACGGAACGCCGAGATTATCGTGAAATATTCGACTGCGTACCCGTTCCGACTTCCAGAGAATTCTATGGTTTGTGTGTACTGCTGTGAGGGTTTCGATGACCCTACTTTGTATAGAAAACATATGAGTGATGAACACGAAACGTTCAAAGTGCGCATGGCTTTCGTCCACTGTAGCGAAGGTTTTATTAAAGCAGACTGCACAGATTTGCGCTGTCGCCTTTGCACGGAACCCTTCGACACGTTAGAAGCTGTCGCTAGCCACTTGCATTTAGAGCACGACATGAAATTGAACCTTAATTTCGAGCTAGGTATGCAGCCGTTCAAACTCGAAAAAGACAAACTCCTTTGCGCAATGTGCGATCTGAAATTCCCTTGCATTCGCCAACTTAGCAGACACACACAATCCCATTTTCTTAAACATACCTGCGACACTTGCGGCAAATCCTACGCAACGATAACGACTCTAAAAAACCACATTCGGTTCTCCCATGCTGGTAACGAACGAATTTGTAGAAAGTGTAGAATGACGTTCTCCACTTTAGAAGCGAAAAGAGAACATTTGCGATTATCGTCTAAATGCTGGTCTCATTTGTGTATGTTTTGCGGCGAGCGATTCATGACTTGGACGCTCAAGCAAAGCCATTTGAATCAAGTTCACAAAGCCCCTAAAAGATCCCACCCTTGCCCTGAATGTGGCGAGGTATTCGCAGAACGTAAAAAATATCGTGTACATTTCAAAATATCACATACAGACGACAATTTTACCTGTACGTGTTGCGGTTTGAAATTCGACACTAAGCGCGGTCTCGAGGAGCACAGAGTTGTGCATACGAAAGAGAAGTTGTTTCCTTGCACAGTGTGTTCGAAATCGTTTCCTAGGAAAAAGAACTTAGCTCAGCATATGTGGATTCATAGCGAGTATAAGAGGTTCGAGTGCGTGCCTTGCAATAAACAGTTTAATCAGCGAGTTAGTTGGCGCACGCACATGAAGTCTTACCATTCAGATTTAGTTGATTTTGATGGGAAACAAATGCAGGTTGATAAGCTCAAAGTGCGATCTATGACATATTTGACTGATTTTAAAAACACTTAGTTTGTCTAAGAAACGAATAAGCAGCAATGCGACATTAAATGCAACGCAAAATCGTCATTGTGGTTAACCGACATAATAAATCCCTTAAAACAAATGACAATTCAGACTGAATAGGCTCTATCATATAATCACAAAATAATCTAGAAGATTGCATTGTTGAGCGTCGCGATATCACAAACTTTTGCATTATGCGGAAATATTTTTATTTACAAGGAACACACCATTGTTACTCTTCTTTGCTATTGTTAATGTATATCACAATTATTATTAGTCAAGTTAATTTGTTGAGTTGTTTTAAAAACACTGTACATAGATATAAAACGAATTTTCCGAGAAGAAAATTGTGTATTAAATTGATTTGATACGATGTTCTTTGAATTAGTGATTTTTGTATTAAACCATCAATTTTAAAAGCTATTTCGAATATGATTATTGATTAGTTTGATTACATATTTTACGATGAGCACAAGTATGTGTTTTCAAAGAATAACGTTTTTAAATCAATTAATATCTTTATTAGTCATAACACAACTTTCATTTACTTATTTTAAGGACTTGGAAAATATGAAACTTATATTTTTTGGTTGAAATAAATTTATTGTATAGCAACAATGTTTTTGAATGTTTCTCTAACTCCTTATACTTCCCTATTCAAGCACAACGCGTACGGTACCTATATCCTCGTGAGTCAGCTGGTTCTTTATAAAGAACAAATCATCAGCAAGAAATAGAGTACAAATTATTCAATGAATAAAAAACTTCAAAGACGCATTAATAAGTTCCAAAATTACAAAACGTACGTCTCTTATCTTGGTCTTAAGTTCTACATCGGTTACAAAAGGCCTGAACTCACGAGGATATATACAAGTAATATAATCCACAATACAATTAAAAGTAGGTATCACAGGAATAGGGATCACATATTTCCAAATAGATAGGTACAACTAAGGGCATTTTAAGGCGAAGTGAATAGGCTGTTGCTGAACATTTAGCTTCATCTGCACTTTTCATCACATGAGATAGGGGTCAATCACGGGTCACTTTTATGTGAAAAAATAGTGGAACTTAGACCTGGTGGCCCTTTCGTTTATTTCGTAATAAAAAAAACTTGTACTAACTTGAATTAAAAAGAAGCATACACGCACACTAAAAGTCAGGTCAATGACAGAGAGCATTTCTTTTGTTTTAGACAAAAAATCAGTCACCAATGCCACCATCGAGAGACGAAACGCCGAGTTAATAGTACTCTACTCGACCGCGTACCCGTTCAGGCTTCCCGGCAAACTCATGGTGTGCGTGTATTGCTGCGAGAAATTCGAGGACCCCTCATTGTTCAGACTGCATATGGACGGCGAGCACCAACAGTTCAAAGTTTGGATGACTTTCGTCCATGTGTCTGACGGAGATTTGAAGGTCGACTGCACCGATCTCCGCTGTAGAACTTGTTGCCAACGCTTTCCAAAGCTAAAAGACGTGGCGGAGCATTTGCTCAGAGTCCACGGCCACCCGCTAGATTTAAATTACTATCTAGGTTTACAACCGTTCACGCTATTCAAGAACATGTTACTGTGTGCTGTGTGCTCAGACAAGTTCCCTTGTTTACGAACGTTGAGCAAACACACCCAAACGCATTTCGTTAAGTTCACCTGCGAGACTTGCGGAAAATCCTATTCCACTACGGCATCTTTGCACGCCCATAGAAAATTCTGCAATAAAGGAAATGGGCCGATTTGTAGAAAGTGTCTAAAATCATTTCCGAATCTAGAAGCTAGGAGGGAGCATTTTGAAAAATCCAAATTATGTCGTCAGCATACATGCAATTGTTGCGGTGAGAGATTCCATACTTGGAACCTCAAACAACAGCACATGCTACAGGTTCATGGAAAGAAAAAGAAGGAACACTGCTGCCCAGAATGCAAGGCTATCTTTGCCTCGCGCCCGTCATTCGCGATTCATTTTAGGATAAACCACACTAACGACTACGTCCAATGCACGTACTGCGATCGGAAATTTGACACAGAATACAATTTAAAACGACACGTTGTTGGTCACACGGGAGAGAAGTCTTTTGAATGCCCGGTATGTTCCAAAACATTTCCGAGGAGTAACAATCTGACGCAACACATGTGGATTCACAAGGAAGTTAAAAGGTTTGAATGTAAACAATGCAATAAGCAGTTTACTCAAAAGATAAGTTGGAAAACTCATATGCGATCTCACCACCCAGAGCTTTGCGAGTTCACTCAGTCTGAGAAAATAAGTGATTTGAAAACAATTAAACATTAGACTAGGAAAAAAAGTATGTCATGGTTTATCTTGAGTTATGTTACATCATAAATATTAGTTTTTTATACTACCCATTAAAACTATAAGGCTGACTGGTATTAAATTACTAATATCGGAATGGCGTTCCTTAAGAAACCCAATCCAATAATTCACTTATCTACGAGTAGAAAAATTTAATCTTAAATAAGGGGGTCTATTTATTGTTGTTTTAATAACTGAAATTTTATAATAAAACATTGTTTTGCAATTTCCTTGTTTCATTTCGTCTTTTTTTATTAAGTGAAATGGTAGCATTTCCTCCCTAAAAAAAACTTAATTTACTTTCATTTTTGTAGAAAGCTATCAAAATGTCATTGAGAACAGATTATAAATTTAGCTTAACATCCTTCAAAGTAGGACTCCAGTCACAGGGCATTTTTTTTTCTTTTTCTAGAAACTGGAGAAATCAGTCGCTTCCGAATGGCGAAACGGAACGCCGAGGTTATCTTGCAGTACTCGACTGTGTATCCGTTCAGGCTGCGCTCTAAGTCGATGTTTTGCGTTTACTGCGACGATGAGTTCGAGGATCCGGCGGAGTTCCGCACGCATGCGGCCGCGTGCCAACGCTCCTTCCCCACCGCCAAAGCCTTCGCATACAGCCTCCGTAACCAGGAACATCTTAAAATCGAGTGCTCCGACATGAGCTGCCGCGTCTGTAGTACCCCTTACCACACCCTGGAGGAAATGGCCCAGCATGTTTTCGATAACCACGAAAACACTACCCTAAACCTAACGTATGATTTGGGCTTGCAACCTTATAAACTAGACCAAGACAAGTGGCATTGCTTCATATGCCAAAAGAAGTTTCCATCTCTTACCAAACTTGGCAGACATACGCCAACTCATTACAGAAAGTGCACTTGTGAGATCTGTGGACGAACGTATCTGACGAAAGAAGCCTTGAAGTACCACATGAGGTGTAGCCATTCTGATAATCACGCGTGTCGTAAGTGCTGGCAAGAGTTTCCTTCCTTAGAAGAAAAAAAGGAACATATCAGGTCCACGAAACCTTGCTGGCCTTTCTGCTGTGTATATTGCGGGGATAGGTTTCTATCTTGGGAGAACAAGCAGAAACATCTTGTCGAGGCACATGCTCGTCCCAAAAAGACATATAAGTGTCCGGAGTGCGATAAAACTTATGATTCGAGAAAATTGTTTTATAGTCATTACAAACTTACCCACACCGATGAGACCTTTACTTGTTCCTGTTGCGGTTTGAAGTTTGAGAGTAAAAAAACATTAGAAGATCACAGAATCGGGCATACCGGCGAGAAGCTTTTTAAATGTTCAGTGTGCTTAAAGTCATTCTCTAGAGACAAAAGCCTTAAACAGCACATGTGGATCCACAGCAAAACTAAACGATTCAGCTGCATAATGTGCGAAAAAAATTTTGCTCAAAAAATTAGTCTAAAGGGCCATATGAAATCGCATCATCCTGACCTTTTAGTTAGCTATAACTGACTTAGTCTTTTAATTGTCATTTGAAATTTCTTGAATAAACGGTTAATGTTTTATCTATTGTTTGAATACAATTCCCTTAACGATAAACTAGTTTCGCAGTAGGTGGTGATCAGGAGTGACACTGACCAATTTCTTTTTGTTTTTAGGGTACACGTTGGAAATTCGCGGGCGTAGTGACAGTGAGAGGGAACCAAAACCGAAAATAGTTCTCGTTTACCAGACACCACAGCGGCGTAACGCCGAACTAATACTAAGATTCTCAAGCGCCTACCCTTTTAAAACAAGGTTCACGCAAATACTCTGCGCGTATTGCCTTGATGAATTTGATCCCCTTTCAAATCTACGGTACCATATGCAATCCGAGCACCGCAATTCTGACTTTAAGAATGTATTCTATAGAACAAACGACAATTTAATAAAAGTAGATATAACTAACCTTAAATGTAAAATCTGTGATCAAACGATAAATGATATTGATACATTAATGACACACTTGTCCACGGTACATGAAAAACCGGTTAAATTCAACGCTCGGTTTGGAGTATTGCCCTATAAAGAGAACCCTAACGGCGAATGGCCGTGCGTATATTGTCACAAAACATACTCCTCGTTTACTCAATTCAATCGTCACATTGGCACTCATTTTATGAATTTTAGCTGTGAAAAGTGCGGTACGACCTTCATATCAGATCACGCTTTGCGAGACCATCATCGTCAGGTCAAGTGTTGCAGAACGGCGTACAAAGCTCGTAACGGTAGGGTTATGCGTTCTCGGCGCAATGCAGAACTGATACTGCAGTGGTCTACCGCTTGTCCCTTCAGAACATGGAAGAGCAATTTCAGCTGTGTATTCTGCCGCGTACAAACGAGTGATCCAAGTGGCCTTAGGACCCACGTGGCTACTCATCACGCCGACTATCATGTTCAAGATGCTTTTTATAGAAAACTAGGAAAGGAATTCCTTAAAATTGATATAACTAATCTACATTGTAAACTCTGCTTTATGCCTGTTGAATCCTTAGACGCTCTGACAAACCATTTAAAAACTGACCATCAACAACCTATAAATGACGAACAGCTCGGTGTTATACCGTTCCGGCTGAACGACGGATCTATTTGGAAATGCACTATTTGTCCGAATCAATTCCAAGACTTTGTATCGCTGAAGAAACATACGGCTGAGCATTTGCAAAACTATGTGTGCGATACGTGTGGAGAGGGGTTCATTACGGAATCCGCTATGATCGCTCACACCAAGATACCGCACGAAAACAAATATAACTGTAGCCGATGCGTGGCTACTTTCTCGTCACTAGACGAGAGAAACCACCACGTAAAAACTCAGCATACAAATACACCTTATATGTGCAACTATTGTAAAGATAAGCCACGCTTCTCTAATTGGGAACTTCGCAAGAAACACTTAATGGAAGTCCACAACTATACTTCTGGCGCAGATAAATACGAGTGTGTTACTTGCCAGAAAACTTTCAAAACTCGCTCCGGGAAGTATAATCACATGGCCAGAACGCATAGAGTGAAAAAAGACAGCGAACTTAATTACCCTTGCCCGAGTTGCCCTAAGGCGTTCACTACTAAATTGTTTCTGGATAAACACATGGCCAAAAAACATTTCAATTTGTAGGACATCTAAATCTTTTAACTTATTGTATGTAGCCACCAAACTAGTCATGGCATGGACCGAAATTACATTACGAACTTAGAGACAATGTTTTCACGACTGTGTAATGATGACGTTCTTTTCTTTTTTAGGGCCAAAGGAAAAACCGGAACGTACTGAGACCGAACGTAAATCGAAAAAGAGACTATTCGAAAGATCGGTTAACCAGAACCCGCAGCGTCAAAACGCTGTACTGATATTAAAGTACTCTACTGCGTTCCCTTTTAAAACACGGTTTAATAGGATAGTCTGTTCGTACTGCCATGACGAGTTTGAGCCTATGACAGCGTTGAGGAGTCACATCAAAACCGATCACGCGAATGCTGATTACAACAGTGCGTTCTACAAGGTAGTAGACGGCTTGAAAATAGACATAACCGAGTTCAAATGCAACCTGTGCTCACAAGACATTCAAAGCGTAGAAGTATTTATGAATCACCTGTCTCGGGATCATGGCAAAACGGTTAACTTTGAAGTGCCGTTTGGAGTGCTACCCTACAGACAGGGACCCACAGGATTATGGATGTGTCTTGATTGCGACAAGACTTTCTCGGAATTCTCCCAAATAAATGGTCATTTGCGAAGTCACGTTAAGATATTTACTTGCGAGAAGTGTGGTGCTACATTCTTATCCGAACATGGTTTGAGACAGCATGAGCGAAACTTCAAATGCTACAAGGCAACCTATAAGCCGCGTTTTGGGAAGGCACTGAAGCATCGTAGCAATACTGAGATAATTCTACAGTGTTCTACAGCTCGACCATTCAGAACATGGGGCCAAAATTTCAATTGCGTCTTCTGTCGTGTGCAATCGAACGATCCAAACGGTCTCAGAATGCACATGGCCGCAAGACACGCCAACTTCAACATACAACATGTCTTCAGCCGGAAATTAAGAAAGGAGTTCCTCAAAGTAGATATCACTGATCTTCAGTGTAAACTGTGTTACTTACGAATAGATTCTCTTGACGATCTTATAACGCATCTCAAAAATGACCACAAACAGCCTATAAATGCAGACGTACAGCCCGGCGTACTTCCTTTCAAACTAAATGATGGCACTCACTGGAAATGCGCTATATGCACATGCCAATTTTCAGATTTTATCTCACTAAAGAAACACACAGCGGAACACTTTCAGAACTTCGTCTGTGATACGTGCGGTGAGGGTTTCATCACAGAATCTGCTCTAATAGCGCACACAAAAATACCTCACGACAACAAATATAGTTGCAGTCGATGCGTCGCCACTTTCTCTACTTTAGAAGAAAGGAACGTCCACATCAAAACACAGCATACCACGCTACCTTACATGTGTGCGCATTGCAAGGATAAACCTCGCTTTGCAACTTGGGAACTCAGGAAACGCCATCTTATGGAGTTTCATAACTACAAGCCTGGCGCTGAAATGTATGAGTGCACGACTTGCCACATGACATTTAAGACTAGGTCTCAGAAATATCACCACAACGTTAAAGCCCATAGGACTAAGAAAGAAACAGAGTATGGGTATCCTTGTGGTAGTTGTTCTAGAGCTTTTGCTACTAAATTGTCATTGGATAAACACATTGCCAAGAAGCATTTCCACGTGTGATGTTTCGGATAGAACTATTGATTTCGCAGTTTGAGCAATATTTGCTTGGGTGTAGTTATTTATATATAGGCAATTTTTAAATGCAATAACTCGACATGTCTATTTAAGTCAAAAGATTATTACTTGACCTAAATATTTGCGAAGGCATAAAATGTAACATACTAATAATAAGTAGTAGAACTGTCGATAGCCATTATTACTTATTTATATCTCCGATCTCTTATTTAAATGTAGGTACATCTTTTAAGCGAAATTAACTCCTGTGGATTTTATACTTATTATTAAGTTATTATTAGCTAAGAATTCTTGAAAGTTCGTCTTATATTTGATTAATGTAAAAAAAAACCAAGAAGTCACTATCTTCATTAGATTGAGCGAAGTTTAGAAATGTACGCAGGTATTTACGAACTAAATTCTGACGTTCCTAATAAATAATTTGTTTATTTCTGCAACTGACTTATTCTTCCACGTAAAATTGTAATAAATATATGGCGAAGGTTTATTTTTCTAATGTACTTTTAAAAGAACTGCAGAAAGTTCCATACAGTCCTGTACTAAGTTATCGCCTGACTAACTTATTATTAATAAAATAGATAATGTGTGTGGCGTGTACTGTATGAATACTCTTGTATATTGAGACTTATTATCTAAATATTGTAAATATTATGTCCATTAAACAAGTTCAGATAACATATGATTTTTATTGAACGATCAATAAAACTTCTACCTTAAGCAAATATCAAATAATGGCCAGAAAATGTGCTCCCTGAAAAAATTTGAAGAAAACCCTGGAAGCTATCTCAAGACGCAATTTTTCTATTTTTAGGACGCAGCCAAACCGAACACGAAACTGTGATAAAAGTAGAGGCAACAGATGTACCCATAGAGCATTTGCTCAAGGAAAAGCCGCGGTACCAGAGAAGCGCCCGAGCGGAAGCTAGGCTCGCGACAAAGAAAAACGCGACCGCCATTCTAGAATGCTGGTCCGTCGTTCCCTTCAGATGGAAGAGAAACCAGTTCAAATGCGCCTACTGCGAAGCCAACTTCACAGACTGTAACCTCCTGAGGCTTCACGTAGCAACTTGCTCTTCACAACACAGCGTCAAAGATATCTACAGCAAATTCAAAGAGATGTCTCTCATCAACATCGACGTGACTGCAGCTCTTTGTCGTTTCTGTTCTTTGCCATACACAGATGTGAAACAGATGCGTGAACACGTCATCGATCACGGATACAACTTTGAAACAAGACAGCCGGACGGTGTTCTCCCATTCTGCCTTGATAAAGAATCGTGGAGATGCGTGATATGCCAAGAAAAGTTCAATAACTTTTTAAAACTCTATGAACATATGAATGTACATTATCAGCATTATATTTGTGCTACGTGCGGCAAAGGTTACATGACGGCGCCTAGATTGAGAAAGCATTCAGAAGTGCATATAAGTGGCTTGTTCCCGTGTAATGAATGCGTTCGGACATTTAAAATGCGAGCTGCGAGGGACCATCACAAGGCGCACGCGCATGCAAAAGCGCCAAGATACGAATGCCCCCAATGCAACATGCGTTTCGACGGATACTACGATCGAATGAACCACCTAAACGAGGCACATAGAGAAAAAGAAGTGTCATACAGTTGCCCGCATTGCGAACTTTCATTCAAAACATCGGGGAAGCGAGCAATTCACGTCCGGACAGTTCATTTCCCACCTCAACGCGATTTTGGTTGTCGTTTTTGCGAATGGAACTTTAAAACTGCTTACGAACTTAAAAGGCACATGGTGAAACATACAGGAGAGAGAAATTTCCACTGTAATGTTTGTGAAAAGTCTTTTCCAAGAAATAGAGCTTTAAGGACACACCTAAAGACACATGATGACTTAAGTTGTAAATGGTGTGGTTCTCTGTTTAAGCAGCGCGTTCAGTTATTGACGCATTTGCGGGAAATCCATTCGGATGTGTGCGAACTCGTTAGTATAGACCCGGATAAAATGTAACAAACTCTAAGTTAACTATGTGGAAAATTTGTGATGTAATAAAAGCTTTAACCAGTTCTCTGGGTATTAATTCTATAGCCATAATGAACGATGTTCATCTAGTTGACTGAATAATGTTTTGTATGTTCATCATAATCGTCATCCCAGCTTATATACGTCCAACTGCAGGGCACAGGCCTCTTTTCGGAAGGCTTGGGCCATAGTTCCCACCCGGACCAAGCGCGGATTAAGAACTTCACATACACCATTGAATTTTTTCGCAGGTGTGTGCAGGTTTCTTCACGCTGTTTTCTTTCACCGTAAAATTCATGGTAAATTCCAAACGTAATTTTGCACATAAATTCCGAAAAACTCAGAGGTGCCAGCCCCGGCTCGAACCCACGGACCCTCTGCTTGAGAGGCCGTAGTTCAAACCACTGGTCTACCATGGCTTTTAGGCGGCACGAGTTTTGTAGGTTATTTTCTTCAATCACATAGTATCTCCACCATAAAATTGCCTTTTAATTATACACAGAAAAGCCATTTATCAAATTAAGTAACAAAACGCATGCGGGAAAAGGACACTGACCGTTTATAGTAGTAACACATTGTTTTGTTTTTAGGTTCCGCTAGTGCGGTAGCGGAGGCAAAAGTAGGAGTTAGACGAGTTAGGAAGTTAAAGGAGAACGTTAGCGCGCGGCAGATGCGCCGGCGCCGCCGCGCGAACAACGAGTTGCCAGAGGAATCCGAGAAGCGCATATCAAAAACTATGATGCGGAGGAACGCTATGATGCTTCTCGAATGTTCCACCGCTTGGGCCTTCCGATGGTTCCACAGCGCCTTTTACTGCTCTTACTGTGATGCCAAGTTCGTAGACACCGCCCCGTTGCGTGATCACGTCCAAAGCAATCACTTAAACGTACCGCCCACTAAAAAAATATTTGCAAAATTGACTGAAAATAATATGGTTAAGATTGATATAGGGAATCTCAGCTGCCGGCTATGTAATCATCCTTTAACGGACATAGACGATTTGAAAGATCATTTAGTTTCTCTACACGGGAAGATATTAAACTCTGAATATAGTGATGGTGTTTTACCCTTCAAACTTGACCAAAACGGATTCTTTTGCCAAAAGTGCTTCACCCATTTCATAAGTTTTGCAAAAGTGAACGAGCATATTAATAATCATTACAGAAATCACATTTGCGATGCGTGCGGGAAAGCTTTCGTATCTAAATCCAGGTTTCGAACCCACGTGCAGTCACATGAAACGGGGAGTTTCCCCTGTGGGGACTGTGAGGAAATTCTACAGACGCGGGCTGCTAGGATGTGCCATAGGCTGCGGGTGCACAAAAAGGGTGTGCGGTACACTTGTCCTCGATGCCCTGAAGTCTTCACAACATATTATGCTCGCGCAAAACACTTGGTGGACGATCATGCTCAACAACAAAGAGATTATGATTGCACCATTTGCGGAAAATCATTTGATACTAGCTGTAAAAGAGCAGCACATTTCCGAACCGCCCACAAACCTGCTGAGAAACGATACGAATGCCCTCATTGCCACTGGCGCTTTTATTCCACTTCTAAGCTCCGACGCCACATAATGACACACACAATGGATTGTAATCATGCTCAGTTTGTCACGAAATAACAAACAGTCTGCGATTTCAAATCGTTTCTTTCTATTTTTAGGCCTGGCCGTCCCCAAAGCATCAGAGAATTGCGACGCGTCGGTTAAAATAAAATGGAGACGGAAAAGGAAAGTGGTGGAGGATAAAGCGAATGCGGCTCTTATTCTAGAATATTCTAATGCTGTTGTGTTTAGATGGCAGCGTGGGAAATTTATGTGCGCATATTGCCCTGCTATCTGTGCCAATGTGAGCGACGTACGCGTCCACTCAAAAATTCATACCAACAGACTCGACGTGTTCGAAAATCAGGAAGTAAGGAACTCGTTTCCCCTCCGAATAGATATAACTGATCTCACATGCGCTATATGCTATCAAAAAGTCAAGGAGCTAAAGGATCTCAAAATGCATTTATCGGAAACGCATTCCAAGGAATTCAAATCAGAGTGCAGCGACGGTGTCATACCATTTGTACTAACGGGAAAGGAATACAAATGCGTCCACTGTGATCTGCTTTTCGAAGGGTTCATGAGTCTATTCATTCACATGAATAAGCATTATCAAAGTTATATTTGTCATACTTGCGGAAAGGGATATTCGGGAAAGCATAAGTTGAGAGCACATCAAATGTGTCATGAGTTAGGACAATTTGCTTGTCCCAAATGCGAGGCCGTGTTTCCAAATAGAGTAGCCAAAAATAGACATATTTCTACCGCGCACGGGTCAAAGAAAAGATATCGCTGCCCTATCTGTGATGAGCATTTTGATTCCTACCATTCTAGGTTAAGGCATTTGGACAAAACGCACGGGCAGAAGGCTGAGTATCGTTGTAGCTTGTGTCCTTCTGTGTTCGGTAGCGGCACGTTGCGTTACTCTCATGTTAAGGTAGTACATAAACGGAAAACAAATCTCTAAATAGTTTCGTATCATTAAGACTATTAATATTTAATGCATATTTCTTAACATGACTGCATTAGAGTTCAGATGATAAATGGCATTAAAAAAAACCGATCATCAATTAATTAATTGCATCAATCAGTTTGCGCTAGTGTTTGACAGTGAATTTTCTTTTGTTTTTAGGGTTCATCGACCTCAAACTTAAATGGAAACCGAAGCGCAAGTATAACGATCATAGAGACAACGCGGCTATTATAATTGAGTGTTCCAACGTCTGCCCGTTCAGGTGGAAGAGAGGCACTTTCACCTGCGCGTTCTGTCCAATTTCCTTTGGAGACTTTAGCAGCGTGAGAGAACATGCGCTTGAGCACCCGAACCGGGTCGAGGCAATGCGTCTCGCGCGCCCCCTAGACAACGTCAAAGTAGAAATCAGTGATCTACGCTGCGAACTCTGCCTACTGCTAATCAAAGATGTAGAAACACTGAAGGACCATTTGCTCAAAACCCACAATAAACCGATAAGCAACGATCATAGCATCGGCGTCACTCCCTTTTTAATTAAAGGAAAGGATTTTCTTTGCACGCACTGCAACGAACACTTTGAGCTTTTCTCAAAATTAAACACACACATGAATCACCATTACCCTAACAACATTTGCTTCCAATGCGGCAAAGCATTTGCCGCTGCTCATAGACTAAAAGCCCATTTAGTTATACACGAATCCTCAAACGTTCTGCAATATAAATGCTCGAAATGTGACGATGTTTTTACGACTAGGGCTTTGAAAAACAGTCACATGGCTTTAACACACGGTCCGGAGTACCGTTATAGGTGTCCTTACTGCAACGACTCATTTTTACGGTACGCGGATAGAGCCAAACATTTGAAAGTCGCGCATGATAGGAAAGTAGAATACCCTTGCCATTTATGTACAGCTGTTTTTTCCATGTGCAATCAACGCACGAAGCATATACAACAAGTCCATATAAGGCATAAGCAATTCTTCTGCGCGTTGTGTCCCTACCAATTCGTCACAGCGGCTCAGCTTAGGAACCACATGGTCAAACATATAGGAGAGAGAAAGTACCAATGTCAAGTTTGTAAAAAATCCTACGCGAGAACCAAAACGTTGAGGGAGCACATGCGTATACATAATAATGATAAGCGATTTGTATGCGAATTTTGTAACAGTGCGTATGTACAGAAATGTAGTTTACAGAGTCATATGAGAACTCACCATCCTAATGCAGAGCCTCTAAAGAAATTGAGATTGCCTAATATGTACTGATATTATATTTTTAATAAATTATGTGCTTTAAGATAACCGTTTTTCTACTTATATCCTTTTCGACGGAGCCTAATTTCACATAAACTGCTGAATTGTCACATATTTTTAACCTCTAACAATCCTAAATTTGAAAGCAGATTTTGGCAAATTTCAATTAAAGTCTATAAAATATCATGTCGGATGAATTGAAAGCCTTTAAATCTTAAAAGGTTGAAGAAGGAGGCTTGATTGGATGTTTTTCTATTTTTAGGACGGAAAAGTGAAGAGGGCATTAAACAGGAAGTGATGTCGGACTCGGAGGGCATTTCCACTATCCGCGTCGCTGCAGACCGAGTCGAGGCCGAACAGAAGCGAGCCAGTTTCAGAAATAACATGTCTGCTATCGTAGGCACCTCCACAGCCTACCCGTTTAAATACAGAAGAGGGATTTATCTCTGTTACTACTGTAAACACACATTTATAGAACCAGAAAAGCTCCGACATCACAACCGAGTTTACCATGCCGAACCAAAGCTAATGCTCAAACCTAGAAAATATGAACCATTGAAAGTGGATTTCGTGGACGCCTTGTGCAAGGTCTGCTTTGTTCAAATAGACAGCTACGAAATGCTGAAAACACATCTGCCTGCACACGGTAAATACATAGACATGACACACGGAGAAACGATACTTCCGTACAAACTGGGGATGGAAGAGCAAATATGCCAAATATGTGGGAAAATGTACGAGGTGTTCTTGACTTTACACAAACACATGAATGACCATTACGAGCATTATATATGTGAAAAATGCGGCAAAAGGTTCGCAACGTCTCAACGAATGCTCAACCACATAAAAACGCACGAAGAAGGCGTGTTTCCCTGCAAGCACTGCGGTGAAACCTTTACCACATACGCACCTCTGTACAGCCACATTGCAAGAGTGCACAAGTCTAATAAAAGATACAAATGCCCAATATGCAACGAAAAGTTTATCTCTTACAAACAGAGGATAAAGCATCTGCACACGGTACACGAGCAAAAAACGCCACTGTTTCCTTGCCCTTCATGTGATAGAGTATTTGATTTATGCAGTAAGAGATCAGCGCATATCAGGTTCCAACACTTGCAAGAACGAAACCATGTTTGCAGCGTGTGTGGCATGAAGTTTTTCAGTAACTATGAACTCCAAGAGCACACAATCAAACATGATGGCGACAGAATTTACCAATGCGACATCTGTAAGAAGTCGTACGCTCGACTAAAAACTTTACGGGAACACATGCGAATACATAACAATGACAGGCGATACACCTGTTCTGTTTGTGGACAAACGTTTATCCAGAAATGTAGTATGAAACAGCACATGAGAGTACATCATCCAACTCATTTGTAGAATATATTCCATTATTTAAGAGGTATATAATAATTAACATTGTAAAAGTACACGTTTCGAGCGTACCAAGTTGGCTAGTCAGAAAGCGCGAGTAGCGCGTCTAATAACCACCTCTTTTCTTAGGAGTTGATCAAAAGAGGCTTATCTGTCAAAAGTAGATACAACTTATGTTTTTATTAAACAATAAAGAACTGGATTTATACAAAACTAATATTATTTTAATGTAAAAACTGCAAACAATACAATTACTGTTGAAACTATTTTTGACGGGAATTTTTTTTAGCTAGTCTGAAATTTACTATATGTTTTCTAAGCCTGGTGGTGAAAGATCTTCATGCTTTACCTTGAAAACGCATGCAACATGAATTAGTACCTGAAGTACGTTTTTCTCATTTCTAGGTGATGAGACTTCACCCATCGAGAGTGACAGTCAGTTAACTGTCCTGAGACCTACGGGATTTAAGCAAAATGAAGAGAATTATAAGAAAAATATTGATGACCTAAAGGCTAGGAAAAAGAACGCCATGATACTACTTGAGTTTACAAAACTGTGTCCATTTAGATGGATGAAGAATTTGTACCTGTGCTTTTACTGTGATCTACAATTCGCCGATCCTGCCTGGCTCAGGGAGCATAATGTGGCTGAACATAATGTCAGAACTGCCTCACAAATTAAGAACGCTTTATCCAAATTGAAGAAATATGAACTGGTAAAAGTAGACGTATCAGACACAGGTTGTTTTCTCTGCGACGATGTTTTAACTGATTTCTCTGCTCTCAAACGTCACTTACTGGAAAAGCATTATAAAAATATAGATCCGAAATCGAATGACGGTGTATTACCATTCCGTGTGACTAAAAACGAATTCAAATGCGCAATTTGCGGAGAAGCTTTCGCGGAATTTAAAAGTTTAAACCAGCATATGAATATCCACTATCAGAATTTTATTTGCGAACAATGTGGCACAGGTTTTATAACACCTGAACGCCTAAGAACTCACGCATTTTCCCACGAAACTGGTTCATTTGCTTGTGACGCATGCGACAAGGTCTTTCGGTCCACAAACGCTAAAAACGAACATTATGCGCTCGTTCATATGCGAGTCAAGAGACACAGATGTCCTAACTGCCCTGAAACATTCCGAAATTATTTCCAAAGGAACAAACATGTGTCTTCCGTCCACGGCGTCAAGCTAAAAGAATTTAAATGCAATCTATGCCCCAAGGTCTTCACATTAAGTGGGAAACTTGGTGTCCATATAAGAACGGTACATCTAAAACTAAAAAGACATTCATGTGAGGTGTGCGAATGGCAGTTTTATTCTAAATCTGAGCTTAAAGAGCACATGATTCGTCACGGAGGAGAGAGAAAGCATCAATGTACGATCTGTAAGAAAGCATACGCGAGGAAATATACGTTAAGAGAACATATGAGAATACATGAAAATGATAGGCGGTTCGTTTGCACGACTTGTGGAAAGTCTTTTGTGCAAAATTGTAGCCTGAAACATCACGTGAAAGTGCACCATCCGGTCAAATATGAATACAGTGATATGACGTGATATTAGAATTATTTTTAAGTTCGAGGTTAGGTTATAGAAAGGTTAAATAAGATTCCTGGTAGAATTAATTCAAATTGCTTTTGTACTGAAATAAACAGTAACAAGCTTTACTCATTTTTTATTTCTTATTATCCTAGTGAAGGATGGCAGTAAGCTCAACATTATTTCTCTTTATCCTTGAGAAAGTGAAAGAGTTCGGCGGCACTCTGGATTCCCGTCCATTCCTGGATGTTCCACAGCCACGACAAACTTATTTCTTAAACCGCCTAAAACTTCAAAAGCCCTTTTATAATTTTAGTGACTAAATTTGGGGGATGGTTATAACAATGCACCTAAGTATATAATTGAACACAATAATCTAATAATGCATGTTTGTGTTGACGTCGTGATACAAGTACGAATTTTCTGTTTTTCTAGGATCCGACACTCCGATATTACCGGAAATACAGAAGCAGAAAAGGATCGTGCCCTTGTTCCAAGTGGCATACGACCGCAGCTTGTGTAGACCCCTGGGCACTATATCGGACTTCAATAAAATCGACCTGAAACTCAGATCGTTCGCGCAATACTCGAATTACAACCCGACAACTTCTAAGAATTACACTCCGTCCCGTAGTCCATCTCCGATTTCAAATGGCGGTCAAACATCTCCGCCTCCTGTAGGAATCGACTCTAATCCGAGTGTGGAAGTATTTGTACCGCCGAAAGTGAAAACCCGGCCGGATATTCGTCAAAATGCCTTAACAGTATTCGAGTACTCAACAGTTTACCCGTTCGTTTACGGTAACAACAAATTCAAATGTTTCATTTGTTCTCAACCTTTTTTGGAAACTGTCGACTTAAGTCGACATATGCACGAAAATCACAGTTTTGCTCCACTGAAGAGACTAGTTAACAATAGAAGAGAAAACGTACTTAAAGTTGACGTGAGTGACATGATGTGCAAGCTTTGTTCGTTGCGGCCCAAAAGCTTGGTGGAACTTAAACAACATTTAAAAGAAGCACATCAAAAACCTATAGACCCCGAACTAAAAGACAATATGATCCCTTTTAAATTGGACGGCCGTGAAGGCACTCACAAATGTGTGATTTGCGACGAGGAATTTATAAAAGTACGCATATTAGTCATACATATGAGCGTACATTTTAACAATTACAGTTGTGAAATATGTGGCTCAGGCTTTATGACTTTACGTCTGTTGAAAAAGCATCTTGAAGTCCATGAAAATGGAAACTTTCCCTGTGACCGGTGTAACAAGGTATTCACGACGCCACATAAACGGTCACTTCATATCAGGGGCGTACATTTGAAGCAGTATCCACGACGATGCCCCATGTGTCCAGAGAGATTTAATTCTAACTATAGGCGTACTATCCATCTTCAAGACGTCCACAACCAGTCGACTCGTGTGCACAAATGCGAGACATGTGGACGTGCGTTCAATTTGAAATATCATTTGATTTGTCACACGCGCTCGGTTCATTTACAAGAAAGGAACCAGCAATGCGACGTGTGTCACCAAAGGTTCTGCAACAAGGAAACGCTCAAGCGACACATGGTTATACACACAGGAGAGAAGAATTACAAGTGCGAAGTGTGTGGCATGGCTTTCTTACGGCGAAAGAATTTAAAAGACCATCTTAGGCTTCATGACAGTGTTCTTCAAGTATAGAATGAAACTGCAATATCTGACGATAGTTTACTCTGTTTATTTTTCAAATTAACTTATTCTAATTGAAATTCCTTATGCACATGTGATTTGATGTATTATTTTATTTTATTTTAATAAATTGATGATACTACAAAAACTGGTTTTGTTTTTTGAAGTGATAGAACTCTTTTTTTTTTTCTTCTAGGGACGATTGAAGAGAGCCTTTCGTCTATCATACTGAAAGATGAAGACGGAAACGACATAAAGCTTACAGTTCTGAGGACTCCCATTGGTATAGACGATCTGGAATGTACATACGAGGAAAAGAAATCGGTAAAAGCGTACAATAAAAGTAAAATTCGTTTTTCAAAACTTGGATGCAACAAAAAGACTAGATCGAATAAAATGGCCAGTTTGACAGTGTTAAAGGAACCGATATCTCTTGATGATATACAGTGGGACAGCCATGTACAAGGCCAGGAAACTTCAGTAACTTTCAATGTCAAGACAGTCCAGAGTGCGTACTACTACGGACCTCCACGCAAAAAGAACATTCCATTACAACATGAAGCATGGAAGCAAAATGCTCTAACAATTTTCGAATACTCCTACGTATATCCTTTTATACACGCGAGCAATAAGTACAAATGTTTTATTTGTTCTCAAACATTTTTAGATGCGAGTTTGCTGAAAGATCACACGAATGATCATAGTATAGGAGACATGAAACAAGAATTGAATAACAGAATTCGTGACAAAAGCGTCAAAGTAGACGTTAGCTGCTTGAAATGCAAAATTTGTTTAGTAACTGTCCCAAACTTAAATTCTTTGAAAGTGCATTTGAAAAACCATGGAAAAAATATAGATCCTGAATTTAATGATAATATAATTCCGTTTAAATTAGATGAAAAAACGTTTAACTGTCAAATTTGCGGAGAGAAATTCCTTAAACTTAGACTGCTTATAATCCATATGAGCAAGCATTTTAATAATTTCAGTTGCGACGTTTGTGGTTCTGTTTTCATCTCGCTCAATCTTCTCAAACGCCACTTGCAAACGCACGAACAAGGCAATTTTCCTTGCGACAAATGTGACAAAGTATTCAATAATGCTGCTAAAAGAACTCTGCACATGAGAGGGGTGCACATAAAACACTTTCCAAGAAGATGCCCCATATGTCCGGAGAGATTTAACTCAAATTATCAAAGGACGAAACATTTACGCATCATTCACAATCAAACCAGTGGTTTATTTAGATGTGAGACATGCGGACGTGAATACGATCTGAAGTATCATCTCTTACTTCATATAAGGTCAGTACATCTACAGGAGCGAAATCAAGAATGTAACATATGCCATGCCAGATTCTTTTCAAAGTACTGCCTGTCAAGACATATGGTAATTCATACCGGAGAGAAAAACTTTGTATGTGGTGTTTGTGGAAAAGCATACGCGAGGATGAAAAATCTGAAAGAGCACACGAGAACGCATGTCCCTGGGGTTACTTGTACCGTCTGTGGATTGAGCTGCAGCGACATTACAGCGCTCAGTGTTCATATCAATAATTCTCACGGTGTTATTTAGAAAAACAGTTAAAAATAAATTAGTGAGTCCACACCTGTACCTCCAGGAATTAAACTCTTATTTAGTTGAATCTAACTTTATGCTAGCTATCGACAGAAAAGTTAGTCAACGCTCTTTACTTAATACTAAAACGAGTGGAGAAGAAGACGAAATAAAGTTGGTGACGAACTCCTGCAAATCTCACTGTAAAGAATGCTTATGTTTATGCTTTGGTGTGATTCCAAGCGACTGTGCTTGTGTACGAACATAATTATATTGAGTGCCACGAAATAAAAAAGTGAGGGTATTTACATACTTTTTTTTACCTGTACCCGTGTTAATATACTTAAATAAACATCTGACATTTATTCTACTTATTATGTTAATTTCACAATTTTTGTCCTACTTATAATTTAAAGGCGCTTTAGTTAGAAGGCGAAAGTAAACGGTTAGTATCACTCGATGCACGTAATTTGAATTATTTCCGAATACCGGCCAAAAGGTCTAAAGGCAAACTTTTCTTCCCCAGGATTACCGGCAAGACATCGCCCGGGCCCAAGGACCAGTATCTGGCAAATGACAATATCGGAAAGACAAAACGCCGCGACGTTCCTTGAGTTCACAACCATCAAGCCATTCTTTTACCAGCAGGCTAATTTTAAATGCTTCTACTGTAACGAAGTCTTTCCAGAGATACATTCCGTCCTGCAACACACAGCGTTCCATGTTACACCTGAAAGATGCTGTCTACTCAAACAATACTTAAGAAAAGGGAAACGTGTTATTAAAGTAGACATATCCGGACTAAAGTGCAAGCTTTGCGAGCAAAAATACTCGGATTTAGATGATATAAGAAAACATTTAACAGTCGCTCATAAAAAAGAATTCAACACCGCTGGAAATGGTCTGATGGCTTATGACTTAAGCACAAATAATGGTCTTCTTTCCTGTCATAAATGCTCAAAAACTTTCAACTCCTTCTTTCTTCTGAACAGGCATATGAACGTACATTTTAGTGTAGTCTGTGAAACGTGTGGCTTAGGTTTTATGTCTCACCAACGTCTGATAAACCACAGAATTGTTCACCAAAACGGCGTCCATAAGTGCGATAAGTGTCAAGAAGTGTTCACCACGAAATTGAAACTACGCTACCACTTGTTCAAAAAGCACGAAGTCACAAACGCAAAGAAGATAAAACCTCTAAAATGTCCCCATTGTTTAGAAAGATTCGCAGAACATTACCGTAAAATGACACATCTTAAAGAAGCACACGGAATCACATTTACCTTCGAGTGCCCAGTCTGTAAAGCCGTGTTTCCCACAAGACGCGCTTTAACAGAGCATACAACGAAATTACATACGCAGAAAATACAATGTAAAATATGTGGAAAATGTTTTGGGACTCGATCGTTATTGAAAATGCATATGAGGGGACATACGGGGGAGAGGAACTTCTTCTGCAACATTTGTCAGAAAGCCTACATGCATGAAAGGACTTTGAGGCAGCATATGCGAGTCCACGGTCCTGTTTGGAAGTTTACGTGTTCAGAGTGCGGGAATGGATTCCATAATAGGAATGACTACAACAAGCACATGAAGCAGTGGCATCCGCAGTGGCAGTTTAAAACTATCGTTAAGAATTTTGGATCAGAGCTTATGAATTAATTTGAAATATGTTGCGAGCAATGCTATTTATTAGATATTATGAATACCGCGAAGATTTTAGCCTGTTTAGTATCAACGACTACGTTTCTAGATTGACTTATTTTATTACAACTTCAGTGCCATATTTTTTTGATATTGTTTAAATTGAGTACTATTCAGTTTATAATATATTTGTAATAATAGTTTCATTTTGTTTTTGTTAACTTATAACATTTTGTGTTCAAGGCAGTCAGTATCTGCCTTTGTTTAGGCATATCTGTAAGTACCTAATAGTGAGTAGCGAAACTGTCGACTTTAAACAAGCTTTAATTATTTTTATTTAACCATACAATATTTCTGATCTTCACAGATTGATTCTCACTTGCAAGTTTTATGTAAGATTTACATCAGTTTTAAACGTTAATTTTGATAGTTTACTTAATTAGGTCTCATTAGTTTTACCTACTTGCTTGACTTACTGTTGAAAATCTATTATCCATAAAATTTAAGAGCAGTTCATTAGAATATAATACACTCGATATTAATAACACTTAGCAACGAGATAAACAGCAGGCACTTATTAATTTTGAATCACCATAGAACGAGATTGCCGACGGTATAGACGGTGCCCTAATTTTATTATCGCCACTGAATGGATTGGTTGTTTTGCATGTTGTGATGGTGTTGAAAAGTAAACAGAAGGAACAGGGAAGAATTCAAAATTGACTTTGTCTCCTCAGGCCTGGACCCAGCAGCTCGACAGGGCGCCATCACCAGTATTTGGGAGATGACGGTGTCGGAGCGACAGAATGCCGCCATCTTCCTTGAACACACCACCGTCCAACCTTTCGTCTATTGCCGATACTTTTTTAAATGCTTCTTCTGCCACGAGCACTATCCCGAAATCAATTCGCTGTTACACCACACTGCCACTCACGATGTGCCGTCTGGAGAGAAAATTCTTAAAGAGCTTCTACCAAAGGGGAAGAGAACCGTCAAAGTTGATATTTCAGAACTTAAGTGCAGAATTTGCAACGAAAACTTCAGCGATTTGGACAAAATTCGAGAGCATTTAACTGAGAAACATCAACAAGAGTTCACTAAGTCTGGAAACGGCTTAGTTGCATATAATCTAACTGTCAAAGATGGCCAATTCTCTTGTCATATATGCAGTAAAATTTTCCAAACGTTTATCCTTCTCAATCGACATATGAACGTGCATTTTAGCAATGCGATCTGTGAAACATGCGGAGTAGGTTTCATGACGCATCAGCGCTTGATGCAACACAAAGAAATCCACCTCCCAGGCGGCTACCCTTGCGATAGATGTAAAAAAGTATACACTACCAGTTCGAATTTGAGATATCACATAGAAAAAGCTCATGAAGGGTCGACAAGGATGCGAATGTTGCGTTGTCCACATTGCCCGGAGAGGTTCTTCGAACATTTCCGTAAATTGCGACATTTGAAAGAAGCTCACGGAATTACTTTTACATTCGAATGCGAAGTTTGCAAATCGACATTCTCAAGTCGCCGTGCATTGACAATGCACACAAACAAGTTCCACACGCAAAAGACTCAATGTGAAATATGTAAAAAAAGTTTTAGTTGCCGTACTACCTTGAAGAAACATATGGTCTCACATACGGGGGAGCGTAACTTTATTTGTAACATGTGTCAAAAAGCTTACAGGCATCAGAAGAGCCTGAAACAGCACATGCGAACGCATTTACAGGAGGAATATAATAAGTTTACTTGCTCAGAATGTGGCAGTGGGTTTTCAAATCGAAACGACTTTAATAAACACGTGAAGGAGTGGCATCCGAGATGCTTCTTTAACTTCACTGTAAATTAATATTTTAAAAGTTGTTTCTTTTGTCATTTTCTTAGGATTTTTGAATGAGTACAAACTTACAGCTTAAAAAAGAAAAGACTGCGCAATATGTATTTGTGTAACCGGCTTTAATTTGTAACTAGGCGATCTAACTACAGAGTAATTTTAAGTTGAGTGAGACTAATTATTGTAACTCTTAATAGCCTTCAAAATGATCTCTTAATTTTAGACCTAAGTTGCGAGTGTTGAGTGAATAAAACTATTTTTCGTACTTATTTCCTAGTTTTTTTTTTACCATTTGAACTCCTGGATTGATACAACTGCTAGACATAAATAAAAAATAGGTAAATATAACATTTTCATAATCTTAAAATAATTTGATAATCCAAGAATGAAACTCACAGTATCTTTTTCTTTCACAGACGATATAACAAGCATTAAAACAAGCGTGTGGCAAATGACGCTGCCAGAAAGGAAAAACGCGGCTGCTTTCATTCAATACACGACCGTCAGACCATTCATATTCATGGGAACCTGTTTCAAATGTTTCTACTGTGCAGAATACTTCTCTAAATTAGCATCTCTATTAGATCACACCAGCAACCACGAAATACCTGAAGAAAGCATGCTTTTGGAAAAATATGTTCATAAAGAAAAACGGGTGCTTCAAGTAGACATATCGGATTTAAACTGTCGTTTGTGTAATCATAAATATCCTGACTTACAAGCAGTAAAAAAACACCTGGTTAATGAACACGACAAGGAGTTCTTTCCAGCTAGCAATGGAATGACTGAGTACAACATGGAACTGAAAAACGGTGCTTTTGTATGTCATATTTGTGATGGGGATTTCCATACATTCTCACTTTTAAACTCGCACATGAACTGCCATGTCGGTAAGGTCGTATGCGAGACTTGCGGTGCAGGGTTTCTTAACAAATACTTTCTTTTAAAACATAAAGAAATGCATCTTAATAATAAATTCAATTGTAAAGACTGTGACGCTGTATTCGGAAAGAAGAGTCAACTGAAATATCACACTAAAATAGTTCATAAAGGCCAAGCTAGAGTGAAGCCTAAGAAATGTCCTCAGTGCGATGAAACTTTTAAAGAACATTATAGCAAAGTTATCCATTTAAAAGACGTGCATGGTGTATCACAGACTTTCGAGTGTCACATTTGCAAAGCGAAGTTTACGTCTCGATGGGCGATCACACAACACACAACTAGATACCATACAGAGAAATACAAGTGTGAAATATGTTCAAAGTGCTTTAGTATAGAGTCCAAATTGAAGCAGCATATGCGTGGACACACAGGCGAACGGAACTTCATATGCCCGATTTGTAAGAACGCTTACATGCACAAGATGACACTTCGCAAGCATATGCGGAGTCACAATTCTGTTTTTAAGTTCATGTGCTCCGAATGTGGGTCCGGATTTCATAATAAAAACGAATTCGTGAAGCATTCGAAACAGTGGCACATTGGGTCCCGTGAAATAACAGTGTGAAGACTAACAACGTTAGAGAATTGGAATCTTAAGGAAAATGATGTTGTGTGCCTTCAACATGTCAGTTCAAAGTCCTCAGAGGACGTTTTACTTAAGATCCACTTCATCTATCAAATTGCATAACCAAACTTTGATCTATGAGGTGTAATAAGATGAATAAAATGTTGCTGGATCTCTTTATTGTATGATAGAATTTTCCATGTCCAATCACGGTTTCTAATATGGGGCTCTCGCGTCAATATAAAATAAGGTTCCTTCGTCCATACGCGAAGTGTTTCTTGTGATTTATGTCAAACAACAACAACAACACATGAAAAATAGTGAAAAATGATGGCAATAAATAAAGTATTCTAAACATTCGGGAAGTTTTTTTCAATTATTCTCGGCTGATAAATAGGGGTAAGAGATTTTATATCCAGTTACAAATTATCTAAATCTTAATTACTTGTGTAAACAGTACCTAAATACTTTTGTTCCCCCGTACCTATGCTATTCAAATATAATGTACTATAGGCGACAAAAGTGCATGGACAAAGCAAAACAAAAATCCTATGAAGGTAAAATGAGTGCCAGTAGCTACCATATAAGCCGTACTAGTTCAATCGGATCTTACTAGATGGCGTTGTAATTATCATTCAATGAAAAAAAACGTTCGCTCGGAATCTTCCTTCTTCTTCACAATTAATATTAATTTATAAATATTGTAATAATTCGTCATGTCAATGTTTAACAATTATTTTGCAATTTGTAGTTTTTCGGAATCTGTCAACATTGATACAGACACGCAGAACATTGCCAAGTATGAAATCTAACAAAAACATTTTTCTTATAACCTCAAGCCGGGGGGGATCGAACCCGCTTCACTCTGGCCAATGCATCTCGTTAGCATTTTCGTCCGCTCTCTGAGCCACTCGGCTATGGAGACATTATGATAACTGGTGAAACTAACAATATTATGTTTTACTTAATCTTTGCATCCTTGTCTAGTTAATGCGTAGATACAGATAGATAGATTATGTTTGTTGCCGATTGTTGGACTACCGTAATTTAACTTTAGAGATTTATTGAAGACTGCTGTATTTATATGCTACTTAAGGTTGAATGTTGAATAATATACTTGGATACGCTTATACGCCTCGTTTGCTAAACTGAGGGTAATTTTTATAATGACTTCACAAATCGTTAGATTTCTTGTCAATCGCCTAGTGTGAATATCCAAATTATGAAGTTCTCAAAAATATTTTACTATGATTCGATTAACAACGTTTTTGAAAGCAAAAATTATTGTTCTCTGGGAACAAGAAAAACTTAGAAAGAAAATAGCTCGAGATATGGGCATAACGGTAAGATTTTACATATATTAATATTTATTAGTGCAATATTGCTTACAAATTGCACTATTCATGATCTAATGTTAAGTATTTATTATTTTGTTTTTTTTTTTACAGAGAAACACAGAGTCAACTTTGCCATTCGACATTTAAATTTCGATTGGGAAAACGAAATCGTTATATTTACCGACGAAAAGTGTCGGATAAGAATAGACGTAAAATTTTGTAAAGGAGTAGCGGGGTTTTAAAGTTCCAGGGTTCCAGTGAGATAAAGTCAAAAAATAATTTGGACACTGAGGTAAACAGAACATGGGAACTGATGCGAAATAGTGATATATGTTTCAATATATTATGGTTACGAGCATGAAAACTCGACTTCAAGAAGTGATAGATAGTGTAACGGCTATCCTCTCCGTTACTAAGAGACAAATTGACTTGGTTATTTTTCAGTCAGAAGCACAAATAATAATGTTACAATTAATGTTAAGTAAACTGTTATTTGACATTTAGTGCAGACCGGGTTAATATCTAGCCATTATGTTAGTAGGTATAAGTGTATAAAATTGAATGAAATTTAGTTTTCAATTCTTTATGAGTACTTATTTGTTTCATATTTTTTAAGTGTAAATTGTTTTTTTTTTTTGCTATTTTTGAAACACAACACACTATGTTTTGAAGTTACTCGAACTTAAATTATCGCCAAGTAAGTGTTCAATACTTCATACTGAACATAAATTACATAATTAATATTATGCATTCATTAATTATGTTAACCCGGTCTCCAGTTTAAAGATCTAGTTGCTAATAATATTATTTCTTTTTATTGTGGTGATGCTTCAATCTTCTTTCCAATAAATTTTGGAAACGAATACTTAAGCTAAGAATACCTCAATAATTTTTTAGATGGCTATAGGGAATATGCACATAGACGGTGCTGCCAACTGGTGCCATCAATTTTGACTTGATAAGTTTCTTTTACTGTCCGCATAGTGTCTTTTCTGTCGCACAAGTGCTGCCGCCTATAGTTTCTGCACGTTCCCTTACATCGGTGAAAACGAAATAATATTATTGATTGAGAAATTGCTCTTTTATTTATTGAAATAAAATGTTTGATATCAAAAGGTTGTATTATTTTATTTTCTGATCAAAGATATTTTTTAATTAAACAGATAATTAAATACATATTTGATACATATTAAAAAAAAACTATTAAATAAAACAAAAATAACACTCTGATCTGGGATTTGAACCATAAACCTATTCCTCATCCCAGTACTTGACTCATGCATGTAACCGTCAAGCCATAGCTGCTAATAGAAGATGTTTCGAAATAGCGGTTTAGTTTGGTATATAAACTAGATGCAGAAAACGGCCACTACGCTGCATCAATTCACAACGCCATCTAGTTAATTCTCATCGAAACATGAACACAAACGATCAAACACTGCTCACGCGATTATCGCCCCGGGATGTCCATGCACTTTTGCAGCCCACTGTACCTATCTATGCAAGTAAATTTTATTAAATTAACTACAATTCATACACACCAGAAAATATCTGTGCGCTTAAAAAGTTTAATTGTCAGGTCAATTAAATGTAAATATTTTCTTTCGCAGGCGAAAATTCAGGCTTAGAGACGAGTATCTGGCAAATGACGGTTCCCGAACGAAAAAACGCCGCATCCTTCATAATGTTCACGACTGTTCGTCCTTTCATATTCATGGGCTCGAGTTTCAAATGCTTTTACTGCATGGAGTACCATTCGGAACTTCCAGCTTTATTAGACCACACATCAGCACACGAAATAAAGGAGAACTTGAAGGTTATACTAGAGAAATATGTCCATAAAGGGAAAAGGACACTGCAAGTTGATATATCAAATTTAAAATGCAGATTATGCAATCAAACATACAGCAATTTAGATAACGTACGAGAACATTTGAAGTTAGAGCATAAAAAGGAGTTCTTTAACGCGACTAACGGCATGACGGAATACAATATGGAATTAAGAAATGGCGCTTTCGTCTGTCACATATGTGGCAGCGATTTCCACTCATTCCCGCTTCTGAATGCGCACATGAATTGCCACGTGGGTAAAGTCGTCTGCGAGACTTGCGGCGCTGGATTTCTAAATCAACATTTCTTAATGAAACACAAAGAAACGCACTACAATATCAAATTTAACTGCAAACAATGCGATTCCGTTTTCACAAAGAAAAGTCAGTTAAAATACCACACTGAGATTATCCACAAAGGTAAAGCGAGGGTTAAACCAAAGAAATGTCCGCAATGCGATGAAACTTTCAAAGAGCATTACAGCAAAATGATCCATTTGAAAGACGTCCATGGAATCACTAAAACCTTCCCCTGTCACTTATGTAAAGCTACTTTTAATACGCGTAGGGCCATAACTCAGCACACGACAAGGTTTCACACGGAAAAATTCAAATGCGAGGTTTGTTCTAAGTGCTTTAGCATAGAGTCTAAATTGAAGCAGCATTTGCGCGGTCACACAGGGGAACGGAACTTCATATGCCCGATTTGTAAGAATGCTTACATGCACAAGATGACGCTTCGTAAGCATATGCGGAGTCACAATTCAGTATTCAAGTTCGTCTGTTCGGAGTGCGGCTCGGGGTTTCATAATAAGAATGAATTTGTCAAACATTCGAAGCAATGGCATGCTACGTACAGCGAGATTACGTAGAACACACTTTTTCACTAGTAACAACAAATGCAAGAATGAAATATCATGTGATCTCTTAGAAAATAAATAGTGAAATAAATGAACGAGTGGAGCGAGTGCTTAAAATGTTTGCTGCGTCGAATCAACACTTGTAGGTACTTCTAGTGAACTACTAGTTCTAAGATAAGGTCCAATTCGCACGAGAGCTTAAAACTGGTTGTCCACGGTACGATTTCACCACAACACGGCCTGCTAAAACCGTATGTACAAACCTCCATAGTAGCCCGTAAAACATTGGAGACCGTGTCTACACGCGGATTATTACGGCAAAAAACGTGTGTGTTCAAGAGGAATTGTTTGGCAATAGTCATTAGATTTTTGGTTAATTATCGAATAGTTTTAATATCGAAAAGTATTTTTTTTTTATTTAAAAAGCATGAATTTTACACTTTAGCGGTGTTGTTAGATAAACAATGGTATAGAACGTTATTATAAAATCCAACGTTCGTCCGATTCGATTTACCGTCTACCGCTCAACGTCATGAATTCAAAAGGACTCGATAAGAAAACGCGCCGCGTTTTAAAAGCGCTATCGTGTATACATGAGTACTACCAATTTGTGTTATTTTTTTTAAACTAGCATCTAAAAAGTTCTCATGCGAATTGGGCTTTGGGTGCCTTCCCACCATTAATGTGCTATGCAGCTGTGCTGCAAGAATGTGAAAGCTATGCTACGAAACTATAAAATATGTCTAACTAAATGCTAAGCTATGTAGCCGCTCAAGAAAGATCCAGAGCATGCATTCACAGCACGTATCTTTCCTTGTTAAAAACATAGCTTGGTTGAACACGTTTCCACCAGGCAGTGCTATGCTATGTGAACCAATGAATATGATTGGTGGATATCGAACACATCCATAGCACTGTAACATAGCACATCTCTGCTAGAAAGGAACCCTTGAAATGTTTAAAAATATTTCAACGTTTTATGTAGCTACGTTGAATTTGAATAATATTTTTGAGCGACTTCTCCGTTGATCTTATCTCATGACGAATACGAACCTACCTAAAATTAAAAAGGGCTGTGACTTACCTTACGGACAAACATACTGACACGACAAATTATAGAGGTTCCATCCAAGCCAGTGGGCTACGGAATCCTGAAATGATCTCTGTAAAAACAATTCTACCTAGGTAATGTAAAATAAATATACCATGCATTCTTGAAATGGTGTTTTCTTTCTTTTAATACTAGCTTCGACTCGCAGCTTTGCATGCGTAAGCCATTTGGTCTAGCATTCGAATTAAATTCTGGGAGTTCACTAAATTCCCGAGCGAATTCCGAAACCATCGCATGCTGGTTTCCATTGCATAGAAAACATCCGTGCCAAATTAAATGTCTTTAAGGCTAGGTTTAGACTTAGCGGTTCGGATTTCGGGATTATATTTTAGTGAATATTTTGCATTGATCCATACTTGTCTTATTTTGGTGAACAACTTTCTAACCTCAAAAACTTAGATCTAAGCTCAAAAGGCATAATTTTTAGCTAAAACAGCTACTTTCTCGTAAATAATGCTACCAGAT
Source organism: Archips xylosteana (assembly GCA_947563465.1). Classification (NCBI taxonomy): domain Eukaryota; kingdom Metazoa; phylum Arthropoda; class Insecta; order Lepidoptera; family Tortricidae; genus Archips; species Archips xylosteana. The sequence goes on from OX387370.1 coordinate 8,703,734, forward strand.
TCAACATTTTGGATACCATGTTTAAATTTCTGTCTGGTATTGCTTACTTTATTTATGATAAAATAGCTATTTTAACGAAAAAGGTGCATTTTGAGGTTATAAAATGAGAAAAGCAAGAATAAATGCAATATAGGTTACTTCTATTAATTTGGCATGCGACAAGGAAATAAGAGCAGGATTTTCGAAATTCTCATGATCTTACGATAAGGCATAAAGAGGACTATTTTTAACCCCCGACGCAAAAGAGGGGTGTTATAAGTTTGACCGCTATGCGTGTGTGTGTGTGTGTGTGTGTGTGTGGCTGTCTGTCTGTCTGTGGCATCATAGCTCTTAAACGGGTGAACCGATTTGGATGCGGTTTTTTTTAATAGAAAGCAGGTTTCTTGGCGATGGTTCTTAGATATGTTTCATCAAAATCGGTTCAGCGGTTTTAAAGTTATCAGCTCTTTTGTTAGCTGCGGAAGGGATCTTAGACGTATAATGGGCTTTGACTTAATGTTCAAACATACGAGTGACATAATTGCATGGGGGGTTTTTAAAATTTTTAATTTATTTATTTGACTGACTAGGCGTAGCTGTTATAAAGATACTTGGCAAATAATATCTTTTGGATCATAGAGGTGCAGTAAAGTGTTGGAACGGGAGGAGGAAGCGAAGCGAAGATCGGGAGTCGACTATTTTTATCTTTGCGCGGACGAGGTCGCGAGCGAGTACAATGTAGTAACTTAGTTAATATTCATAGTCAATGAAACGGTAAATGTAAATAATGGCAAAATAATTTATTCGCTGACTTATTTCCTCCTTGTTATCGTTGGCGATCGCTTTGGAGCTCTTCTTTTCTAAATCTCGCGCTGACGGTGACATAAGTACAGGTTTCCTGTCTGGTGCAGATAATTGTTCTGCTACGATTGATTTGCTTGCAGGTTTGGACTCAGGGGATGGAGTGCGATCAGGTGGAGGACCGCCTTCAGCTGCCATTGGTTTTTGTTGTGGCTCTAAAACACCTGGAAACATAAAAACATCTTTATTTTCTTAGAACTAGCTTATTCTCGCGACTTAGTGCGCTCACAAAGAAAATTTATGGTCAATCTGATCTCTATCCTGCGGGAAATTCCAAAAATCTCATTTTTCTGCATTTTATGATTATAAAGGAATGGTGACTGAAATAGGGTCCCATTAAGTTGAATATTAATCCAGTTTTTCCCTATCCCGTGGGGATTTCAAAAATCCCTTCTTAGCGAGTGCCTATGTCATAATAGCTCTGTGTGTCTAATTTTAGCACAATCGATAGACAAGTATTTTGTTTCGGCTAAACAAAACCTATCCTACCTACGCCATCTGCATTCTCAGCCTTCACTTAGTTAGTGGCATAGGTGGCCGACCTACACTGCATCTTCCGGTCCGTGGGTGCCATTCGAGAACAGTGTTGTTGCGATAGCGACAGTCTATCGATAGTATCGTGAAACTATCGTGGCCTTGAAAATCAGTCATACTATCGATACCTAGTCCTATCGAAACTATCCACCCGTTATCGATAGTTTCGGTAGTGGAAATTAGGCGATACTATATTGAACTTGGTCGATACTATCGGATCAATAGTATCGATAGTATAGATTAATGAAAGAAGTCATAATATTGCTAAAGATCAATAGTATCGATGATTTTGCTCTATCGATAGTCGAACATTTCACTATATTGTTGCAAAACTATCGATACTATCGATAATATCGACCAAGTTCAATACTATCGCTTAATTTTCACTATCGATAGTATTGCAGCATGTCGGTATTTTCGATAGACTATCGACGCTATCGACTGTTTTCTCAACGTCAGCTATCGCAACAACACTGTTCGAGAACCTTGTGTTTTTTTAGGTTTCTGTAGTCAACTAGGAACCCTTATAGTCTCGCCATGTCTGTCCGTCTGTCTGTCTGTCTGTCCGTCCGCAGCTAAGCTCAGAGACTGTTAGTACTAAAAAGCTGTAATTTGGCATGAATATAGGTATATATCAGTCACGCCGACAAAGTGGTTATTTATTGTAATAATTGCCAGAGTCTAAGGTAAGAAGTATAGTCGGGGTAAGAAAAGGTTCGTCACTTTTCGACCTTAACTCGTTGACATAGAGTCGAAAAGTGACGAGCCTTTTCTTACCCCGACTATACCTAAGGCGTCTCATGTAATGACGCTCTCGTGTGCTCTAGCTTATCTGACAGTGACATCATCCCTATTCTATACCCTTTAGCCTCACCTGCCAGCAGCAGTCCCTGCAGCGTGAAGAACGGCTCCTCAATCACGACACACGCCACGGATGCAACCAGCACTGTGTACACCAAGTCGCTCGCGAACAATGACAGCTGAAATACGGTATGATAGGGCCTCAAGACGAAATTCCATAAATTCATTAGAAGGCCACCAATGCCGCCCGGCAATATGGCTTCGGCGTGGCGCAAGCCCTTACTCATCAAAAAAACGCAAATAATTTTTTTACAATAAAATTACGATGTTTATTTGGAAAATGAAGCAATAGGTATAATCTTCGGTATCGGCCGATATAGGGTAAATCGCCAATAACTGGCCACCTCATACTAAAAATGAACTCTATTCACCCATAATAGAATCATTTTTAGTATAAGGTCTTAATTACTGGCCACCCTCCAATAACTGACCACGTTATACTAAATTGAATTCTGTTTGTAGGGGGACAGAGTTCATTTTCAGTATGAGGGGGCCAGTTATTGGCGAATTACCCTATATCGGCCGATACCGAATAGTTATACCTACCTTCTTATACACCGTGTTTTTATTGCAAAAAAATAGACATCCCCAATTGGGCCCAGGTCGTAACTCGATGGGAAGACCCCAACGGGAAGCTCGTTCCAGATTTTGCAAGTTCGTAGCAAAAAAGACCGCTTAAAACGCACCGTCGAAGACTGCCATTCATCAACATGATGTCGATGAAATGAACGCTTACGACGGGTGGATCTGTAATGGAACCCCGCAGCTGTAATGAGCTCAAAGAGTTCCTCAGAGCATTCCCCGTTGTAGATCTTATAGAATGTTGACGAAGTGGGAATGTGGACGTAATGGTAATGTGGACGAAATGGGAATGTGGATGAAATGGGAATGTGGACGAATTGGGAATTGATTGTGGACGAAACGGGATTGCTGACGAAGTGGGAATGTGGACGAAATGAACCTTATCGATATTGATTTATTATGTATGACAAACAAAAAAAAATATTTTAACAAAAATCAATATACCTAGGTACCTACTAGGTACCAGGTAGTTTCTGTTAATGTACCGAGCAACGTGTCGAATTTAACGGTAGTCAAAAAAAACACGGTGTACTTAGTGTGCGGACTCGCATACCTCTACATCTTTGTACTGATTAAAGAGCCCAACAAAACTATCGGCCGGTCTGCGGGGGCTCTTGGGGTGGCAAAGGATACTTGGTCGACCAGTCTTACCATGGTTTCCAAATTGAAGTAGAGCGGTGCCACTTCAGCGCCGGCGAAGGTGTACTGCACCATGTAGTGGTACAAGAACATGCCGTAGGAGACGCGAGCCACGAACTTCCAGAGCCGCAGAGACAAAAACCAGTTCACGGGACCTGTACAGCCAACACTGGAGTAGGAAGGAGGAAGCTAGCAAACTCGGTGAGTTTTCATTTCACCTTTTAGGGTTCTCTAGTTCTATAGTATAAATCTTCCCAAGTGAATTTTTCGCTTCGAGCCATTACATTAAATTTGAACCTTAAAACTATGACGATACCGTTTGTTTTGAAAGATAAGGGCTCGAAGCGAAAAATTCACCTGGGAAGATTAATACTATACAAGAGACCCTTAGGGTGCTTCTCAAAAATCTTTGGGATATCAAGTTTTGATCGCTCACAAAAAGTTTCGTCAGTTGAATGATGTTAATTAATTGTAATTTTTAATTAATTTAATTAAATTCACTTAATTTATGTTTCTTTCAGTTACACCAGCTCTAAAAAAAATCCATGACACTTATTTGAGCGATAATAGTCAAATAAAATATCATTTTTAATATTAGATATTTTCGAAAACATCTTCTACTTATTACTTATCTTATTTACCTACTGGTTGTTGGGGTTCCGAGGCAAAAATGTTTTTTTTAGAAATGGGGCGCCGAATTCGTGAGAGATTTCTTGACCCTCGCTCTGGATCGTTTCTGGTCATCGATATAGAATATCGATGTTTCTGGTGCAAAGATGGGCTAACGCGGTTCGACGTGGCAACGCAGCTAGTGTATCAGGCACCTTTGCCCGGTACGATCCGGGGCGATTTGTGTGACTGACAGGATTTTTTGAATTGTATTTTGTGATTATAGTTCTTTTTAAATAATAGTGATCTCTATTATCAATATCAACTATCGCTTAAATACTTGACAGGGATTATATTTTTATTTTTTTCAGAACTAATAAAACTGGCGCTATCGCCTGGTACCAAGTTATCGTTGAGTTTTGGGATGTCCTGTATAAAATTTGTCTAACGACCGGACCGGCGGCGCGCCGAACGTTTTCGCTGTTCATTGCGCGGCCGAGACTCTTGTCGCACAGTGGTTACCTGGCGCACACGCAATGAATTGATAAAACGCTCGCCGGGCAGTTAACCTATCTGGGAACCAGTATATGTACCACCGAAACCGTGGATGCAAGCGAATATCAGCCAGCAGAGAGCCAGCGGCCAGACCACCCTCCTGAAGGAGTTGTGGATGTTGTTCGAGAAATGGTCCTTCCAACCCGCCTGTAGACTCGGGTGGACTATGTAGATCGCGTAGAACAACGTTGCCAGCGCTAGAGTATAACACGTTACTAGGATCCACTGGAAGTAAATTAGTAAGTATGTATTTACCCCCGACACAAAAAGAGGGGTGTTACAAGTTCGACCGCTAAGTGTATGTGTGTGTCTGTGTGTGGCATCATAGCTCTTAAACGGGTGACCCGATTTGGATGCAGGTTTTTATATGAAAGCGGGTTTTTTGGCGATGGTTCTTACATATGTTTCATCAAAATTGGTTCAGCAGTTTCAAAGTTATCAGGTCTTTTCTTTTGTTAGCTGCGGAAGGGATCTTAGATGCGTAATGTACATTTACTTTACTTTCAAACATACTCAAGTATGTTGTGTGATCAAATTGCGTTGGGGGTTTTTAATTTTTTTAATTTAAGTAACACCTAGTTATTTTGAACTAAAACCACCGTGAGACCTAATATTATAAATGATAAAGTTTATAAACATGTCTGAATGTTTGAATGTTTTTAGTCAATCACGCAGGGTATTTTCAATAAAAAGTATACTTACCCTTTTCTTTTTTAATGAGGAAATTTTAGCGTTTTACTCAGAAGCAAGTGCGCTATTGATTTTGATGATTTAAAAATATCTCTAATTTTCTCTACAACTTTTTTCTATGAGTTTTGTGACGTGACGAGCCATATTTATAATTTGCATGAAAAAAGTCACAAAAAGGACTAAAAAAAAGACACTTTTTTATTGTGCCAATAATAATAATAATAATAGTTTAATTCAGACAACGTCCATATTTTGTTAGATACATAATTCTTACATCCTATGTTAGTAATTGACACAATAAATACACAGTCATGAAATAATAATAAATAATATAATTATGTGTATTACATTTAATACGAAAGTGATTTTGAATACGAAAACCCCAGAATTTCCTCATTCTAAAAAGGTTATGAAATGGTACAATTTTTATTGAGAATACCCTTTTTATGGTCTACTAGAACTGTTCCTTCGTTACCCATGGCAATCTCAACTTCTTGCCTCTATAGACGTGCAGGACGTAACCACAGAGCATGCCGATGAGGAAGGGAGACGACCTGGTGGCAGTATTCTGGTAGTAGTAGACCACGTGGTCGCGTATTTCCTTTTGGCTTGCGCTGCGAAGAATAAGCAGCATAATACAGCAGCAGGTCCCTGCCATGGTTGGGGAATTTCAATAAAAAACCGGCCAAGAGCGTGGCAGACACGCCCAGGATAGGGTAAACACAGCCCTAAGGGCCGGCGCTCACTGACGGCATGGCACAACATGGCATTTTATTACTATCAAGTTATTTTGAAACTTATTTCAATGAGTTTAGAATTCATGTTACTTTATTTCGATACCACGATGCCGCGACGTGCCGAGGGATGACGCAACGCATAACCAATACAGTAACATGAATTCTAAATTCATTGAAATAAGATTCAAAATAACTTGATAGTAATAAAATGCCAGGCCGTGCCATGCCGTCAGTGAGCGCCGGCCCTAAGGAAGAAACAACCGTATGTACGAAGTAAAGTTAATTCGCTTGTAAACATTTTGATGTTTTTAAAGCTACTAAGTTTTTTAACACGTTTCATAATCTACAATTTATCTATTCATGTAGTCTTATGTAGCTATTAATGTGTGTGTGTGTGTGTGTGTGTATGTGTGTGTGTGTGTGTGTGTGTGTGTGTGTGTGTGTGTGTGTGTGTGTGTGTGTGTGTGTGTGTGTGTGTGTGTGTGTGTGTGTGTGTGTGTGTGTGTGTGTGTGTGTGTATATATGTGTGTGTGTGTGTGTGTGTGCGATCCGAGTACGAGTATAACCGACGGTGCTGGCTTGAAATCAGCGCTGGGGTGCCATAAACGACTCAGCATTATGCTGAGCCAGTGTCCAATTTACAACAGCAATAGACACACTATCTTTATCCTTTGTGTATTTTGTCTCTGTGTGTGTCTTGTGTAGTTGTAAATAAATGTATTTCTTCCTTCCTTTCTTTCTTTGACCCTTAATTTGGCAAAACTTCTGAATGTTTGTAATTCAAACCCAATCTTTGGCCTACTGAAAAGTCTTCATAAAAAATACAAAAAGTTGGCACAAGATCTTGTGACTTGTGGGGTACACAATCAAATTAAGGGTTAATTACCTCAGTGCTATGCGCGAAGTAATAAAGTTGAAGCTGAAACAGATGACTAGTGTCACTACGAGGGAGCAGACGATGGGGACGATGAGGGCAGTGTAGGCAGTGCGGCGGCTGCCCCAGATCCAGAACAGAATCAGCGGGGAAATGATGTGCAGCTGCATGTCCACTGATAAATACCAGGTCTGGGGAAGGCACTAGAAACAAACAATAATGACGAATCAGACGTTGATGGGAGTTTTTGGATAGCTTGAATATCTGTAGATGGCATTAGTATAGTGAGGACTGTTTGCCGTTGCAGTCTAAGGGCCTCCATAGAAGGACTGCATAGAGTCCAACCCCAACTAACAACAACAGCATCAAGCGGTTTCAATACAAAATTCAGAGCATTCGGGTTGAAGGCGACTCCAACCGCAACACGACAGTTCCCGTGCAACTGCACCAAGTGGTCTCGACTGCTCTAAGTAGTCCGTCTATCATTATATTTATAAATCCTTCCGCACCAAAGCTTGCGCGGGACGCCGACGAAGCAGGCGCAATGCGCTGTATAACACTGAATTATATACGTGACCTTGAGTTTTCTTATGAGGCCCATCATTGGCGACCACGTCTCATTTCTATAAGTAATCACCAATGGTCGGAGAAACGCCCGTCATTTCACTTGTGATACATCATCATCATATACTTAAGAGCTAGGCTCTTGTTGGTGGAGTAATTTCCAGCTTATTCTATATTTCGCTCTTCCCGTCACTTCTTTTTATAATATAACATTTATTTTTTCTTTTATCTGCTCCTAATATGTCCTTCTTGGTCTTCCCCTTTTCCTTTTCTCTTCTATCTTCCCTTCTATTATAGTCTTAATGTATAATCGTGCCGAAAGAGATGACCTAACATTTTCCCTCTCCTGTTCTCAATTATTTTCAACACAGATTTTTTTTCATGATACTTAAGGATAACAATTGATTTCCAGACTACGGATATCATTAAAACATATTGTAACATTGTTAGGAACTCTAAATACTATAAGAAACAGGGATAGGTTTTTTTTTACGTGACGGGTTTTTTTCCGATCCTTGGTCATCACTGGCAACACACACTGGTCAAAGACTTTTGACTTGAGACGAAATTGCGGTATATTGGGTGACAAGACTTTGCAGAGCTTCCCGAACGCTGACCAGCCGAGTCGGATTATCGGATCTCTTCCTCGAAGTTATACCTAGACCGAGGATACTATTGCTAGCTAAAATGATGGAAAATGATTGGGTAATACTAATACCATGTCAAAGGAGTTGAAAATATTCTGAATGTGCAGCAGCGCGGTCCACCAATAGCGTCGGCAGAGTTCCACTCGGCCGGCCATGTAGTGCCAGTTGGGGCCGTCAGACACCCGGTGGATCAGCGAAGCCTGGAGCAGTATCGCGGCCGCCAGCAGCGGGAACAGCCGGATGTAGCGGCCCAGGTAGAACTTGTGGAGGTTCTTTAGCAGAGACGCTGAAAACAGTAGGTGGTTAACTCCACTCGGTCGGCCATGTAGTGCTAGTTGGGGCCGTCAGACACCCGGTGGATCAGCGAAGCCTGGAGCAGTATCGCGGTCGCCAGCAGCGGGAACAGCCGGATGTACCATGAGCCTTACAGTGAAGGAAAACATCGTAAGGAAACCTGTGAAGAAATTCAATGATGTTTGTGAAGTTTCCAATCCGCACTGGGGCCACGTGGGAACTACGGCCCAATACCTCCTAATCTGAGAGGAGGCCTGTACCCTGCACTGGGACACATATAAGTTGGGATGAGGATTCGCACAAGGGCACCAACCACGGTTACTTTTTGATGTGCTTACTTCTATTCATCTTGTTGGCCGCACTGTAAGTTACGAGCAATCCGCCCAGAGTGAAGAACGAGTCCACCGCCACCGTGTCCGAAATGATCCACATAGCGTGCTTCTTATATGACCACTGGAGGAGATAACAATAGTAGATTGATAGATTAATAAGTAGGTATACAAAAATAGCCTACGACCTATTCTCAGACCTACCGAATACAGACAAAAAGTTTCATAATAACCGGTTAAGCCGTCTCGGAGGAGTTGGGTAACAAACACCGTGATACGAGATTTTTATATATTAGATTACATTATTGTAATAGTGATGCCTGGATGACATGTAATAAACAAAAGTTTACTGTTCTAGATAAGAATAAGACATTATCAATAGTACATAGAATGGTTTTAGACCAAATAGCTATACAGCCTTAGCCGTTTTTACATTAATAAAAGAAGTCATAAGTAATCAATTTAAATATAAATGGATCACCATATGTGTTGTTAAGCGCAAAATTCGAGATCCACTGCATCAAAAAGGATAATTCTTTTTTTGTTGTATTCGGAGGTGTTAGGACAAGGCTTTTATAAAGAAAAAAAACTTCAGCGGAATCGAAGCCGCAGGTTCAGTTAAGTAATATTAATAACTAGCTTTTGCCCGCGGCTTCGCTCGCGTGTACCATGAGTATTCCAAAGAACCAAGATACATATCAAGCAAGCAAGAAAACGTGCAAGTAAGCGAGCAAGCAAGCTCGACTAACCTTCAGGTAGATAAGGTCTTTTACAGTATTTATTTATATACAATGTTTTTCACTATTCGAAAGCGGGCACTAAAATAACCAGGTTTGTTAATAATATAAAACCTATTATTAATTTCCCCTGTCCTGCATTAGGTATAATTCAATGTTTTCTTACCTTCTACGGAAACTTGAGTAACTGGAAGCGCTGTGTACCTACTTAGCATTGATATTATACATATTATAGTATTTTGTTAAGGTGTTGTGCGACCTAACCGTTAAGGAGTTATACCTTCCATCATCAGCTCATCTGAATAACCAGAAAGAATACAACTAAAGGTCTATACGTGCATATGATATTTAAAGAAACTTCCTATAACTCCTAACCGTTAAGGAGTTTAACCTTCCATCATCAGCTCACCCGGATAACCTGAAAGAATACAACTATCGGTCTATACGTACCTATAATATTTGAAAAAATATCCTCAACTCCTAACCGTTAAGGCGTTTTACCTTCCATCATCAGCTCATCTACATGAGATGATGTCTACCAGACGCAAACACTTAAATAGCTTGAGAAAATATATGAAAAACGTAATGCGTGCCTACAAAATTTGATGGTTGCCCTCGATCCCGTCATCAGATCCTGATTTGGTGACAATGGAACCATCTTAGGAGTATATTGTATTCTTTCGAATAAAAAAATATTTTTTATAATCGGTCCACAATTGACCAAGAAACATAAAAAAATACATAAAGTGGAATGCATAATCTCCTTTTTTGAACTCGGTTCAAGAGCCCTTTGCGGCCTATTTACAGTGTGAACTTATGAATTTTGAGATTTTAGCTTTCTACAACCAGTAAAACGCAAAATCCCGTTTTTTCCCGTTCCCGTAAGAATTTCGGGAAATGCTTTCTTAGTGCTCCCCTACACTCCCCAAGGAACCCACTTGCCAAATTTCGTTTTTCTACGACCAGTAAAACGAAAAATCCCGTTTTTTCCCGTTCCTGTGGGAATTTTGGAAAGTCCTCTCACAATGCTCCTCTAAACTCCCCAAGCAACCTACATGCCGAATTCAGCTTTCTACAACCAGGAAAACGAAAAATCCCGTTTTTTCCCGTTCCCGTGGGAATTTTGGAAAATCCTCTCTCAATGCTCCTCTACACTCCCTAAGCAACCTACATGCCGAATTTCAGCTTTCTATGACCAGTAAAACGAAAAATTCTGTTTTTCCCGTTCCCGTGGGAATTTTGGAAAGTCCTCTCTCAATGCTTCTCTACACTCCCCAAACAACCTACATGCCGAATTTCAGCTTTCTACGACCAGTAAAACGAAAAATCCCGTTTTTTCCCGTTCCCGTGGGTATTTTGGAAAATCCTCTCTCAATGCTCCTCTACACTCCCTAAGCAACCTACATGTCGAATTTCAGCTTTCTATGACCAGTAAAACGAAAAATTCTGTTTTTCCCGTTCCCGTGGGAATTTTGGAAAGTCCTCTCTCAATGCTCCTCTACACTCCCCAAACAACCTACATGCCAAATTTCAGCTTTCTACGACCAGTAAAACGAAAAATCCCGTTTTTTCCCGTTCCCGTGGGAATTTTGGAAAGTCCTCTCTCAATGCTCCGCTACACTCTCCAAGCAACCTACATGCCGAATTTCAGCATTCTACGATCACCAAAATGAAAAATTTTTTTTTCCCGTTCCCGTGGGAATTTTGTAAAGTCCTCTCTCAATCCTCCTCTACACTCCCCAAGCAACCTACATGCCGAATTTCAGCTTTCTACGACCAGTAAAACGAAAAATCGCGTGTTTTCCTTATCCCGTGGGAATTTCCGAAAATCAATCAAATAATTACTTTGCTCACCCGCGAGGTCGCGGGTGAGCAAAGTAATTGTTTTAGTTCATTAATATGGACCTCCGCAAAGTAACGCCTGATTCAATAAATTATAAATTCCGAAAATCCTTAAAAAGTTTTTTACTATTATAATTACCTACTTCTATGTCAAACTTGAAGAGTCTAGTAATTATAGTTCATAGGATCCCGTTGAACTGAATATATAAATCCCGTTTTTTCCTTATCCCGTGGGAATTTTGAAAAATCCTGAAATTAATGTTTTAAATAATATAATACCTACTTGTGTATCAAATTTGAAGAGTCTAGTTATTATAGTTACTGAGATAGGGTCACTCGGAATCGAATTTATAAATCCCGTTTTTTCCCGTTCCCGTGGGAATTCCCAAAAATCCTTCCTTAGTGGATGCCTACATTGTATAAGGTATCTATGTGCAAAATTTCAAGTCTCTAGATCCAATGGTTTGGGCTGTGCGTTGATATATCAACAGTCATTTAGTTTATTTAGACATTTCAACCCCATCGCACCCCATCCAGGGAGATGGTATTTTACGTCCGCCACGTCGGATTTTAAAACCATAGAAACAACACCCATGTTGATTTTCAGACTTTGTTACCCCTTTCCCCCCTTTTAGGGGTTGAATTCTCAAAAAACCTGAAACACGTGTTTACTCATTTACCATTAGGAGTACTTCTGTGAAGTTTCGAATAAAATAGTCGAACTAATCTTGTTTCCCCATACAAACTTTGGACCCCCTTTTCACCCGCTTAGGGAGTGAATTTTGAAAAATCCTTTCTTAGTGCACCCCTAGACCTTATAAGGAACCTACGTGCCAAATTTGGAATCTCTAGGCCCAGTGGTTTGGGCTGTGCGTTGATATGTCAGTCAGTCAGTCAGTCAGTCAGTTTCTTCTTTTATATATATAGATAAAATGCCAACTGTTGCTCTCTTTCTGGATATGAGCAAGGCGTTTGATTTTGTAAATCACAAAATACTGTTAAAAAATTCTTGTCATAACAAACACCATAGTGTTCGTGGACCAGCAGAAATTTGGATAGTGTTACCTACTTGTCTAATCGTGTCCAGGTTAGACAAATAACCAATTTAAACGAAGCAACAAATACAACGGAGGATTTTGTTCATACGAAAAGAGAACATAAGTTCGGAGTACCACAGGGCAGTATTTTAAGACCTCTACTATTTATTATTTAGGTGACATAAATGATCTGCGCTAAGCAGTCAAACATCCTACAGTTGTTTGTTAATAACGGCTGTGTTTACCTCAAACGCCTCCAAACTATTAACCACATAGTTTGAGTAGAAGAAGTAGGTGCAGTACGTGTGGTACAACACGATCCACAGGATCGAGAGGGAACGGATGCCGTCCAAGCAGTCAATAGGCCTGGGTTTGCTAAAGGCCAACAGCCGGCGTGTGTTGGTGTACAGGGAGCAGGCGCGGTATAACTCGCTGGCTTGTTTAGGGTCTGGTGAACAACATGACGGATCTGTACCTATTTATACTATAAATCTTCCCAGGTGAATTTTTCGCTCCGAGCCATTACATTAAATTTGAACCTTAATACTATGACGATACAGTTTGTTTTGAAAGATAAGGGCTCGAAGCGAATAGTTCACCTGAGAAGATTTATACTATACCCTCGTATGCACCGCTAGTGATGCTAGATTGGATTGGACGACGATAGTATGGTGAGTTTGAAAAATAATCACAATATTGATATGCCATCGATACCATTGATAATGAGTCGTTTTCAAAAAAATTGTACATAGTTAAGGGCTTAATCGAAACAAAATCACGATCGCTTCCTTTGTGTTACGAAAGTTAGTCATACAAAATATATGGGTAACTTTCGTCACACAAAGGAATCAATTAAGTTTTGTTTTTATTAAGCCCCTTAATTGTGTACTTAGGTACAGTTTTTTTGAAAACGTCTCTAATATCGTTGCTATAATAACGAAATTTAGGAAAAACGAAAATGAAACTTTGGATTTTTATAACAATTTAGGCTATAATAAGCACTTTATGAATGCCGAAAAATCTAGGTACAAAACAGATCTAGAATGATATTTATTTACATACTTACATGTAATAGTAGATTGTTCAACAAGGGACTAAAACAAGCCATAATGACACGAGTTATTTAGCCACCCGAGCGATAGCGAGGGAGGCTATAATTCGAGTTGTCATTATGGTAGTTTAGGCCCGCGTTAAACACTCTACTTTTCACTTTGAATGCGAGGAAAAAAACGACGTACAAAATTGCTTTTTTACAACGTATGCTCAATACGAGCAATGGACATCTGTTCAAAATTTAAATAGCAAAAAAAATACCGCTGTCTTTTCTTTTCTTTTATATTTTTTGTAAAGTGACGCTTTAAATGCTTGCATAATTAGCCAACAGATTCTAACTTAAAGACTATGTTAAAACTAATTGGACTATGCATGTAAGAATGATAATTGTTCATTCATTAGAATCGGCAAATAAATTAACCTAATTGATCTAAGTTCACACACAAAATATATTGTTAACTGAAACACTTACCCGTGAATAAAGAAACGACTTTTTAAGTTTATTTTCTATATGCCAATTCTTTGTTAAATTATATCTAATTATACTTTCTATTTACTATTAAATGCAACTGACATCGCATTATTTTGAAGTCACGCCATATTAACATTCAAACGTAACTGCTCTATCTACCGTACACTCCAGCACTGCTTTGCCGACAGTGCGGATTGCTATTTTATCGACAGAGCAGGGAACTGCTTTGCCGACAGCGTTTTTAAAAAAAAAACAAATTAAAAACACCTGAGCTAAAGGAAATCTTACTATACGTGCAAAATAAAATGAATTCATCTTTAATATTTTATAATTAAATAGATTAATATTCGTGATTATTCTATGTGTTTCACGAAATTATTATTTTTTAAATATTTTTTATACAGTTGTCATTTTGAGGTTATTTCCACGCCCTAAAGGCTTCCGCAGAAAATGGCGATAATCCTCCATTCACAAACACCGTGATTGGCAGTTTAGGGGTTTCCATAGTCAATTAAAAAAATTTTACTTTAATCCCTTGAGATCAAAAAAGAGCTTTAGTCCCGATATGCAGAGACTAAAGTAACATTTTAAGAGCATGAGAAGTGAAAAGTATTTTTCAACACAGGTGCTCGTAAATTGACTCTTATTACACCGTTTTTAGTTTCATAATTCAGCATATTACAACACTTGTGCTGTAAAAAAATTACCGTACAAGTGCTGTAATATAAACTTTTTTTAATTTGAGCAAAAGTTTATGTCTAAGAACATTGAATATTTTCACGAATAATAAATTATTTTAGGGTTAAGATGACAAATAAACACTTTATTTCATCAAATTGTATATTTATAAACACAAATTAACTTAATTATCGTATTTACAAACATTCAATTTATAGTTTATTTTATTTTTTATATTGCTGCTGCTCTGGCTGAACAGCCGTTTTTCCAGTGCCTTTATTGAACCTGGGGGGCTAACTCCGAAATTCGAATATCGAAGTTCGTGTCGTACCGTCTCGCTCGCTCTCGCATTAAATACTATTAGCCTGAGCGGGGCAGCACGAAACGAAGTTCGAATTATTCACTTCGTAGTATAAGGCCTGCGCGCGCATTGAAAGTGCGGCGCACGAAAAAAACAAAACTAGTGTGCCATTTTACGTAAATATTTGGTAAAGTTGCTGCTGTGTGGTTAATTACTATCAAAAACGTCTACTTCAAATAGTGAAGACGAGCAAAATATTAATTCAACCCGCCGGAAATAAAGTACTTATCGAAGGCACGAACGCGAGTGACAGCCTGTTGCCGCCAAAATCCAGAGAAAATTACCTGGCGGCTTACGAAACATTCAATCAGTGGAAAAACTGTTAAGTAATGTGTGTGTATGCCTTAAGTAGTTTATTTGACTCTAGCAACATTGTTTCTGAACATACGCCCTTCCGGCGCTAAGCTGTTAGCTCTTTCCTCTTTTTACAACGACCGTCGCCATGGCCGGACCGTATATTTTTTACTTTATACATATGTAAGTCTTTTTTCCTTACATCGACCTTATATACAATATATACAAAAGTATTATGAAGTAGCGCTGTTTGTTTTCTCGCCCTGTGCCTCTCTCCGTTCAAGTTCCACTCCAAATACGTTCCACAAAATCTAAGAGGTTATGCGTCCAGTGTGCATCGTGGCTTTTGTGGCATATATAGTGTCATCCGAAGATTAGAAAGAAACCACGATTGATATTGAACGTTGAGATTGAGTGCCAGGCAATTCTACAATTTTAAAAACAAACGCGCTTGTACTTTTGTAAGTTTGCTGCATGAATTTTTATGCGCACGGCGAAACAAAATGGTGGACGGCATGCAGCAATCGCTAGCTTCGCAACCGCAACCTCCGTCTCAGATTATTAACCATGGTACAGCTGCCGTACATGTGGCAGGCTTAGATAAATTGGATGGACCGTCCAATTATCACACTTGGAAATTTACCATGAAAAACGCTTTAATTATCGAAGGATTATGGGACGCTGTGAATGGCTGCGACAGTGATCGTGTGCGTGGTCAACGTGCATTAGCTCGCATATGCTTGTCAATTAAGAAGGAATTATATCAATATGTGAGGAATGCATCTACGGCAACTGCTGCTTGGCAAATTCTTTCTGATGCTTTTGAAGATAAGGGCTTATTTCGAAGAGTTTTGTTGTTGAGAAAATTGCATCGCGTACAATTTAACGACTACAGTTCAATGACCGACTATATTGAAAACGTCACTACTTTGGTGCAGCAACTTTATGACATCGGTCGCGCTATTGATGATGCCGAGGTGGCCGAGATACTTCTCAGTGGCTTGCCGTCGGATTATGATATGCTTGTGTCCGGGTTGTCGACTGCATCAGCGACGAACACTATCACTAGTGAAGTGGTGAAGGCGAGACTTATGCAAGAATACTCAAGAAAATCTTTGTCAGATGTCAACAACGTGGCTTACACTACTACGAAGAAGACTGATAATTTAATGTGTGATTTTTGCAAGAGATCAGGCCACATTAAGTCTCGTTGTTTTAAGCTTAAACGCGTTCAGCGGAAATCTTCGAAGTTTGCCAAGGCAGAAAAGTCAAATCTGGTGTCAGCGTTCATGGCTCATTCACCATCACAGGATTTTTATTTGGATAGTGGTGCCAGCAATCATATGGTCAACAATAAATTGTTCTTCAACACCATGACTCCATGTAAAACTGCTGTCACAGTTGCAAATAACAGCAAAATCTTTTGTGAAGGACTGGGGTCAATCAAATTAAGATTAAATGACAACCAGGTGAGTCCGCTGTCTTTAGCCAATGTTATGTATGTCCCTCAATTGTCTAGTAATTTGATATCTGTTTCCAAGTTAATTGATAGTGGTCATAATGTTGTATTTAATAAAAGAGGCTGTCATATTTATGACATTCATAGTAAAACCCTTGTTGCATGTGCTGTATGTTGGAATGGTTTGTTTCGGTTAAATGTTTGTGTCCAAATTAACAAGTCCTCGCCTAGGGAGCACTCTTTGTCCCTTGAAGCAAGCCAGGGATCACCGAGGGCCAATGTAGCAGCAGGGATTTCCGCCGAGTTATGGCACAAACGTCTAGGTCACCTGAATTATAAAGGTATGCAGGGTTTGCGGGATGTTGCATGTGGTGTCATGTTTCAGGACGAAGACTTAAAGAACTGCACTTCGTGTCTTGAGGGGAAGATGTCGGCCGCATCTTATCCCACGGGACATGCGAAGCGTGCTGCTGGACCACTGCAACTGATCCATTCGGACGTTTGTGGACCTATGCCGGAGCCTAGCTGGGGAGGGGCGAGATACATTGTTACGTTTACGGACGATTACTCCAGGAAGACTTATGGATACGTCATGAAGAATAAATCTGAGGTAATTAACCATTTCATTACTTTTAAAGCACTTGTAGAGAAGCAAAAGGGACTCCCCATTAAAATGTTGAGGTCCGACAATGGAGGAGAGTATGTAAATAAAACTTTCTCTGATTATTTAAAAGGACAGGGCATTATTCATCAACGCACTGTTCCTTATTGCCCACAGCAGAACGGTTTATCGGAGAGGTTGAACCGAATTTTATTCGATAAGGTTAGAACTATGCTTTACGAGTCAGGTCTTTGCTGGCGCTATTGGGGAGAAGCGGTAATGACTGCTATCTACCTGAAAAATAGGTCCCCGACAGCTGCTTTAGCAGGATCACTGCCTGAAGAGGTGTGGACTGGATCCAAAGTAGATCTTAGTCACCTTCGGGTCTTTGGCTGCGTTGCATATTTTCTGAATCCATCACAGAAGCGAACAAAGTTAGATCCTAAAGGGAAAATTTCTATTTTTGTAGGTTATAGTGAGACATGCAAGGGCTATAGATTGTGTGAGCCAGCCAAACCTAGTACTGTGATACTATCTCGTAGTGTGGCATTTATAGAGAATAAGTTTTATTATAAAAATGGACTTAATGATGACATTAAATTTTGTTCAATTAATGATCATTTCAATTATATTAATTTTGAGCCAATTGATAATCTTAATGATAATGATTATTCTTCAAATAATAATTATATGTCTAATAATGTTTCAGACGGAGGGAACGAGGATCGAGGCGGCATTCTGAGCGAGGATGCAGTCGACTCTGGCGGCGAGTCTGCTGATGACGGACGCGAGCAGCGTCTGACGTCGTCTGGCCAGGCGTCACTTGGAGGGGAAGCGGTAACTACTAATAATGAAGTTACAATGCAATGGTCTGGTCGTCCTGTTCGCATGAAACGTCCTCCACAAAGGTATGGGGACTATGATTACTCAATGTTGACTCAACATGCTTCATTCGAGGAACCAATGTCATATGATGAGGCTATTGCATCACCATATCGTGAAGATTGGATTGCTGCAATGCAAACTGAGTATGACTCGTTGGTTTCGAATAAAGTATGGAAATTGGTGGAGAGACCTACTAACATAAATATTATAAAGAACAAATGGGTGTTCAAACTAAAGCATGATGTTGATGGAAGGTTTGATAAGTATAAAGCCAGACTTGTTGCCAAGGGTTTTACGCAAAAACGGGGAATAGATTACAATGATACTTTTTCTCCTGTAGTGCGTCATTCTTCCATGCGCATTTTATTTTCATTGGCTAATGATATGGACCTAGAAATTGACCATCTCGATGTAGCAACTGCATTCTTAAATGGTAATCTTAATGAGGTTATATACATGGAGCAACCAACAGGCTTTTTAACTGAAGATTCTGATAAGGTTTGCTTATTACATAAGAGCATTTATGGCTTGAAACAAGCAAGTAAAATGTGGAACGAAAAGGTAAATTCAGTGCTTATTAGTAATGGTTTCAAGCAGTCTCTGTGTGAACCATGTATATATACCAAAAAGTCTGATAGTGATTTTGTCATCATAGCTCTTTATGTGGACGATTTTTATTTATTTTATTCTAAAAATAGCACAGTTAAAGTTAAATTGCTAAATGTTTTAGAGAAAGAGTTTAATGTAAAGAATCTGGGTCCATTGAAGAACTGTCTTGGCATTAGGGTCACTAGAGATAGAGCCAAAGGTACTTTATGTCTCGATCAGACTGAATATATTAAGAAATTGTTAATAAGATTTAATATGCAGGACTGTAAACCTGTAGCTACACCTATGGCTTTAAATTGTAAGCTAACTGTACCTGAAAATGAAAGTGCCTGTATCCAGGATGAGAGTTATAACTATAGACAGCTTATAGGTAGTCTGATGTACTTATCTGTATGTACTAGACCAGACATAACTTTCGCGTGTAGCCAGTTAAGTCAGTTTAATAATAACTTTGACAGGTCTCATTGGATTGCGGCTAAACGTATTCTTAGGTATTTAGCTGGTACAATTAATTGCTCTTTATATTATATAAAAGGTATTAATTGCGATTTAAATGCATATACCGACGCCGACTGGGGCAATGACCAGAATGATCGTAAGTCATTTACTGGTTTTGTAATTAAGTTAGGTAATAATACTGTAAATTGGGAATCACGTAAACAACGATGTATTGCACTTTCTAGTACAGAGGCAGAATACCTAGCTCTAGGTGATGTGTGTAAGGACATTTGTTTTGTTAAGAATTTGCTTACTGAATTAATAGATAAGAAAGTCTCTTGTACCGTTTACAATGACAATCAGAGTGCACAAAAGCTCTTAGAATGTAAAGAATTCTGTCATAAACGGACAAAACATATAGATATAAGGTATCACTTTGTTAAAGACTTAGTTAAAAGTGACTCTATCATTGTTAAATACCTTTCAACTGACAAAATGATTGCTGATGTTTTGACTAAGCCTTTGTGTGCACAAAAACATTGTAACTTCATTGAGAGTATGAATATCCGAATGATGTCTATTGACTCTACATCTAAATAGTAGATGATTATTTTGTTTTGTATAACTGACTTGTCTCTACATAGTAGAATTAGATGTTTGTTTTGCTTTTCATTTGGATAACGCCTATGGTCTCTACATAGTAGATATGTATAGTGACTTGATGTATTAGTAATACAGTTTGTTTTTAAACTTGTATAAATACTGTAAGGCATAAGGGGAAGTGTTAAGTAATGTGTGTGTATGCCTTAAGTAGTTTATTTGACTCTAGCAACATTGTTTCTGAACATACGCCCTTCCGGCGCTAAGCTGTTAGCTCTTTCCTCTTTTTACAACGACCGTCGCCATGGCCGGACCGTATATTTTTTACTTTATACATATGTAAGTCTTTTTTCCTTACATCGACCTTATATACAATATATACAAAAGTATTATGAAGTAGCGCTGTTTGTTTTCTCGCCCTGTGCCTCTCTCCGTTCAAGTTCCACTCCAAATACGTTCCACAAAATCTAAGAAAAACAGCAAAAACGCTAAGTCATATTCGGAGAACGTATTTTTAGCCTACTTCAATAAACTGGCAAATAAATACAAGCCCAGCTCGTTATAGGTACTCCATGTAGAAAAGCACAGTAAAGACCAAAAATGAAGTTGGTACTACTTAGTAACTTGACGGCATTTCTAAAGAGACATCCTGGCGGATCTATTGGTCGAAAGTCAAAGGTTACTAATTATTTGATCTCTTTGCTGGTTGCGTTAATATTCGGTATTACTGGTGCGTGTAGACGTCATGCAAGAGCTTAATAAATATTACAACCAACCAAGGATGTAGAAACCCACGGTGAAATGTTGCTTGTAAAAATTACAAAGTTACTAACAATACAAGTTTGTTTTTTTCCTCGCAATTGTGTTGAAAAACGTCGTATGCAACTCGTGTGCATTGATCATTACACACTTCGGCTTCCTTATCGCGCTCGCCTCACGGTTCGCGCTTACAATAATGCCTCATGTGTAATGACCAACATAGCACACTTGTATCATAATGTACTATAACACAACTAGATGCTTCAACATTACTATGTTGAACCTACAGATACGCTATTTGAAACTAGGGATCGCCAATGCAGATCGATATAGATTTTTATAATACGCCTTATATATTAGTGTCTAGTCTACTTGACAATAAATTTGAATTTTGCATCTGTTTAATCGGTAGTAGAGGGTGGTAGCTTTGATCAATTATAACTGAAGATACACATTGCCGAACAAAATCCCCTTCAAAAAGTGTCCGAACTTTTTAATTTGTTTGCATAACAATTAAAATCATCACCTACACAGAAATTTGAACCTAGTCTTTACTTCATTACAGTCGAATTTCGGTTGACACTTGACAGCTAAACTTGACAATTTCACGCAACGTACTGAGAAAAAAGAAGGCCACTTTTATCAAAATGGCGCTCATTTGGCTCGGATATTTTCGGGCGCGCGACTGTGGATCTACAGTTATAATTGATCAAAGGGTGGTAGTCTGGAATTTTGTTAGAAAACGTATACGATTTTCCTGTCACAGAAAACCTTATTTAAAGTTTTAGTTTTATTGTCATACCTTTTCCTAAAATAAGCGTATGGCGAAGATCGTATGCTGTGCTGACGGCAGTAAGTAGGGCGATCAGGGCGAAAACGAACCTTAAAAAAAAACAACGTTAACGTCAGCGACGGATATTTGCGTCACAAAGTACAACATGCAGGCAGGACTTACATTGCCACATAATCAAATCTGACAAAGGGCCTATCGTTCGGCAGCCGGCAGTACTCCTCACTATAGTTGAACTTGACAGCTGGGTTCCTGGCGTAAGGATCCAATATGGCGTCCACAGTACACGTCATGGGTACGCATACACCCAACGCTAGAGACTTGGACGCGTACGCCTTCATTAGATACGGAGGCAACGTCATTTCCGTCCATGTCAAAGATTCTGATACTGAAATGTTAGGGAATTGGGCCATTCTACTTTTCGTTGACCAGTAATTTTTTGTACTGTGCTCTTCAAATATTTTTTTTACAAAAACGGTAAAGTGCTCGGTTTAAATCATTTAAGATTTAAATAGGCACATAATTAAGCTTACATTTAAAATTATCACTACGTATAAATAGTAATCATTATTATCTATAAAGTAGGTAACGCAGTGGACATGCATGTCCCCGTCATTTGTATGGAAATTGATGTATTTTCCGCTGAGTTACCAATTTTTTCCACAAAATTTCTTTGAATTTAAAGTATTAATGCTTTAAAACATTAAATTTAGGTGTTTCAGTTTGTATATATAAGTTATTTACACTTGAAAAAAATCACCAGGTATGCCTTATATTTCACAAAAGATTAATGGTTACTTAAAAGTAGAATTGCCCAATTAATAGATAGAACGTATTATAGTAACCAAATACAATATTTCGTCACTACTTTCAAAAAAGCTCGTATCTCAAAATCGATAATCTGGCTAATTGAACTTTCTGGTTAAGTGTGCAATAATTTAGATCTTACAGAGGAGCAATTGAATAAGCTTGAGCGTATCCAAAATGTCTGTATTCGGTTCATATTTGGTTTGCGGAAATATGACCACGTTTCCTATTATCGCACCCATCTCAAGTGGCTCCCCATCCGTTTTCGCCGTAATACTCACATTCTTTCTCTTTTATACAGCATACTCTTTAATCCTGCAACTCCTCAATATCTTCAAGAGCGTTTTATGTTCATGTCCTCTATTCGCTCTGCACAAAATTTTCTTCTTACCGTTCCTCCTTCTTCCTCCAAATTCTATCATAACTCCTTTACTATGACCGCCATTCGTCTTTGGAATTCTCTTCCTTTGGCGTTAAGGCAAGCAAAATCCCTTCCCATTTTTAAAAACCTTCTAAAGGCTCATTATTTGTCACTAACATAATACACACTTCTTTGTTCTTTTTGTTTTTTGTTTATATTTATTTTACAAGTTTTATTTATGTACTTGGTTGTTTTGTGAAATCGGACCTCTTACGCAGCCACTCACATAGTACAATCGCTCACTCACACACACAGACACTCGCATACACACACACACACACACACACACACACACACACACACACACACACACACACACACACACACACACACACTCACACACACTCACGCGCGCACACATAAATAATATGTTTAGATTAAGTAAAATAGTTTAGTTTTAGTAAAACTGTTTTAAATGTATGTAGTTTTTAGAAGAGCGAGGCCTCCTGACACAAGTTTATAACTTAATAGGAGGTCTCAACCTTGTTGTATGCTAAGCACTTTTGTTTAAGGAAAATAAACTATTATTATTATTATTATGTTGGTACGGATTTCCGATCACGGGCCCATGGGGACCCGGTCATTTGAAAGGCATTCATGGGGCCGAAGCCAACATGAAGAGGCCTTTGGTACCATATAATATACAGTTGTGGCCATATAATTAAGAACGATTATTTATTGAGATGATTTTTTCAAAGTAACAAGTATAACTAATTGCCCGTATTTTTTTTATTTCTCTCGGTATTGCAAAACTTTTCCGTACTACCGGTACATTCATTTATGCCACATAGTTGGTTAAAAAATTAATAGAGAAACTTTATACATTCGATCTGAACCTAGTATTAGTACTTACTGGCTGGTCACGTAATTAAGAACGCTGAATAGTTTATTGTTTTTTCAAATTTAAATAGAGAACACTGTGTGGCTCTGTGGTTGTAGATTATTATTCGTATAATTTTGGCGCCATTTCGTGCTGTTAAAGTCTTAAAAGTGATTACTTCGTATAAAAACAATGGGGAAAAATAAAAGTAGTGATAAATCTACAAGAGAAGTAATAATAAAACTTCGCGAGAAGAATTGGTCGTATAAAAAGATAGCCGACTATCTGCAATGTTCAAAAACAATGGTTTTCCATGCCGTAAAGCATTTTTCCACGTATCAAACTACTTCAAAGGTTCCACGTGGACCTAGATAGAGAAAGTCATCTCGTCGAGATGATCGAAATATCGTTCGTTTGGCAAAACAAAATCCTTTTAAAGGGTCTAATGAGTTGAGAAAAGAATATTTTGGCGAAAACAACCCTTCAGCAATCTCTGCACGCACTATTCGAAGGCGTTTGGTAGAAAATAAGTTGAACGGAAGGATAGCAAGGAAGGTGCCTATGTTGAAACGATGTCATAGGCAAGCCCGACTTGCATTTGCAAGAAGGTATGAAAACTGGACAGTCAGACAGTGGAAAAACGTTCTTTTTTCTGACGAGACAAAAATAAATAGGGTATGTTCTAATGGAAAACGATATGTACGATGCCCTCCGAATAAAGCATTCGACCCGAAGTACACAAAAGTGACATTAAAGCATGGCGGGGGAAATGTGAAAATTTGGGGGTGCTTTTCTGGACATAGCGTTGGACCTGTTAGGCTGATAGAAGGAAACATGGATCAATTCCAATACAAAAATATACTGCAAGAAACAATGTTACCATATGCCGAAGACGTGCTTCCGGTTATTTGGACATTCCAGCACGACAATGATCCAAAGCATACTGCACGCACCGTTAAGGAATTCCTCACATCACAATCAGTTTCTGTCTTAGATTGGCCAGCCAACAGTCCAGATCTTAACCCAATAGAGCATCTTTGGTGCGAAGTCAAGAAAAAGGTTTCATATCGACAGTGTGGCAATTTGAGAGAGCTGTACGACGTTTTCTTAGAAGAATGGAAATCTATTTCTCTTGCGAAATGTCAAAAATTGATAGATTCAATGCCTCGCCGGTGTAAAGCCGTAATTAAAAGCCGTGGACATGCTACTAACTATTAATTTTAATTCAAATGTATTAAATTGCTTTTTTTTTCTATACCAACTTCACATTAATATGATTTATTTAATCTAAGCTTCATATAAAACAACTCTCGAGCAGTTTAATAAATCGTTCTTAATTATTTGTCCAGCTTCATTACTATTTGAATTTATTAGTATAGAGAACAAATAAAATTTGTAAAAAAAATGTTAGCAATTATACACTATTATTCTTAATCCCGTTTGCTCTATCCATGTGGCTATTTTATAACATAACTTGTTACTTCTAAGAAGGAACACAACTAGACATATGACATGATTTAGATAAAAAAAAATCAGAAACTTCAAATCGTTCTTAATTGTATGACCACCACTGTAAATGAGATGGGCGCAACTATGGAGGTCTATCCCCTAATACACCATGAGGATGTGCTAGCGGACAGTCCTCCACAGTTGCCAAACTATTGCCAGGTAGGAAGCGACATGGAATTGGCTATGGGGTTGGGATGTTGTGGACAGGATTACCGGGCTATGGAGTGAGATAACTTATATATTATTATTATTATTATTATTATTATTGTTTCTTTAATTTCCTTTTTAAATCCTTTTCTCACATGCGGCCTTTTGACATTTTTCCATTGATATTTTGTATTAAGTATATGTAGTGTATATGTATTATATTGAATATATGTGTTTATTTATAAAATTTATATTATATTTGTATTGATTTTATTGTCTATTAATACTAAGTTTCTCTTGTCTGCTATTTCTGCCACCTACATTAGTCTGTTGATATTTATTAATTTATGAGTAATTGGTTGTCTGGAAGAGATCGCTTTTTAGCGATAAGACCGCCTATTGTCTACCTGATTTTTTTTATTTTTGTAATGTTACTGTACTGTTTTTGGTGATCAATAAAGAATATTTGTATTGTATTGTATTGTAATGTTCAGTTTGGTTTAGGTACATATTGATTGGAGATACGAGATTTTTTCAAAGTAGTGACGATTTGTGACTTAAAGTAAAGTTAAATTAAAAATATTTTTCGCTGAAAATGGATTTAACAATGAAATGAAATGAAACAAAACGAAATACTTAGAATGAAATGAGATGATTGTCGTGGTATTGAGCAAATTATGCTTATTTATTTAGATTAAGTTTTCTGTAGGCTTATTGGTACTAGAGCCAATCAGTCATCATCATCATCCTAGCTTATAAACGTTCTGCAGTCAGACAGTAGTTCCCACGTGGGCCCAATGTAGATTGGGAACTTCACGCACACCATTGAATTTCTGCGCAAATGTTCATGAAAAAATTTGCTTAGGTGACTAGACATTTTCTTTCAGTGTAGCATTCAATTCAAGCACAGTATGTATGTCATCATCATCATCATCATCCCTGCCTATATACGTCCGACTGAAGGGCACAGGCCTCCTCTCACAATGAGTGGGCTTGGGCCGTAGTTCCCACGCGGGACCAGTGCGGATTGGGAACTTCACATACACCATTGAATTTCTTCTCAGGTGTATCCAGGTTTCCTCACGATGTTTCATTCACCGTAAAGCTCATGGTAAATAATAAATGTAATTTCGCACATAAATCCCGAAAAACTCAGAAAGCGAGCCCGGACTCGAACCCACGACCCTCTGCTCGAGAGACCATAGGTCAAACCCCTAGGCCACCACGGCTTTGTATGTATTTATGTTCTTGGTTGTAATTATTTTAATATGCTTACTCGAAACACCAGATAAAGTTGGTATCCTGATGATGGGAAGCGTCATGGGGGAGCGGATCAAGCAATATTTGCCTTGGATGTTGGCGTCGGGGAAGTCTTGGTTTATGGCCAGGCATTCGTGGTAGTGGCCTAGACTGGCGAAATTCCCGTCGAGTAGCCCTTCAGGCGTTCGGAAGCTTGCGTCGTAGACTGTCAGTATAATAAACAACTGAGGTGTGTCACTATTGTACCTAAGTACCTACCTACAGTATTTTATTCATAATACTTGTTAAATTGACTGAATTACTAATCTATTTGTATTTATATTTCATTCCAACAATGGAAATCCTAATAAAACCATATTTGTGCATGTTGATAGGTTTTAATTTTTGTTTGACAGTGCGAGTGACGCCACTTGCACAGTTCAGGGTTAAAAAAAATGTAGCAACACTACGCCCTAGAAAACATCTTATTTTATTAACATTCAAAAAGTCATGACCTGCAGTGCAGTATTTACGTCGTATAGTATAAATCTTCCCAGGTGAATTTTTCGCTTCGAGCCATTACATTAAATTTGAACCTTAATACTATGACGATACCGTTTGTTTTGAAAGATAAGGGCTCGAAGCGAAAAATTCACCTGGGAAGATTTATACTATACCTACTTACTAAGGATTTTTTTTTTATTTTTTTAGAGAAGACTTTGGATTTTTCTATGGAGCGAACTACAAGTAATCGTGTTTCGATAAACACTGGTCATTAAAGTGAATCCTCAAATATCTTACACATGAATTTCAGGACTATACAGGGTTATTTGTAATTCACTAGCATCCTTTTAACCCTAAACTCCTACCACTTAAACAAATGTTTTTTGTTTTACGGCTTTTGTCATAACTTAATATTTTTGGTGTAATAACGTTTTGAAAATTTGAGATTTCCTCTTATTTTTACGATACTCTGTGTATTTGTATGGGAAAAAAAGTGCATCATTTTAAAAAGTCGTAAAACAAAAAACATTTGTTTGAGTGATAGGAATTCAGGGTTAAGAGGATGTCAGTGAATTAAAAATAACCCTGTATAGCTTTGCTAGTAATGAATGATAGGTACAGCACGAGATTAAATATAAATAAAATATAAATAAATATCACGGGACAATTCACACCAATTGACCCAGTCCCAAAGTAAGCTAAGCAAAGCTTGTGTTATGGGTACTAGGCAACGGATAAACATACTTATATAGATAGATACATACTTAAATACATATTAAACACCCAAGACCCGAGAACAAATATTCGTATTTTTCATACAAATATCTGCCCCGACACGGGAATCGAATCCGGGACCTCAAGTTTCGTAGTCAGGTTCTCTAACCACTAAACCATCTGGTCGTCAACAATAAATGCGTCTTAAACTCACTCGCTCTACTCCGCTATCTAATCTAGTGCCGCGCCTACACTTGTACCGACACGGTACAATCCCCAACAAAACCTGTTAAACCCTAAAAACCCTAAAAATGTACATAGTTAAGAGCTTAATGAAGACAAAATCATGATCGCGTCCTTTGTGTAACGAAAGTTAGTCTTACAAATTATATGACTAAGTTTCGTTACACAAAGGAATCAATTAAGCTTTGTTTTAATTAAATCCCTTGC
The DNA here is from genome assembly GCA_947563465.1 of Archips xylosteana. Taxonomy (NCBI): domain Eukaryota; kingdom Metazoa; phylum Arthropoda; class Insecta; order Lepidoptera; family Tortricidae; genus Archips; species Archips xylosteana. The sequence goes on from OX387370.1 coordinate 8,731,715, forward strand.
TTGCGTATTTTTTTTTATAACGACTTTAGTAGGTAGGTATCTGAGCTATTTTTCTGGTAAATCAGTACTTACATTCATGACTCATACTTTGAACTTGTACGTTACACATCTCCGGGTCCAGAACGTCTTTGTATAGCTTATAATTAAACAAATCGTCGGCACTGACACTTAGAATACACGCCAATAAGAAACCACAATACATTGCGAACAGATTACAGCCCAAATACTTAGTTTACTTTATAATTAAGTCCAATTAGGTTGTTTGCTATGAGTTTAAAATGTGGTTTAGTATTTTCGTTGTATTGGCGCATTTTAAGTTTGATGACGTACATGTTTTGACATAATCAAGAATGACATCTAGCAGAGAAAGGAATAAAATAGGTGTAAAACCTTTTTTTAAATAGATAGTGGATAGAAGAACCAAAGAGCATAGACAAAAAGAGAGAGAAAATAAAAGCTCTACGCTCTACACTATGTACATGACACGATAAGGGGCTTTTCCTAGGCTTTTCTTATATACCAGAGATACTATGCTACGTTGCTATGAATGCTTTTGATATCCACCAATGACATTCATTGCCCCACATAGCATGGCACCGGTGGAAACGGATTCAGCTAAGCTATGTTTTAAAAGCTTTTTATTAACTTGCAATGTATGTATAGTTATTTATGATACAAGTGCGGAAAGTAGGCTATTCCCAACGAATGGCGGAGATCTAAACAAACGAGCGAAGCGAGTTTGGTTTAGCCGACATGAGTTGGGAATTTCCTACTTTCGACACTTATATCATACAACATTTTACAATGCATTAAGCGAGGAAAAAAATTGGGGCTAAGAGCGCGCGCAGACAGAGAGCGGTCTGAAGTACCGAGTTCCGCGTTCAGAGTTCTGTGTTTTCATCGCTCGAGAGTTCCAGTCGCCTGCTGTGTGCGTTATCGTAAGAGACTCAGTACATTCGAAAGAACGCAGAACTCTGAACTCGGAACTCCAGAACGCTCTCTGTTTGCGCGCGCTCATAAACATTTTCGGAAAAAGATGTTGCGTTCTTATTTACCTTTCATTGAGGGAAAGTCTCGTAGATGTTTACATATTTCAGCATCGGTTTAGTAGCAGGAGGCTATCACATTTAATTTTGTGCTTGGTCTAGGACGTCAGGCGGCGTTAAGTCCTATGTAAATTCATCACTTGAACTCTCCATTTTAATTTACTAAACTTAAATTTATTCTCCGGACTGAATTCATGAACATTACTGTGGCGGGTTTTCATGACAGGCGCGAACGGAACGAACCATGATTGGTTCGTGTTACGCCATGCGCGCGCACTGAAAACTCATTGGTTGACAGGCGCGAACGGGTAACCGTGATTGGTTCGTGTTACGCCATGCGCGCACACTGAAAGCTCATTGGTTGACAGGCGCGAACGGGTAAACATGATTGGTTCGTGTTACGCCATGCGCGCGCACTGAAAGCGCAGATGTCGTACGGTCCGAAATGGACTCAAGGAAATATTTTAGTACTAAATTTTTTATTTCAAATCTTTTGACGAAATTAAAATTTGTGTGTTTTAATATTAAAACAATCTGTTTTATTATTTTATCAGTAAATATTCATTTGTTTGCATCAAACATTTTCTTATTTGTGCAAAGCTGAATTATGAAGACACAACTCTCTAGTCTTATTTTTTAAACACTAGTTTGGACACAACTTTTTGAGAATTGGCAATTTAAAAAGTTACTTTTCCGCACGCGTGTGGAAAGTAAAATCCATACAATTTTTTTTCACACTTGCGAAAGTGTGCTGGGATGACTAACTTTCTATAGATATGTTGACTCGCGTCAAGAGGCACTTTCCGAGCATATGCATTGTAAAATATATTATGTACTATGTACGGGTCAAATCTTGGAAGTTGAATTGGACCCACTTCCAGTGTTCGGATCAATTTGAAATTTGGTACACTTATATAGGTTGGATGACAATGCAAGTATAGTCAACAAAAAGAACAGTCAGCAAAAAAGCTTGCTTTGAAAATTAAATTTTTAACAAAAACTTATTTTTCACGACACTGCTCGAAAATGTGGCCATAGATAACCTAAATCCAGTACTTTAAAACTGCCTATATATGTACATTTAACAGCTGACTCATTTATGGCGCGCAAACACGACAACAATGTTACACTAATCGAAAACAGGACGTATCAGTTCAGTAATAGATGGACTCGTACTTTCGAGGGCCTCCGCTACGCGTCGGCCCTCAAACAAACTCGTCCATCTATTGCTTACTTTCCAGCCTCTACAACAATGTACTATAATATGAAAAAATGCGTGCTGTGAATGCGTGCTATGGATATGTGCTATGGATGCGTGCTGTGGATGCTTGCTATGGATGGTCCTGTAATATTAGGAGAACAAAAAGGTCTTGCGTGGAGTCGGAGGAAATGATGTAGGCCAGAGTGCGTCGTTGAAAGAGCGTGTTTAATTGAAAACCTTAAATTATATACATGTGGATTGTCGCTGACACAAGCAATATGCGTTTATGTAGCAGTAAACTATTATGTTACTGCTAAACACTAAAAGTGGCCAATTGCCATACTACACCTCCCCCGAAAGTCCATTTCCCCCCCCGGGGTGGCGGGAAAAAAAAAATTAACGCATGTTACTTGCTTACAATAACAATTATTAGAGGGAAAAAAAAACTTATTTTTTAAATAAAAAATTAAGTTACTTAATGTACTTACTATAAGTTTACTTAATATAAGTTTATACATGTTTGATAATGTTAAAAAGTAAGAAAATATTTTTAAAGACAATGTTCCAGAGAACAATAAGAGTTTTAATTGTTTCCTAGTTTTAACCGTTTCCTAATGTCACTTTTGAATATATTTAATTTTAGTATAGTCGTTTAAAAAAAATATAAATCTATTTAATTATGAGTTGTTAATTTACTATTTGTGCTCATTCTGTTAATTCTTTATCCTTTGATGGTTCTCTCTTACTAAGGTATCGGTACCATAATACTATTTTAATATACTAATGCCTTTAACTGGAGTCTTTTGCTCCTATCACTTCCCTAGTGTACACTCGTACACAAATAATCAATATAAATGGGCATGGTCACCCACCCAGGGCATGGTCACCCTACAATAACTTGGCATATCAGGTCACCCATTTCGGTGTGCCTGTAAGTTAGAAGTCACAAATGCATTAAGATTTAATAAATCTCCAACCCCTTTCACGGAGGGCACGGTAGTCCAAACACCATGAGCAAGTACGAAGGACTAGTGCTCTAACTATCAATCTTAAAAAAAATAATGTACCGTACCACAATAGAAATAACTATAAAAAGTTAAATGAGTTAAAAAGAAATTAATTAATTTAATGTAAGGGTGAGTTATTAGTTATCAAATTTCATTCATTTTAAATTACAATATCGAATAATAGACGCACTCGCGCTCGACCTAGTTAAATTTTGCTGACAGAGCGGCCGCAACGTTCGTTTACCTTTGCACGGTACTATTGCGATCTGAATGTTTTTACCTAATTAAACAACGTGACACTAGAATGAAGTAAGAAATTTAACTGAAATAAGATAAAATTGAGTTATAAATTGAATGATGAGTAAATTTAGCGACAATCCCTTAATTAAAATGTTATAAAATTAATTAGCTTAAATATACGCAATTTTGAATTAATCAATGGAAGGAGAAAAAAAAATGACTAAATGAATGCTTTTTTGTTAATTAATGGGAAAAAAAAAGAGAAATATGGTAAAAAAAAAACATAAAATTGGAATGCTAAGTACGCTAAGTTAGGAGTCCCTTGGTTGGGATGCTACCTTCTTATAGAACTGCTCCGTCTGCGCTGACCATCTGCGCATTCCGGGGTCGATGGTCCTCTTGGTTGCCGGTGTTGCGTTTGTGCGCCAAGGCGGTTGTTGTGGCTGGCGGCGTGGTGGCAGCTGTTGTGGCTGTTCACGTGGCGACTGTTGTAGGTGGCAGCGTGGTTCGTGCTGGTGGCACGCACCATCCTGGCTGCTGGCGTGGCAGTCGGCATTGGGGTCAAGTGCCAGGCGTTGTGGTGCAGCGGGTCGGCGACACGGCGATTTTTATTCTTCTTTCTTCTTTTATTTCTTCATATTTTCTCTTCTTCTGACGGCGGTTTCCTTCCAGTGTTTGATCTTCAGGCAGTGCCGCACGAGGCAGCAGCACTGGCAGGGTCTGATTCCTTATCGGTTCTTAAGGCAGGGTCGCCTTGTAATATTAGGAGAACAAAAAGGTCTTGCGTGGAGTCGGAGGAAATGATGTAGGCCAGAGTGCGTCGTTGAAAGAGCGTGTTTAATTGAAAACCTTAAATTATATACATGTGGATTGTCGCTGACACAAGCAATATGCGTTTATGTAGCAGTAAACTATTATGTTACTGCTAAACACTAAAAGTGGCCAATTGCCATACTACAGTCCTTATTGTCGATACATCGCTTAGCTCGAGCTGCGCATCTTGCTCGCACGGCTACATAGCATAGCTTAGCATTAGTGGAAACGGTCATATCTTTAGACAATAAAGTTCTTTAAACCGATAACGGGCATTTACTTTATTTACAAACTTATGTGTGAATTAAAATTTAAAATACACATTTGTGCTATTTTTGACTTTTTAAATATCCGCTGTTCTTTTTAGCGTTGGGGGTTTTAAAATTTTTAATTTATTATTCATAGAGTCTTCGACGCTCAATGCCAAAACTTTTCGCATAAATCACACAGATCTAGCTCATTGTGTGGCTCTCCGCTTGACTATTTCAATGGTCCGGGTTTAAATATTCTTTTATTATGATAACGACTTTAATAACATCGTCCTTTGCCGTAAAATTAGATAAATGGCATTAAGTGCTAGTCTATAATGCGAACTGGTTTTATGTTAAGGCACTCGATCATCAAGGAAACATAGAAAAATAGGATAAACTACAACAGTTAATTTGTGTTAATAATACATGTTTCGGCCCCCAAGCGGCCGTTGGAGTGCACTAGGAACATCTACAAAATTGCTATTTGATTTCTTCAGACATTTAATCTATAGCCTCAAATGTGTCAAATGTCATGACATTCTGCTTTTTACTGTAACCCTTGTATGTAGTACACGCACTAAACCTTTTTATATCATTTTGGGTTTTATTAACTAAAGCCACGTTATGTTATAAAACCATACAATTTGATGAAATGAAATGTTTATTTGTCATCTTAAAACTAAAATAATTTAATATTCGTAATAATATTCAATGTTCTTATAAACTCTTGCTGAAATTAAAAAAAAAAAGTTTATATTACACCACTTGTTCGGTAATGTTTTTACAGCACAAGTATAATAGGCGATATTTGTAAACATGAGCATTTTTCAAAAAACTTTGTACATTTAATATTGGTTCTACATAAATAGGAAGGTGTATTAAAAGTTCGAGTATAGACTTGCTATAGAGCAATAATACTCGAAATTTTATAAATGCTCGATAAACTTAGATAAATGGGTCGCAGCTCTCCTACTATGCGTTGTCGTATATAATTAACATTACCATACTGGCGCTAGAAATGAGTTTACTTAGTTGGACTAAGTCAGTTTAAGTGTAAAAAAGAAGTGCTCTGCCCGCACATCTCTCATGATCTCATCCCTTGAGGAATAAGTTGTTCATTGTACTGTAATTCTGCTGCCACAATGCGTGCTATGTGGTTCCTGGTGTGCGTGTTGGGTGCGCGCAGCGCTGACGACTTGTTCGACGACGAGCTGTACCGAGCGGCGCTGCAGCCGGCGCTGTGCGCGCGCCACCTGGCCGGCATGAGGCGGGCTGACTGTGAGTGCCTCTCAGATATATCTCAGCGCTGACGACTTGTTCGACGACGAGCTGTACCGAGCAGCGCTGCAGCCGGCGCTGTGCGCGCGCCACCTGGCCGGCATGAGGCGGGCTGACTGTGAGTGCCTCTCAGTTATATCTCAGCGCTGACGACTTGTTCGACGACGAGCTGTACCTACTGTCAGTACTGTCATTACTGTCTGGTAATCGGACACTCCGAACAGAAAATCAGGCAGATTGTGCTTACCTACCCTACCTACCTAATTTACTGAAGATTTTATTTTCTTTTGACAGTCTATGATGCAAGCTTCCGCGCACCTGAAGGCCTGCTCGTCGGTAACTTGCTCAGTTTGGGCAACTACCACCAATGCCTGGCCATAAACCAAGACTTCCCCGACTCCAACATCCAAGGCAAATATTGCTTGATTGGAGCTCCGCTGACGCCTCCTACCATCAAGATACCCTCCTTGACCGGCGTCTCAGTATCAGAGAATGTGACCTGGACGGAAATGGCGTTGCCTGAGGATCTGATGCAGGCGTATGCCGGCCAGTCCCTGTCTCTAGCGGTGTGTGTCCCCAAGTCGTGTGCCGTAGAGGCGGTGCTGGCGCCCTATACTGAGCACCCCGTCCTCGGCTTCAACTACACGGAGCAGTACTGCCGGCTGCCGCACGACAAGCCTTTCGTTGCAGCCGATTATGTAGCCGTGTAAGCTAGCCAATAACTAAAGTTATAAGAACTTATCCTTGGAAATGGTTACCAATTCAAGATTAATCGAATCTGATCGGTAGATGTGTATGCGCTGCCAATATTATATACATGTGTAGAATTGTAGATATCTATAGGATCAAGATAAGCATTTAATTTTTATATTCCAGGATTGTTTTCTCAGTGCTCGGAATGTTGACTCTCATCAGCACAACATACGAACTGCGCCACATATTTCTATTGAGAAGGGGTAAGCATTTAGGTAACTGATCTAGTGTTTGCAAATTCGGCTCGTGGGTAGAGCGAGAGGTGCTCCAATTGCTCGTGCCTAAAATACCACGTTCCCAAAATAGGTACCAAATTTTTCAAAACACTAAAGGTAGGGTAGGTTAGGTTAGGTAGGTTAGGTAGGTAGGTACCCCGTACCTCCACCAAATAAGTGGTGGGGAGTAGCTGGAAGAGAAAATAACTGCCTAACTTAAATTATTTAAATAAAAACTTGCATTTCAGGACTTGTGTTTGTATTTGACATTCGGATAGACACCACACAACATTTCAGTAGCACTGCATAACCAAGAATGGCTGCCCAGACCGTCTGTTGTCCGCTGTTCGTTTTATGATTCGAATTCTAGAAGCCACAAATTCAAATTTCCGAAACAGCAACACGGTCTCGGTGGCCAGTGTCTACAGTACCTATTTATTATATTCCCATTATACTAGATATCCAAAAATATCACTTCCTTGAGTAATCTGCGATTTTGTACTGTGATGCAATGAGAATCTGGTAAGCTATAAAGGTAGTAAATAGGTACCTAATGTGGTATTTTGAATAATGTGGTATTTTGAAAAATATGGTATTCTGGGAACGTAGTATTTAAAGACACGAGCAAGTGGAGCACCTGTACCAGGCGCAAGCTAGCGAGGGATCCCAAAATACTGTGGAAGACCCTCTGCAGAGGGGAGTACAAATCATGCGTTCGAAGACATCTTCGCAGTACCCCGATCAGACGCTAAGGCTGGCGCTGAGTGTTTGACATGCTAATGCCCAATAGATGATCTGCTGTCATCTCTATTGCTATACATAAAATTAAAGATGGCGACCACTGGAACAGTGATCAGAACTCCGGCGTATAACTTACAGTGCTTTTTTTCTCATACAAGAAACTTGTATGGATTGTAGAGCTAATACTGTTTCATCCGCCAGACCCTTCGCAAGCCAGTGCGCTGCTCCGCGCCTGCTCGCTGTACTCCAACACGCGCCGGCTGCTGACCTTCGACAAGCCCAGGGCACTCGACTGCCTCGACGGCATCCGATCCCTTTCCATTCTGGTCATCATCATCTTCCACACCTTCTCGATGTACTTTTATACCGCAAAAAACGTGGCTAACAGTTTTGAGATACACCAGGTAGGCACTGTTTTAAATAACTGGCCAATGGCTTCGAGTTTGAAAGTGTAAAAAAAGCAATGATTTTTATTGTAGTGGGTAAGGAAGAAGCGAGCTGTGTGGCTGGTGTCTGGCGACATCGCGGTGGACTCATTCTTTACTCTGAGTGGCTTACTTTTGGTATACACCAGCATCAAAAAAATGAAGCAAGGTTAGAGCATTAAATATACATAAATTGCATGAGAGAGAGAAAGAGAGAGAGAGAGAGAGAGAGAGACAACCGCTTCGTGCGGATCAATGGAATACTGATAACATTATGGATAATGACGCTGCCCCTGTCTGGAGTCCGGTTGGGAAATTGCAGATGGAGGAATTAAATAATATAATTTAGAACTGCCGTGTCAATCTTGTTATTGCGCGGAGTGCTCTATCATTTAGTACATTTCTTTCCAGTGTCGCTGCTGAGGAACCTGCATTGGTTCTACCTGCGCCGCTTCCTGCGGCTGTTCCCTCTGCTGGCGACTGCGGTGCTGCTTCAAGCCTCGCTGATCCACCGGGTGGCTGACGGGCCCGGCTGGCACGAACTGGCTTACCGTGTGGGCCTCTGTCGCCGCTACTGGTGGAGCGCCCTGCTGCTCGTCACGAATATAGTGAGTGCGCTGATTCCTGAAGTCAAGTTTAGCGTACTGTTTACATTGTTATAACTACAAATACACTGTCTTCAAATTCATCCGAAATATTTCAACAGACTCCAAAAATTCCAAAAAGATACCGTCCACTATCACACTATTACTAACCCCATTACTAACCCCATTGGGGACTAGGGCTTTAGACTTAGCGGTACGCTACTTCAAAAACATGATCAATCGTCATTTTCGCCTTTTTACAATAAGATTTATAAGCTCTTGTATAAATGAGATATTTCCCTCTCCGGCTCCATATCCTAGGGCCTCTGACGATTTTTTGGAACTTCATCATCATCATCATCATCATCATCAGCAGCCTATGTTCGTCCATTGCTGGACATACGCCTGTCCCATGGCACGCCACTGAGCACGATCCTCGGCCACTCTCACCCAGCTCTTGCCAGCCGCCTTGCGAAGATCACCGCTCCACCGAGTCTGAGGACGTCCCACGCTACGTTTGCCGATCCGTGGTCACCACTCAAGAACTCGTTTGGAACTTCACAGACTGTTAAAAAGCTTTGCGGGAGTAAGCTGGTTGCCCTATGATATTTCCCTTCACCGAAATGCTAATGGTAGCTTTCAAATGTAATTTCGCACAAAAATTACAAAAAGCTCAAGAGGTACGAGCCTGGGTCTGCATCCACGACCCTATGCTTTTATTTTATTTATTTTTGAGATAGTTTCGTGCAATTTGTCCCATTAGTCCATAGAACTAGATTAGAAACACATGATCGCGATGTCACATCCTTGTCACATATTAGGCAAATTGAACAGCAACAACGCCATGAAGCCGGCTGGGCTGACATTCCCATAAACAATCCATTTCATTTCATTTCATTTATTTCATTGCAAATTACACTTATCAATAGTAGGTGTTACAATTCGGTTCGTCATGTGGCCATGTGTGACGCCCTGCAAGGGCACAGCAACATAGGAGACGTTACTATATTGAAACTTCTCTTACTATATTATTGAATAATAGCTGTTGCCCGCGACTCCGTCTGCGATGAATGGGGGGGGGGGGGGAGGGGATAAAAAATAGCTTACGACCTATGCTCAGACCTACCGAATATAAAGAAAAAAGTTTCATAAAAATCGGTCAAGCCGTCTCGGAGGAGTTCGATAACAACACGAGACACGAGATTTTTATATATTAGATTAGATTATCTTAATTAAATATTTCGTGCATTTAACAATGTTAACATACCTCATACTACTACTATATTATACTGGCTCAGGTTGTTGAAAAATATGTGCCTAAGGTGGGTGTGCCTGTCAGGAAGGAGCACAAACAAACACGTCCGTTATTTAAATAGCAAGTTTAATCCAACAGGAAGGAAAAGTAAAACTACCTTACATTGTAAAATTTAATGTCTACCCTACCTAAAGAAATCTATTTCTAATAGTTAAAAATCTCGTCTCACTTGTTATCGAACTCCTCCTTTTCTCTATATTCGGTAGGTCTGAGAATAGGTCTTAGGCTATGGCAAAACAACGTTTGCAGAGTCAGCTAGTAAACAAATAATAGTACATTATGATACAAGTGTGCTACGTTGGTCATTATACATATACATGAGGCATTATTGTAAGCGCGAGCCGTGAGGCGAGCGCGATAAGGAAGCCGAAGTGTGTAATGATCAATGCACACGAGTTGCATACGACGTTTTTCAACACAATTGCGAGGAAAAAAACAAACTTGTATTGTTAGTAACTTTGTCATTTTTACAAGGAACATTTCACCGTGGGTTTCTACATCCTTGGTTGTAATATTTATTGAGCTCCTGACATCTAAACGCACCAGTAATACCGAATATTAACGCAACCTGCAAAGAGATCAAATAAGTATATTAGTAAAGTTGTAGGAACGTATTGCCATAGTTAGTAACGCAATTATAGAGTTGATACATAAACTTTAAACATGAAACTACCGTGAGACTCACTCATAGTGAAAATAAACGGATCACTCACGTCTCAAAACGAGTCTAACTCGACATGTTTCGGGCTAATCCGTAGCCCTTCCTCTCGGAGTCGCACGTCACGGCGGCTGCCACACGTGCACTGCGTGCTAACGCCCTGGTCGCGCGGCTACTCGACGCAACTGACAGCGACACACAACTACCCCCGTTTTCATCATCACTTTTATTGTCATTGTCAAATGTAGGGTAGCACACAACACTAACCACATCACTTTGTAAAGGTTCGCTCACACTCACCGTTGACGCAGTACGAACATTCAACACTGTTTTCCAACTCGGGGGTACTGACGACCAACCACTATCCCGGTTAAAATTTGGATGACGACCAATCTTTGGAGAGAGAGAGTGATGGACGGTTGCCATTTTTGGATGTTTTGGTGATGCGGAGTCCCTGTGGGAGATTGGAAACTAAAGTTTACCGTAAGCCAACTCATACAGATCGATATTTGAGGGCAGATTCACACCATCATCCGTGTCAATTATCTTCTGTGCCAAGGACGTTGATAGATCGAGCCTTAAGTGTTTGTGATCCACAATTTGTGGATTGCGAACTGGGTCACGTAAGACGTGTGTTGGAGAGCAATGGGTACAACTGGAGGCAGAGTAACCGGTTCCTGAACGTATCGGCTCGTCAACGGCCAAGGGCGGCTGATAGGCTGCCGGCATACTTGCCGTTTATAAAGGGGGTAACGGATAAAATCGGACAATTGTTACGCCGAAGATACAGCATCAAGTCGATTTACCGTCCTCATATGCAGCTCAGGCAGTTGGTACGTTCACCGAAGGATAGGGAGCCTTTTAGTGGTCCCGGAGTATATAAAATTCCATGTTCCTGTGGCAAGGATTATATCGGAGAAACTGGACGTAATGTTTCCACAAGGTTATCGGAGCACATACGCAGTATGAAAAAGCAAGACAGCAAGGGGTCTGCGGTGGCCGAACACTCAATGGACTCGGGCTCGACGCACTATATCCGTTTTGATAAGGCTTCCGTACTTGCGAGAGAAAAGTTTTTCATTCCGCGGAAGGTGCGTGAAGCCATCGAGATTGGTCGTCATCCAAATTTTAACCGGGATAGTGGTTGGTCAGTACCCCCGAGTTGGAAAACAGTGTTGAATGTTCGTACTGCGTCAACGGTGAGTGTGAGCGAACCTTTACAAAGTGATGTGGTTAGTGTTGTGTGCTACCCTACATTTGACAATGACAATAAAAGTGATGATGAAAACGGGGGTAGTTGTGTGTCGCTGTCAGTTGCGTCGAGTAGCCGCGCGACCAGGGCGTTAGCACGCAGTGCACGTGTGGCAGCCGCCGTGACGTGCGACTCCGAGAGGAAGGGCTACGGATTAGCCCGAAACATGTCGAGTTAGACTCGTTTTGAGACGTGAGTGATCCGTTTATTTTCACTGATACATAAATTTACATTTATAATGTTCAACTGACCTTTGTTGTCAAGTACTGACTGTCCGGAGCTTCTTTTAAAAACTTTTCAACATCGGTTGGTGACGACACACCTTTGACTTTCGACCAATAGATCTGCCAGGATGTCTCTTTAGAAATGCCGTCAAGTTACTGAGTATTATATGTTTACCAACTTCATTTTTGGTCTTTACTGTGCTTTTCAACATGGATATAACGAGCTGGGCTTGTATTTATTTGCCAGTTTATGCTATCACTCGCGTTCGTGCCTCGATAAGTATTTCCGGCGGGGGTGAATTAATATTTTGCTCGTCTTCACTATTTGAAGTAGATGTTTTTGATAGTAATTAACCACACAGCAGCAACTTTACCAAATATTTACGTAAAATGACACACAAGTTCAATAAAGGCACTGGAAAACGGCTGTTCAGCTAGAGCAGCAGCAATATAAAAAATAAAATAAACTATCAATTTAATGTTTGTAAATACGATAATTAAGTTAATTTGTGTTTATAAATATACAATTTGATGAAATAAAATGTTTATTTGTCATCTTAACCCTAAAATAATTTAATATTCGTGAAAATATTCAATGTTCTTAGACATAAACTTTTGCTCAAATTAAAAAAAAGTTTATATTACAGCACTTGTACGGTAATGTTTTTACAGCACAAGTGTGGTAATATGCTGAATTATGAAACTAAAAACGGTGTAACAAGAGTCAATTTACGAGCAACTGTGTTGATAAATATATTACGTAAGACGATTTTTGCCTGATTTTGACCCCCACCCCCAAATGTAAGAAAAAATTTTAATCAAGTGTCCTCTTCCCCTGTTTAATATTTATAATGTAAGTATCTAAAGGAATATTTTTTTGTTAAAAATTTCATTTTCAATGCAACCTTTTTCGCTGACTGTACTTTTTGTTGACTGTACTTGCATTGTCATCCAACCTACATAAGTAAGTATACTAAATTTCAAGTTGATCCGACCACTGAAAGTGGGTCAAATTCAACTTCCAAGATTTGACCGTACACACATATTTACATACATTGCAAGTTAATAAAAAGCTTTTAAAACATTAATACACATTTGGTCGGGTAATGCCGGTTCGGCGAAAATTATTTCGCAAAATGTTTCATTTGGCAACTGTTTATATTTTCTGAAACTGTAAACTATTCAGGATGTAATATTTCAGGACTATCGTGGAGGTTAGGTTAGGTTTGTTTTATTATAACAATCCTGAAAAGTTTACAGTTTCAGAAAAAATAAACAGTTGCCAAATGAATCATTTGGGAAAAATATAGTTGCAAGACATTAGTGAACCCTCTCTATAATAAGACATGGTTGACCCCCTCCCTAACTCGTCTTACATAATAATTGAAGGCACGTTACCACGGCTTTGAGATATTCAGTCTTGACCAAGTCTATATCTAGTGCATTTGTGTCGTGTTTCAGGAGCTCAATGGTTTGCATTGTGGGGTTCATCTGTGGTACCTGGCAGTGGACATGCAGCTGTATATCATCTCTCCGCTGGTGCTGTACTGGGTGCTGGGAAGCCGCCGCGCCGCGTGGGCCGCGCTCGCCGCCGGCCTGATCGCTTCCCTCGCCGCAACCCTCGCCTTTTGCTTCACACTCAATTACAACTCATCTATTTCGCCATTAACACAAAGGTATATTGACGATTGTATTATATGAGGACAAACTGTATGAGTATGACGAAACTGAATCACGTACCAGGGTGAAACCTTTTCAAAACCAATTTCACGATAAGTAGTTGTTTTGGCAGATGATGATGGATGGAATGTCAATGTAACTTTGCAATGAAAACGGTTCACATACGTGCTTTGATCAATTATAACTGAAGATACACATTGCCGAACAAAATCCCCTTCAAAGAATGTCCGAACTATTTATTTGTTTGCGTAACAAATTAAATCATCACCTACACAAGTAATTAAAAGAATAAGTGACGAAATTTGAACCTAGTCTTCACTTGATTACAATTGAATTTCGGTAGCAGCAAAACTCCACAATATATTTACGTGTGCGTAGAGAAAACTGATCCCACCACATAAACGAATAAGAATACGTGACGAAATTTGAACCTAGTCTTTACTTCTTTACAGTCGAATTTCGGTAGCGGCAAAACTCCACAACGCTTGACAGCTAAACTTGACAATTTCACTCACGTTTGGTAGTTAAACTCGGATATGAATGTAAGCCTTATCAAAAACGGGAGAGGCATTAATTTCACTTACTACATTGAAGGTGACGTTGTAAGATTGCTATGACGAGTTTGACGCTGATTTGGCGGACGAAATTATGTTGTAGAACAAAGAATGCATTCGGGCTTTCGGAGAGGACTTTCTTTATAAAAAGTTTTTGTCAATTAATGCAATAAAAAACAGGGTGAAAATAAGGTAACGCCAATACTTTACAGGATGAATGGGGAGGTCATTTAGATAATTTTAAAGCTTATTTTCTTTACTCCAAATGTTTACCTTTTTCGAGATAATCTATATCTATACTATAATATTATAAAGCTGAAGAGTTTGTTTGTTTGTTTGTTTGAACGCCCTAATCTCAGGAACTACGCTTCGATTTGAAAAATTCTTTCAGTGTTAGATAGCCCATTTATCGAGGAAGGCTATTGGCTATATATCATCACGCTAACACTAATAGGAGCGGAGCGGAGCGGAAGAACGTTTCAAAATCGGGGGTTTTTGAAGTAAAACTTCTATAGGCACGCTTGACTTGGGAGTACGGTGGTGATGTAAACGCGGGTGTGCAGGGAGGGGGGTAATTTTTTTATATCGAGGAACTAAGGAGAGCCATAATTGATGAAAAAGCAAATTGGATAAAAAAATAAGCTGCCCAAATTACTAATTCCACGCAGACGGAGTCGCGGTCAAAAGCTACAATACAATACAATACAATACAATAACTCTTTATTGTACACCACAAAGAAAAACAAGTACATGAAAAAATATATAAGGTAAGCAATAGGCGGCCTTATCGCTTCGAAGCGATCTCTTCCAGGCAACCATTTAACGCAGGAAAAACGACAAGGAATGTATTTCAGCAGGTGGTGCAATATAAGAATAGAATATAAAAATAAATAGTAATATAAACATTATACAAGAACTACCTAATATACAATATATACATCATAAAACACACAGATAAATTATACACAACAATAAACTTGTAAATATATAAACAGGCTATAATTTTCACACACAAGACAGCAAATAGTGTTCCTTAAGCAAGGATTTGAAAATAGGCAAAGCTAGTATAAGTATAAAATGATAAACTGACTGACTGTTGATATATAAACGCACAACCCAAAACGCTGCACCTAGAGACTTGAAATTTTGCAAATATGTACCTAATACAATGTAGGCATCCAACAAGGAAGGATTTTTGGAAATTCCCACGGGATAAGGAAAAAACGGGATTCCTATGTATCTCCGTAACTATATTATGTTCTTGGTTTATCTAAAAATTAAGATTACTAGCTTTTATTACTAATTTGTAGGAAGCTTCACCCAGCTGTGATTATACAAGAAGAAATACTCTTAATGACATTAAAAACTGCATAATATTTTATTACCGACACATTTTGCCTGACACGTTTCAGAGTCAACGCCATACAGAGCCATATAGAGTCGACGCGTGCCGTGGTTCTTATTACAATGTCATTAATTTCTAATTTTGACAAAACCACTCGTCGTCCACGCGTTTGCGTGTCTCAAGTCAAAAGTCTTTGACCAGTGTGTGTTGCCAGTGATGACTTATGGCACTGAGACGTGGCCGCTAACGATGGGTCTTATAAGGAAGCTCAAGGTCACTCAGAGGGCGATGGAGAGGGCTATGCTTGGAGTTTCTCTGCGGGACCGCATTAGAAATGATGAAATCCGCGCAAGAACTAAAGTCACGGACATAGCTCGAAGAATCGCTAGACTTAAGTGGCAGTGGGCAGGGCACATCGCCCGTAGAACTGACGGTCGATGGGGCCGAAAGGTTCTCGAGTGGCGTCCGCGGACCGGAAGACGCGGTGTAGGTAGGCCTCCAACAAGATGGAGCGACGACCTGGTGAAGGTAGCGGGAACGCATTGGATGCGGATGGCGCAGGGCCGATCTGTTTGGCGAGCCTTGGGGGAGGCCTATGTTCAGCAGTGGACGTCTTTCGGCTGAAATGATGATGATGACGCGTCTTCGTGGATGGCACTAGGTATTATAACTAATAAATAACTATATTATTACAAACCAGAATGGAAGGGGATTTATTTTTAGAAAAGAAGTAATGTCACCGTAAATAGTCTTTAACTTTAGAACCAAAACTTAATCACAAATTAAATGAAAGTAATTCAAATCTAGCTTAATCTAGATTAGATGCCACTAGTGGCAAGGAAATACGTCCGTTCCGTCCGAAAATCGCCGAAAAAGTGCTCGAACCGCGCTGTGTCGCCATGTGACGTCACGATGACGCGCCGCCACTTGTACCCGCTTCTTGGTCTATTATTGCTAATAATATATATTATAGTTATGGCTCACCTCAGGAGTATACTCTTTGAAATAAAAAATAATTTTGAAAATCGGCCCACAATTGACCGAGAAGTCGGTGAACATACTTAAAAAAATACATACTGTGGAATGCATAACCTCTTCCTTTTTTGAAGTCGGTTAAAAATAGGTAAGTAGGTACTTTGTTTTATTCCAGGTATGTAGATTTTTAGAGAGCAGAACTGCTGCTTATACTCATACCTCAATGTGCGGGATTGCAGATTTTTTTATTCGCCGCAAACCTTTCTTTGTGATATACTTGTCAGACTCCACAAAATGATCTGAGCAAACAACATTTGCATCATTCGCCTTAAAATATTCTTCGCTTCTCTCTTGTGCAACAACACAACACAATAACACAATACAACATAGACATAGACATAGTAGGTACAATTTTCCTCCAACTTTCTCTATGCACTTCATTTTGAGGATAACTAAAATATAAGTAGAAAATACATCCAGGAAATCAACGCTTCACACAAAAACACATAAAATTCTAGAAATAAAAAAATAGGGTGATGGCAACTCCACTACACTTTTATTCTATGTTCTGTTGTTTATCTGTTTCGTTTTACTGATAAGCTTTCCTGTGCGTGTGACAAAGACAAGGCATATGTCAATGTTGTGGAATTCTGACAACGTTAATCTTTTAATTAGCAATTTAGAAATGGCTTTAAAATTAATTTAAATCAATATTTCTCTCTGATTCTTAGAATTTAATAGAAAAAACAACAGATACTCACTGAAAGTATGATATTCTATTTATATTATTGATTTGATAGTTTTTGCGAGTGATTTTTACACTTTTTAAAGACACACGTGGGCATCGTTACGCTTGCATTGACAACAACGTACTGAGAAAAAAGAAGGCCACTTTTATCAAAGTGGCGCTCATTTGGCTCGGACATATTCGGGCGCGCGACTGTGGATCTACTGTTATAAGGTAACGCCACCAGAGTTGAGGCCACGCACACAACCACATCTCATGTAATGACAGCGGGATTTTGACGTTGTGTTGACGTTTAACGATAACACAACGACAAAATCCCGCTGTCATTACATGAGATGTGGTTGTGTGCGTGGCCTCAACTCTGGTGGCGTTACCTATATAATTGATCAAAGGGTACGTGATTCGGTTTTTTCGACTGTACCTACTCAGCGAAGTCAATTGTTGAAAGTTTACTTACTTATCTATCAACAATATTGACAAAACTATAAGCTATGGGAGCAATACGATGCAAGGGGGCCAGACACCAATGACATTTTCACACCAACTGCTCGACAATGCCTAGTAAAATTATATATCATGCAAACCTTTCTCAATAGTAGATTGATAAACAAGGGTCGTAAGTGAGATATTTATGCACATGAGCGAGCAAAGCGAGCGAGGGTGCTTATAGTTCGCGGGTGTAATTGATCATTTACACTAGAGTTGAACACTCTACTTTTCATCACAAATGCAAGGAAATAAAGAAAAACCGTTAGAGGCGCAAAACGAGAGAAATGTCATGTTTAGGTTCATTTCGTCCACATTCCCACTTCGTCAGCAATCCCATTTCGTTCACAATCAATTCCCAATTCGTCCACATTCCCATTTCGTAACAAAATAGTAACGAAATTGGTAGTGTATATGAATAGTATTGACCCGCACCGTGCTTAGCAAGTATTTTTCTTGACATGAATACCTAAATCACAAAATAAAATCTTCCCTGAGAATTAAGCTAAGTGATAGTGAAAACCGTATTAAAATCGTCTAGGAATGTTGACTAAGTGGGAATGTGGACGAAATGGGAATGTTGACTAAGTGGGAATGTGGACAAAGTGGGAAAAGGACGAAGTGGGAATGTGGATGAAATTAACCTAAACGAAATGTCATACGTCCTCACGTGACAATGGTATTTTAATGACTGACTGACGACTGACTGACGTCGCGCTTGGCGGGAACAATGGTAATTTAGAGCGCTTGCAGACAGAGCGCGGTCTGGCGTTCCGCATTCCGCGTTCAGAGTTCTGCGTTCTTTCGAATGTACTGAGTCCCTTACCACAGACCCTTACGATAACGCACGCAGCAGGCGGTCGGAACTCTCGAGCGGTCAATACACAGAACTCTGAACGCGGAACTCGGAACTCCAGACCGCTCTCTGTCTGCGCGCGCTCTTAGTAACGTTTTAAAATCTGGTGTTTATGTTCTACTAGTTTTGTATTGTGTGTTTTAGTGAGACAAAGGGGGACATAGCGGACTATGGCAAATACCTTTACAGAAACACTTTGGTGCGATCGATGCCATTTTTCATCGGCATGTTGTTCGGTTACATCTTGCATATCTTCAGAGGACACAGGGTTAAATTGTCGAAGGTATGCAAACCAAAATTAATAGGTATTAAGATTTATATCGCAACAAGCCTTTACCCCTCCCCTTTAGGCCTTTCTAGGCCTCCAACAAGATGGTCCTGGTTAAGGTGGCGGGAACGCATTGGATGCGGATGGCGCAGGGCCGATCTGTTTAGGGAGCCTTGGGGGAGGCCTATATTCAGCAGTGGACGTCTTTCGGCTGAAATGTTGATGATGATGATGAAGCCGTCGCTCGTGCCTAAAAAATCACGTTCCCAAAATACCAGATTTTTAAAAATACTACATTACACATTTACCACATTTCTAGCTTACCAGTATGCTTAGTATAAGTTTTACGTCAAACATTCGAATACTATTCGACTGCGTAAATCGAATGAACGTTAGTCGATGCGTTTGTCTTCACTTCGACTATCGCGGTGAGCTCGATCATCTCATCGTTGAAAATTTTCCGCTCGATTTCCTAACAAATCCTGCGAGTACGCGTCACTTTTCGAATAGTTTAGCGCTCACGTCGACAGCGTAAACTTTGGGACGAGCAATTTGTGAGCGTAAATACCACGTTTCACTTTCGCAAGGTTTAGTGAGAAGTAAGCAAACGCAAACGCTAAAGTAAAGCTCTCACATGCTTTCTGACTAGTGAGTCGTTCACGCGCGAATTAGTATAGTGAAAAATCAGTCTAAAAGTAAATGCAAAAAATGGCAAGAAGACAATTTTTTGCCTGGAGAATGCTCCAGGAAACTCAATTGCAAGATGAGCGTAATTTTCTTCGGAGAAAAAGGTCGGCTCTTCGACGACAATGCAATCCTTTCGACTTAGGGGTTCTGTGCTCCCAATAGGGAACGTGCACATAGACGGTGCTGCCAACTGGTGCCATAAGGGTGCCATCAATTTGAATGTTTTACCTTGATAAGTTTGTTTTACTGTCCGCATAGTGTCTCTTCTGTCGCATTAGTGCTGCCGCCTATAGTTACTGCACGTTCCCTATAATACTTTTTCTCACAAAAAAGTAACTTTTTCTCACAAAAGAAGAAACTTGACGTTTTCTCATGAAAAATAAACTTAAAAAAAAAAACTAAAAATCTTGAAAAAAAACGTGGATTCGATCCGAGGTCGGCTAGATCCGCGACCACCCGATTTCTAATGTGCTATTATGATCTGGTCGAAGTTGGCGAAATTTAGCTTTGTATTCTAATGCAAACAAAAATAGCCGGAAAACACGAGTAAAAGCGGTTTTCTGAAAATGAAACATAGCTAGATCAGTTTTTCATCCCCGAAAACCCCCACATACCAAATTTCATCGAAATCGTTGGAGCCGTTTTCGAGATACTGATTATATATACCTATATATACAAGAATTGCTCGTTTAAAGGTATTAGATAGATAGATAGATAGGTGATGTTTATAAAACGACGACAACGTTACGACGGTGACGACTCATTTCGTTCACGCGCCGACTACGGAGCGTATTCAGCGCGTTGAATAATACTGAAACATATATACGGTGACACTAGCCGGAACCGCGGCGCAGCGTATATGATTCAGTGCCATATAACGCGCTGGACCCGCTCCGTTAGCGCCGCGCGCACGTCCCGCACTGCGATTTGTAGTGGCCTTCCGTTGATCGGAAAAAAAATAATGAATAGTACAAATCTGTGTAAATAAAGTATCATATAACCTGCTTTTTAATGTTTTTGAAATAATTTGAGTTATTTTATAATTAAAGTGAAAGAAGGATGAATAATAATGTACGATTTTTTTATTTCAAGATTGTCTTAGGAATATGTCTATTTTTAATGTGGTACCATTAATATTAAGGCATTTTTTAACAAGGCAGCCCTGCCTGTCGCGATCGTGAGCGTGAACCCAACTTATTTGTGCATTGAAAAAGTTTTTATGCCGTTCGCAAAAAGTGTATTATTGCTTGGTTTTATTCACAGATAAGTTGGTTAGTCTGTACTATCGTCGAAGTGAGCTTTCGATTATGAAATTCGAAAAATTATTTCTGTCACATTCGTTCGATCGCACTTCGATCGTCACTTACTATTGCGAGACCGACTACACGATTCGATTGAAGTTACGTTTACGACAGTCAGTTTTGACGTTTATAAATTAAAAATGGATTCCGTTACTAAAAGACTTGTAAAAGACTGTTCAAAACAATAGCTAAGTCTGTGAATAGACTTCAAAGGACTTTCCCACAGCACAAGTATTGGTTGTTGGTTGCATTGCAATCATTCATTCCAATCAGTATTGGTTGAATTGCGGAATTGGTTGGAATCATAATTTTGTGTTCGCAGCTTAAGTGGTGAGTATTTCGAATATATTTTACTGTTGCAGACTGGCTTTCCGACTACATACTGCGTCTAATCCAAAGAACTATACACGCAAATTAGATATAACTTTCTTGACTTGTCAACATTGTTTTGACGAGCAATTTAAGATAACGATTAAAGCCAATTATATTTCGTAAGATCGTTCTTTGTTTCTCTTGCAAAGTTATTAAATACACATTGCGGAATTGGTAATCTCGCCTTATAAGTTATTATTTGTGGTTCTCAGGTAGGTTCTGTCAATAATTGGGTCCGCAAAGTTAGGCTGATTTTATTCAGTAACTGTACTGATGCCTCGGGCGTTTGAGAGTGTGTTAAAGAGAAGAGAAGAGTTAAGATCGCCATGAGGCCGCACATTCGGAAAGTTATCGCCATCACTGCCTTTCTAATAATTATTGTAAAAAAAAGAAAACCAAAGCCTAAACATTTTTGTATGAAACTGTTATATTAATTTATAATACACTGTTTGTTATCCATGACCGCAAACACACAACAAACAAGTGAGACAAAACATTCATATACATAGGGTCATTGACTACTATCTAATATTTTCAACAGATATTTGTTTTAGGAGACCAAATGGATAAATTAAGATAACATCAGCACTATAGTCATCAACATAAGCCAAAGGATGTCCACTATTCATCGTCAGTCCAGCTAGTAGGAGGACTGCGAATGCTGTCTTCCTGTAAGTGGTTGCTACTCAAGGACTTTTGTCCCTCAAAGTTGTCTGCGTTTTGGATAACTAATATACTAATCAAATTTATTGACTGATTGATATTCATTTCATTGTCATCAAATTGTGTTGGCATGGTGTGACTAACTGTATGTTTCATACTTAGATTGGTCAGTATGGGAAAGTCTGATACTATAAGGCCCATACTACACGGGCGGTTCTCCCGCCGCGGGAAACCGCTTCTGAACCGCCACTAGACACAATTTTATATGGAAGTTGTATGGTGCAAACTACACTGCGCAGCTCCGTCGAGCAGGAAACCGCCCGTGTAGTATGGGCCTAATATCGACGGCAGCAAAGAGTAAATGGTTATCTACGGAATTTAAATTTTACAGTATAGCTGTATTAAGAAAAAAACTTAATATTTTTCAAGTAATGGATCGATTTTGTTCAAATTTGGAGCAGTGCTCATAAGAAGTAATATTTTTATAGATACTTTATTGCCAATAAAATATATTTGTATATTTACCGAAATAGTGTACATGTCTTCATCTACTTTGGGGCAAAAATAATCGTAGATGAGATAACTACCACTTATCCGGTTATGCAGAAGGAAATCAAATTTCATCACACTACACAAAACTCAAAAAGCAATCATTTGAAAATAAATTTACAACCTGTATTATACATCAGTACATCACCTCTTAAAAACCGATCTTAGAGCATTTTTTAGTGCTTTTTTCACGAGTTAACGGACAACTGGCTAACATGTCCGCTTGTACTTAGAGCTATTTTAAAAATTACCCGTAGATGTCTTCAAGTACGTCTCAAAAATTCTCAAATATACTGTATGTCAGGCTGAAAAAAATAAAATATATATTGTAAAAATCACAGTTGTCCGTGTACTCTTTTGCTGATGTCGATCATCTACTTTTGTACGTGTACTCTTTTGCTGATGATCTGTTCTAAGGAACCATAACTTTAGGATTAACTACATAATTATTTTGTTAAGCATTAAAGTAAAATTAAAATATTAGCATTAGTCCTAGAATAAATTAAGGATAAGTTGTTGCTTCGCCATAGCAGGGTCCATGTAGCATTCATCATCCCAGCCTATAAACTTCCACCGCATGGCATAGGTCTCCTCTCAGAATGAGAGGGCTTGGGCCGTAGTTCCCACGCGGGCCCAGTGTGGATTGGGAACTTCACACACACCATTTAATTTCTTGGCAGGTTTATGCAGGTTTCCTCACAATGTTTTACTTCACAGTAAAGCTCATAGTCAATTTCCAATGTAATTTTGCACTCTATTCCGAAAAACTCGAGGCGCAAGCTGGGATTTGAACCCATGACCCTCTGCTTGAGAGGCTATAGGTCAAACCACTAGGCCACTATGGCTATATAATATGTAGCACTGTAATATTTATTTGTCATCTTTGAATATCATGGTTGCAATTAATAAATGAATATGAATAATATGTGTTAAGGCTTTATCTAGAATTCTAATTCAAATGTTGTACTTACAAAGCCACAGAAAAAGTCTGACCTATGCTCAACTTCTAATCTCATTGTGCATATTTTTATTGAGTGGCACTATTTTTAAGCTATTGCATAGCTTTTATTTTTAATTGAAATATGATTTAATTCAATACAAATTATTTATTTCATCTACAATTATTTTACTTGCTGCTTCTGTATTAATTAAATGAGTGAGTATGAGTATAAATATGGGTATACACCCGTTGCTTAACTTGTGTACTTACCATAACTCTGAAATTGGTACTAATTAAGCAATATTTATCTATCTTCTAATATATAAAAATCTTGTGCCACGGTCTTTGTTATCGAACTCCTCTGAGACGGCTTGACCGATTTTTATAAAACTTTTTTCTGTATACCTAACATGCTTTTATTGTAAAATCGATGATTGACTGTGACAAAAACGCAATGTTTGAATACATGGTCTATTTCTTCATTTTTTTAACTTTTTAGTTTGTATGTAGTTTTAGTTTATAGTTTTAGTTTTATTTTATGTAGTTTTTAATTTGTATTTATACTTTCTAGTTAACTTATAATTTCCCCCTTTAATAAATAGACAGTTAACTTTTTAGTTATTTTTATTAACATGTACTAAATAAAAGCTTATTTTAAAAAAACAGTTTCCTTTTATTTTTAACATTTAAGTAAATATTTATGACACGGGATCTACTACAGCGTAATTCATAGCGCATATTATTATAGGTAACGCCTTTGATCAATTATAAGATGACCTGGGAAGATTTATACTATAATAGGAGCCCATAGATTTTTACTGAAGCTTATTCTCACAGTACTTAGTGTTTTTTCCCAATTTGAATTGACACAGAAACAGTGTTGATGGAGCTCCTCTTCTGTGTGCTTTTGGCCCTTCGGGCCGATGTAAACTTGTCATGACCTAAACCTACCTAATGTTTCTGTGTCAATTGAAGTTGGAGGAAAAACGCGATTGTGAAAATAAGGTTCAGTAAAAAACCATAGTGAGAGTAATAACAAATACCTAATAGATAAACAAACCTTTCTTTGTCTTGAGCTTAGAGCCGTTGAGGTTGCGCGCTTCAAATTTTTGTTGTTAATAATCCATCCTCTTATCCTTAGATAGTGTATAAATAATCTAAGCTCTTATCCTATTGGTTTGCCATCATAATTTAATTAGGCCCATACTACACGGGCGGTTTCCCGCTCGACGGAGCTGCGCAGTGTAGTTTGCACCATACAACTTCCATATAAAATTGTGTCTAGTGGCGGTTCAGAAGCGGTTTCCCGAACCGCCCGTGTAGTATGGGCCTTAAGGTCTTGCAATATAGATCTTGCCCACATGAATTAATTGATGATTGAAATGAATGATGATGCGGCGACACGACACTTCCGAGGTTGAATTCATTCATTGACTGCCAATGCAAAACTTATGGACAATTTCACGGACTCAAATTGAGTCACTCAATTTTTTTATGCTTGTCAATTACAAAATATTGATAAGATAATCTTCTAAAACCGCAAATAAAACAGGTATAGACATTACTAGTCAAATTAATATCGTAAAACAAGGCAAAATTGCTTATTGCATTTGACATGACACTGACGGATGACATTTCGTTTCGTGCGGATTCGAAAAACGCTGTCGAATAGTTTTGTTCAGTCACGTACGATATAGTTTGCGTTCAGTGAATCGACTGAGTCACGTACGATATAGTTTGCGTTCCGTTCAACAATTTTTACTCGCAATTTTTGTTGCGCAAACGCGCCGCTAGAGGCGTTGTCCATGTTTCCATAGTAAATTAATTTTTTACGTAAACGCGATCGAGAAGTAAATACTTACCAAATGGTGAGGTAAAACTTATACTAAGCATACAGTACGCTTAGTATAAGTTTTACTTCACCAAAATACTTCTCGATCGCGTTTACGTAAAATTTTCAATTCTATGGAAACATGTACGCTTAGTATAAGTTTTACTTCACCAAAATACTTCTCGATCGCGTTTACGTAAAAATTTCAATTCTATGGAAACATGGACGCGCGCGCGCGGAGGCGCTGTCCATGTTTCCCTAGTAATTAATTTTTTTACGTAAACGCGATCGAGAAGTATTTGGTGAAGTGGAACTTATACTAAGCATACTGTACGCTTAGTATAAGTTTTTACTTCACGAAATACTACTCAAGCGCGTCAGATTAACATACAGGGGGATACCTTGTACCCGTCAAGGATACAGGATCAGATTAGTAAAAAAAAATTGATCATCTGAAATTCTCGAGCGCGTCAGATTAAGGTAGGGTGAGTTAATTACAAGCTAAAAAGTGTATATTCCACTAATCTGACAATTTGAGAGTGACGTAAAGAAGGGGAAGGGCTACAAACTTCTAAAAAAAACGTCATCTCGATACTCTCGAGAGTGGCTAATTTTTTTTTTATTTTGAAGGAAATAATTCAAGGATAACGAAAAATATACAGGGTTATTTGTAATTCACTAGCATCCTTTTAACCTTAAACTCCCACCACTTATACAAATGTTTTTGTTCAACGGCTTTTGTCATAACTTAATGTTTTTGGTGTAATAACGTTTTGAAAATTTGAGATTTCCTCTTATTTTTACGATACTCTGTGTATTTGTATGGGAAAAAAAGTGCTTCATTTTAAAAAGTCGTAAAACAAAAAACATTTGTTTGAGTGATAGGAATTCAGGGTTGAGAGGATGTCAGTGAATTAAAAATAACCCTGTATAACCTGACGATTTCCACTAGCCGAAGAAACAAAAATTCGTCGATAAAGTTTAATGCGTGCAGCTGCATGCTGCTTATAGGTATAGTCCCCTCTCCGCGATTCTATTCCTCTCTCACTCTTTCTCTATCTATTACTCTCTCATTCCGTCCCCACTCTGGTTTCGGTTGCCAAGGCGCCATCACAGCTGATCACACAAACAACTCAGACTCGTTTGTGGCATGATATTATTTACAACGTTCATATTTCCAACGTTTTGGCTTATTTTGCTATTTTAATATAAGTTATGTGAATTAAAGTTTATAAATTATTAACAATGAGTGATATTAATATATACCTTGTGTGTATTTTGTGGTGAAACTACTTTGCAAAAAACAATACAATACAAATTTAATATTCTTTATTAATCACCGAAAACAGTACAGTGACATTACAAAAATAAAAATTCAGGTAGACAATAGGCGGTCTTATCGCTAAAAAGCGATCTCTTCCAGACAACCTATTACTCAGAAATTAATAAATATCAACAGACTAATGTAGGTGGCAGAAATAACAGACAAGAGAAACGTAAGTAATATTAATAGACAATAAATAATAAAATCAATAAAAATATAATATAAATTTACATAAGAAACATTACAAAAATGTATAAATATTTTAGAATATCGTCTGAGCAAACCGGTTCTCCGAAAATACCGAACAACATAGTACGATTAATCTTGAACTTTCGTCAGAATCTTATGCAAAGGTGATTCACAAATATAGGTACACTATTATATTCTTTTATTTTGTAGTTTCTACTAACATAGTTATTAAGCACCCATTGTAACGAATTTATTATTATTAAACGAAGTATATCACGCACAGTGCTATAAATCCTTTACAGCAAAATACCGTGATTATCGGTATACTAGGTGCCAGATAACGCTGCCTCAAAGTTCATTACTCCTCAAGTATTATGTTATCTCAAGTTTAAAAACGACTGTCGCTAAATGTATGAACAGTATCGCTAAATCAACTTTACGCGGTTATCGTGGTAGGTACAGGGTTGAGTTCACTCGCAGTCATTGCAGAAATTGACAACATTTTCTCACTATTAGATTACACATTTATTGAATTAACTCTTGATAACTTCAGATTTGAGTATGTATATAGTACGATAACAAAATAAAACAATAACAATGTTAAAACTAGTTAAAAAATAAAATGTGCTGTAGACCACACGACTGAAGTAAAACTTCTATAGCTCCATCTATATGATGTATATATACGTTTATATGTCTACTCTACAGTAATATACCAAACGTAACTCTCTCTCTCTTTCTATCTTCACCCCCCCTCACCCCCCCGCGCAATCCCACCATGTGCGAGCAGGGCGGGGGTGCGAGGGGCGCCCGAATTGCATCAGCAATTCAGCTCGACGAATTAACAAAATGTTAAATTACAAATTAAATGTTAAATTAAAAATGGTTGCCAAAGGTTCTTTCTTTACCTTTTCGTAGCAATGAACTTTTAGGCAGCGTTATCTGGCGCCTAGTATTGTAAGGTAATTTACAAATAGGTACATGATTTGTGTTATGAATATTCTGTTACTGATAATAAAGTAACACGCATCATTTATTACGAGTTGTTATGCTCTGATCACGAAGAAGCAATTAGGATTGAAAATAATCTAAAAAAAAATATTTTTTATCGTTATTTTCTTATAAATACAAGTAGTCTACTGAAAAAACATAAACTTTTTTATTTGCATGTTATTTCCTGAGCTTCCTAATTAATTAAGACCAATGATTAAAAAAAAACAAACAAAAAATTTTGAATTGTCAGATTTGGCGAATCCTTCCAGATAATTGTCAGATTATGAGACAGCACGTCTAGCACAATAAGATGAACCATATATATCTTAATCTGACGCGCTAGAGTATTTCAAAATGGCGATTTTTTTTTGCACATTCTAATAACTACAGCGAGTTCCAAATCGTCAGATTATTGAATGAGAGCTTTTTTTAAGTTCACTTAACATCTCCTTAGAGAATCTGACGCACTCGACTAAATTTTTGACGTGACAACGTCTAATAAATCGATGAACGCCGGCTGCACGCACGAAAAAGGATGACGCAATGTCCTGTACATAGCAGTGAACGCCAAGATGTACAAGAGAGCAGCGCGCGCCAGGATGTTCAATATTAGTACTAGCGCTCGGGTAATTTTTAATGGGGGGTACGGGGTGCGGTGGGGGGGGGGGTATTAAAGGGGGATGAAAATTTCATTGATTTTGCTGTAGGATGCACCGTTTTTAAGATATTTGAACGTCGGGCGCGGTCAGTACTTGGATGGGTGACCGCTTGGTTTCATTTTTGTTTTTTGAATTCAAATTCATTTATTTCGTCAACATAGGTACATTTAGGTGATATTGATAACCATGCAAGAGAACAAGCTATGATGTGCTTGCCGGCGTTGAATGTTTTGTTATGACGTTGTCACGTTAAACTATCGTCCGTATACCGACTTTATTTTTTTGTCATTTTCAACCCTTACATACGACCACACCCATCATGCAAACGATCAGATTAACATACGTACATTATTAAAAATACGTAGGATGTTGCGCCCCACTGCTGGGCAGCGCACAACCGTCACGTGATTCGCGGATCTGAGAAACTTAAACTAACTTAAAATCTACCACTTACATATAAATGTCCGTCCGTCCACTCTTCGGGAATAGGGAAGGGAATAGCGCTATGTGGGGGTAAGGATATAAGGATTTATCAACACTTAGTCCTTCATAAATGCCCCCAGTTATTACACACGCGCCCGGGGTCAAAACCGTCCCACAAATCACGGCACCGTGTCAATGATTATATCCAATAATATTACAACACAAGGTTTTCAAAATCCAAAACAGAAACCAAAACGCGCTTTGCAGCCACGAACCAAAACTCGAGTCCAAATTACTTTTCTGGCAAGTTCCAACCAAATGCTCGAGACGGGGAAGCAACACACGTCCAGATTCAAGGGCGAGCGAGAGTTCAACTGACAGCTGTCTCCCACTTTTTTCTTAATTTACGAAGCGCGTTCCGATACACGCTTTTCGGGTCCGAACATAGGACATGGGTGCTTTCAATATCTGACGCGCTCAAGTATCTCCATGCAGCAGTTTTTTTTTACATTTTTGAAATCTATAGCTGCTCCCCCCACCGATGAAAAGGTATACATTATATAACATTTTTTTCTTTTTATCATCTAAGCTTCGCAACCCAATAGGTCTCTATGACGCTCGAGTAAATCCCCATTTAGCATCGTGGGCACCTCCACTATAAATGTTTTTGTATTCTGTAGGCACTTACTAGAAACCACGTTATAAGCAAAAATCGTAAAACTGATTTTTTGAGAGTTAAAGGTTTTGAAATGTATGTATGTATGTATGCAATATATTTATTCATAAAAAGTTACCTACACTTTCATTTAAACCATGCCCCGCAAAACTGCTTACGCAGTTTGACTGCAGGTAACTCGCTTTATTAAACATAGCTTATAAATTATTAAAATAGATTAAATGAATACAATTAATTTACATAAATGGTTACAACGAATTTAACAAATGTTTTTTTAGTAAACTTTTAAATTTAGCAAGTATAGGCTCACGTCTTAATTATGTCCTCGGGTAAACTATTGAGTAAGTATGGAACTCGTTTTTTTAACGTTCTATCTCCATAGTGATTTTTTACCATGGGTATTTCAAATTTACCTTTGGACTAAAATAGTGAAACGATCCTGTTTACTATAATATTTACTCCTGTTTACTATATTGTTTACTATATAAATGATGCAGCCGTGCTGCATGCGTCGCCGTCGTCTACAACATCTCTGGTGGGAAAGACTAGGCACCCTTACCCTGCGCCCCTCCCGCGGCACATCCGATTGTTTCATCAAGAAATTTTAATGTTTCAGTGGATACTGTTTACGTTCCACGCTCTGTCGCTGGCCACATTTGTATACGTCGTCGGTATCGTACATCAATGCCTCCAACCGGGTTGGGACAACCACTTCGTTGACAGCATGAACAACTCCTTCAGACGGCCCGCCTGGTCGCTGGCTCTCTGCTGGGTGATATTAGCTTGCGTTCACGGTTACGGAGGTAACTAATATTGTAGCTGTTACATTTATCCGTTTGTCCTATGGCCTCCTCTCCATAGGTAAAACCATTATAATAGGGCTGCCACTTTACGAGACGTTAATCTCTGTTATTTAAGTAGTTCTTACGGATGCTTCTCTCTTTGGTATCCTATTATCTCGCCTCATTCGTTTTTCGTTTAATTCTTATTTCGTCTCATTCTGTATTCGTCACTCATTCTTTGTCCGTCTTGTTCGCTATCCGTCATTCTCTTATTTGGTCAAATTCTGTAACTTGTCTCTCTCTTAATAAGTCTTATTCGTTTTTCGTCACGGTCTTCCTTAGAAAGACGAATGACGTTCTTCCCTTTCGTTTTATGTCTCATTTACGTACAAACATTTATTTCCCAGCGCCCAACGTATCGAAATAATTTTGACGAATATGCAAATGAGGCAAAAAACGAAAGGGAAGAACGACGAATGAGCCCAAGAAAGAGCGTGACGAAAAACGAATAAGACGTATTAAGAGATAACAAGTTGCAGAATTTGACCAAAGAAGATAGTGCCGGATAGCAAACAAGACGAAGACGAATACAGAATGAGACGAAATAAGAATTAAAGGAAAAACGAATGAGGCGAGATAATAGGATACCTTCTCTTTCATCTGTGCATTGTGTGTTCTGTTGATTTCTGCTATCACCTCTGTGCAGGTCCTGTGAACTGGTTCTTGTCGCTGCGTCTATGGAAGTTCGTGGCGCGCATCTCCTACTCGATGTATGTGTTCCACAATTACATTCAGAGCGTCAACGTAGCTGCCGCCGTCAGTACCATTTATTTCAACATGGAAACACTGGTCAGTACAATAGTACGTAAGTACGTGTAGTTGCGCACTATATGTACGTAATACATATAGTACAACGTAGGGGGAGTTGGGGCACCTTGATACGGTTTTTTTGTTTCACCGCTAAAAAGGCCAGGCATAGAGTAACTGCAACAAAACTATTCTTCTAATGTGGAGCATGTATCTGGGTACAAACGTACGTATAAATTTCTCTGCAAAAAGGCACGTAATTTTTTTATGACTATTTTTCTGAAAAATGGGTTTCGTATCAAACTACCCCGTATGTATACGGGGTGCATTCATACATACCAGGGGCACTTAGATTCACATATACATCTCCATACATAATATACATAAATTTGTTCAGAAATAAAACAAAATGCACGTATTCATTCATTATAAACTTTATTTATGAATAAACACATCCTCATTCTCACCTATTACAAATATTTAGTAACAATTATTTTTATATTTGGAATATATTTATAATATTTATATATCCTAGAATATGTATTAGTCTAAATTGAATATTTAGATAGGAATATTATAAGCTGATAAATAATTTTTTAAATTAAATAAAGCAGCTGTTCTATTTGTTCCTTTTTTCACCACTGGATTTGGCAATTTTAGAATGTTTTTTTTATTTTTTTTATTGATATACATATTCTTCTTACCCACAACTTTTAAGTTCGTTCGTCATCCATCTTTTGTATGTGCGAACCATCTTCTGAAAAATAGAAAACAAATTACTTAGGTACTCTTATGGTCAACAACGCTACGGGGTACATTGATACAGTATCAATCTGCCCCATTGACCGCCGTATCAATGTGCCCCGAAGTACTTTTCAAATTCAAATTAATATTAAATAAATACTGGAAGTACCTAACTAAGAAAAAAAAAACTATTTTATAGAGTAATTCACAGAATATACTTACTGCATAACGTGGACTCCTTTAAATAACAATAATAACACTGCCATATGATACACTTCTAAAAATTTACGAAATTTTTGTCACGATCTATAAAAACGTGTTCGTACTTGCCGTCTGCGGCAAACCGACTGAGCGGCGGCGTTACTCGGGCAGCTTATTGGGTGCGTCGGTGGCTTCTATGTGTGTGTGAATGAATAGTACACGGCCGTTCGTTTAGTTTAAATGTCTGCCGTATCTATGTGCCCCGTGTATCAATGTACCCTCATTCCCCCTACATGTAGTGCACAACTGACATGGCTCACCGATGCATAGAAATTGAAACTTATCGTGTGATACGAGCGTTCATATTCCGTTGGGCACCGCTGATCCGAAACCAAGAGCACAGGGTTCGCCGATATTTAGATGTATATAAATCAAGAAAGATAACAGTGTGTATTAATTCAGTAAACTACCTCTAGTAAGTAAGTTAATTATAATTAAGATCGTTTAGAAATCTAGCTAGCGTGTGAACCGATAGCCGAGCGAGAAACTACTGCCATACGCGTGCCCGGGAGGCACGCCGGCCGAACATACCTAAACTGTGGAGTGAAATGAAACCCCTCTGACTGTACAGTCAACTGCAGAGAAACGTGACCGCCTGCATCCAAAGTTTGTACTTGTGCAGAAGACGCTTTATAGAAGCGCGGGAAATGCAATTGGCCAGTCGGCATACCTACTCCCTTTGATCAATTATAACTGAAGATACACATTGCCGAATAAAATCCCCCTGAAAGAATGTCCGAACTATTTATTTGTTTGCGTAACAAATAAAATCATCACCTACACAAAGTAATTACTTTGTGTGAAAAGAATAAGTGACGAAATTTGAACCTAGTCTTTACTTAATTACAGTTGAATTTCGCTACTTCACAGTTAAAAATTTATTGACGTGTGCGTAGAGAAAACTGATCCCAAATACGTGAATACGTGACGAAATTTGAACCTAGTCTTTATTTCATTACAGTCGAATTTCGGTAGCGGCAAAACTCCACAACGCTTGACACTTGACAGCTAAACTCCACAATTTCCACATGTTTGGTCGGATATGAATGTAAGCCTTATCAGAAACGGCAGAGTGATTAATTTCACTTGCTACATTGAAGGCAACGTTGTAAGATTGCTTTGACGAGTTTGACGTTGCTTTGGCGGACGAAATGATATTATAGAACAAAGAATGCATTCCGACTTTAGGAGAGGACTTTCTTTATAAAAAGTTTTTGTCAATTGATGCAATAAAAAACAGGGTGAAATTAAGGTTAACGCCAACACTTTACAGGATGAATGGGGACGTCATTTAGATAATTTTAAAGCTAATTTTCTTTACTCCAAATGTTTATCGTTTTCGAGATATAAGTATAAAATGATAAACTGACTACTCCACGACCAGATGGCCTAGTGGTTAGAGAACCCGACTACGAAGGCTTGAGGTCCCGGGTTCGATTCCCGTGTCGGGGCAGATATTTGTATGAAAAATACGAATGTTTGTTCTCGGTTCTTAGGTGTTTAATCTGTATTTAAGTATGCATCTATCTGTATAAGTATGTTTATCCGTTGCCTAGTACCCATAACACAAGCTTTGCTTAGCTTACTTTGGGACTAGGTCAATTGGTGTGAATTGTCCCATAATATTTATTTATTTATTTTATTTATTACTAATTTGTAGGAAGCTTCACCCGGCTGTGATTATTACATTATGCAAGAAAAACTCTTAATGACATTAAAAACTGCATAATATTTTATTACCGACACATTTTGCCTGACACGTTTCAGAGTCAACGCCATACTATAGGTAGAGTCGACGCGTGCCGTGGTTCTTATTACAATGTCATTAATGTCTAATTTTGACAAAACCACGCGTCTTCGTGGGTGGGACTAGGTATTATATATAACTAATAAATAACTATATAATTATTATAGTTATGGCTCACCTCAACTGCTGCTTATACTCATACCTCAATGTGCGGAATTGCAGATTTTTTTATTCGCCGCAAACCTTTCATTGTGATATACTTGTCAGACTCCATAAAATGATCTGAGCAAACAACATTTGCATCATTCGCCTTAAAAAATTCCTCGCCTCTCTCTTGTGCTACAATTTTCCTCCACCTTTCTCTATGCACTTCATTTTGAGAAAAACTAAAATATAAGTAGAAAATGATTGTACTTCATTATAATTTAGAGTTTGAATTAACAGTCAAACTATCGCACGGGTGCGTCCCACGAGATATAACTACAAAATATCTATTTTCATTTTAATAACGTTCAGAAGATATAATGAACGTTAGCTATAACAACAAAAAGTATAATTTTTAAACCTATAACGCTTAAATTATATAACGTTATTTTTATATAACTTCAATTTGTATAAGATTAATATGGACTAATTTCTTTTAACATAACAAACATTAGGTATAACAGTCATGATATATAATAATATGTGTAAATGTAAAATTAAGTGGCGCGAGCGAGCGAAGCGAGCGAGCAAGACTTTTCGGGGCAGAAGCGACTTGGATAGGTTAGGTTCAGAAGGCTAAGGCGGGAGCGAAGCGTAGCGTAGCTCCCGCCTTAGCCTTCGATGTTAGGTTTTTTTTTTGTAACAGAGCGGAAGAAATGAATGGATTGCTTGATTGTTTGCTTGCATTAAAGTTTTTAATGAATTTATACGTTTTAAATCTTAGGTGTTATAAACATTATACGCTTTGATCGTTATATCAATTGATATTATATATAAACAACGTTATACATTACAAAATTAGATATTTTATAATTATACTTTTCGTTCATTATATCCAGTGAACGTTATACTAAACGAGTTTATATAAAGTGAGCGTATATATTATTGCTATGTATCGCTATTGTACCCACCTTACGCCAGTAATAAACGAGCAAGAAATCCGAACGGTTGTTTCACTATACTTCATCTGGCGACGTCGCAAAAGTACCCACGCAAGAAAAAAAACATGTCGTTTATCGGAAGCCTTTGTAATTTTGATTACAAATCTGGAGAATGGTCCATTTTCAAAGGCAGATTGGAGCAGTTTTTCAAAGTGAACAGCTCCATAAAAGATGAAAACAAAAGTGCAGTGTTAATAACGCATCTTTCGGATGACTCATACCGATTGGCTCGAAATTTAGTGTACCCGCGCGAATTGAAAGAGTTAACGTACGAACAACTTGTAACGGAGTTAGACAATCATTTCAAGGCAAAAAAGTGCTCATTCGCCGATAAAGCGAAATTCTACGGGGCGACAAGAAGTCTGGGCGAATCATTGGGAGACTGGGCGGCGCGACTACGAGGATTGGCAAGCTATTGTTCCCTCGGCAACGCCCTGGAAACGGTACTCAAAGACCGCTTCGTTCTCGGTCTGGGCGCAGGTCCCGAGCGCAGTAAATTGTTTGAGCAGGATGCCGCAACTTTAACTCTTTCGAGGGCACTTGAGATAGCAGAGCAGGCGGCGGCAGCTACACAGGCACAAATCATGGTCGGAGGAACAGCGAGTGGTCACAGCAGCGGTGTATTCGTCAAGGAAGAACCGGTTTACCGAGCAGGAAGCGCGGCATATTCTTGGCGCGGCGGCGCGAGCGCGCGCGGCAGCGGCACTCGCCGCGGCGGCGGCGCCGGCGCAGCAGTTTCTCCGTCGGGTTTATCATGCCGCGAGCGTGACGACGACCCCCGGTGTAGGGTGTGCGGAATGAAAAATCATAGTGCGGAGAGGTGTCGTTATAAAGGTTATAAGTGTGAAAAGTGCGGAGTAAAAGGACACTTGAAAAAGGTTTGCCGTCTCCGATTCCACAACATCCAGGCAGAAGAGGAGGAGCGGGAAGACCCTTGCGAGGATTGTGAGGAATGTGAACTGTATAACCTAAGGTATGAGCATTTTGCACCAATTACTGTGAACGTATTAGCTAACGGGCTTAAATTAAAAATGGAACTAGATTCCGGGTCTGGTATATCTGTAATTTCCGATACCTGTTATAAAAAGTATTTTTCTAACATGACGTTAAATTCCTGTAATATTAAAATGTGTTTCTACAATGGTCACAAAATAACGCCTCTAGGTTTTTTCATTACAATTATCAAATACAATAACATTACGAATGAGATTAAAATATACGTTATACCTAACGGCGGTCCGCCACTGTTGGGGCGTGATTTTATGACCAAATTTGGACTAAAATTTACTTCGATAGATAATAATAAGATAATTTGTGATCACTACGAAAATGAGATTAAACTGCTATTGAAATCATATGCAAATTTGTGGAGTGAAGGCTTGGGCCGATTTAATAAATTTAAAATAACACTCCGGTTAAAAGAAAATGTTAAGCCAGTTTTTTTTAAACCCAGACCGGTACCTTTTGCCCTTAAGCATAAAGTCGATGAGGTACTCGAGCGGCTCGTAGGTATGGGCATTCTGATTCCGGTAAATTTCTCGAATTATGCAACGCCTATTGTACCGGTTTTAAAGGAAAACGGTAAAATAAAAATTGCGGGCGATTATTCTGTGACGCTAAATAAGGATTTAGTTATCGAAAAATACCCAATGCCGCGTATAGAAGAAGTCTTTGCTAAGCTGGGAGGCGGGGAACGGTACACAAAGTTAGACCTTAGCAACGCGTACAACCAGTTTGTCCTGAGTGACGAGTCCCAAGAGCTCACCACCATCAGCACGACGCGTGGGCTGTTCAAGTACACGCGGCTCGTGTATGGGCTGGCCAATGCGCCCGCCATCTTCCAGCGGACCATGGAGACGCTGCTGCTGGGCATCGAGGGGGTGAGTATTTGGCTCGACGACGTTTGTATTACCGGTCCCGACATGAAAACCCACCTGGTGAGACTCCGCGAAGTACTTAGTAGAATGAAAGACTCCGGTCTTAAACTACAAAAGGAAAAATGCGAATTTTTCAAGTCGAGCGTAACTTATTTAGGTTACATTATAGATAAGGACGGTCTCAGAACGTGCCCTAAAAAGGTGGAGGCGATTATCAATGCACCACGACCAAGCAACGTTTTAGAGGTAAAAAGGTTCTTAGGTATCATAAATTACTATCGTAATTTTATTCCGAGAGCGTCCAGTGTCCTAAGCCCGCTACATGAACTACTTAAGTCTAACGTCGCTTGGCAATGGGGCGAGTTTCAGGAAAAATCATTTACGGCAGTTAAAAATGAGCTGGCATCGGAACGCGTTCTGACTCACTTCGATCCGAGCGCGCGGCTGGTGCTGAGCGTGGACGCCGGGCCCGCGGGGCTGGGCGCCGTGCTGGCGCAGGGGCCCGATGGCCACGAGCGCCCGCTCGCCTTCGCCTCCAGAGCGCTCGCCGCCAGCGAGAAGAACTACAGTCAAATTCATAAGGAAGCGGCCGCTATCGTGTTCGGGGTGAAACATTTCCACCAATACCTATACGGGCGAAGTGAGCCGTTTGTACTCAAAACTGACCACAGGCCGCTGTTAGCAATATTCGGTAAAAAGAATGGTGTGTCGGTTATGGCAGCCTCGCGTTTACAACGGTATGCTATCTACTTGTCGGCTTATAATTATGTAATTAGTTACATAAGCAGTGAAAAAAATGTCGTAGCGGATTATTTCTCCAGGGCACCGTTCACGGCGAGTGAGCCGATCGAATTGGATAGTATTGTTAAAGGTATTCGTTTTTAAATTTTCTGGATGACGATACGTTGCCTATATCATTTAAAGATATAAAGGAGGCGACTTCCTCAGATCCTGTCATGCGAACCGTCATGAAGTACATCCGGAACGAATGGCCGCGTAAAATAAAATGTAAAAATGTGCAACCGTATTTTAGATGTAAAACTGATCTAGATATCGAGGACGGCTGCATTCTACGCGGACATCGAATCGTCATCCCCGTCGCGTTTCGGGCCAGACTGTTAGAGGAACTCCACCGAGGCCACTTAGGCATCGTAAAAACGAAATCCGTCGCGCGCGGTAAATTATGGTGGCCGAATTTAGATGCCGATATCGAACGCGTAGTGCTGAGCTGCGGCCCTTGCAGCGCGCTGAGGGCCTCGCCGCCGCGCGCGCCGCCCGCGCGATGGCCGCGCGCCACCGCGCCCTGGGAACGCGTGCACATCGACTATATGCAGCTAGGGCAGAGGGTATATCTGGTTGTCGTAGACGCATTCAGTAAATGGCTCGAATGCTTATACATGTGTAAAGATATCTCCACTAGGTCACTCATTGTAAAACTAAAATATCTATTTTCTATGTTTGGATTACCTAAAACTTTAGTGTCGGACAATGATCCAAAAATTAGTAGTGAAGAATTTAGACGTTTTTGTAAAGTTAACGGCATTAAATACCTGAATTCACCCATATATCATCCCTGCAGTAATGGCCAATGTGAAAACTCGGTTAAAAATTGTAAGAAAATGATAAAATGTATCATAATGCGGGACGGTGGCATATCCACTGAGCTTATCAATGAGCGATTGTTAAGTTTCTTATTTGAATACCGCAACAGCGTTCATTGCAGTACCAACGAAACGCCTGCTAAATTAATGCTCGGCAGGGAGTTGCGCACTAAACTAGATTTAATTTTACCCAGTAGTAGTGTAGCTGACCCTGATTCAGAGGTAATAACTTTATCGGGATCCCGAAAATTTAACATCGGTCAAACCGTCTGGGTACGCTGTTTTATTGCGCAAAAGCCTGTGTGGCGTGTTGGTGTGATTTTAAATAAAAACGGTAACAGAATGTTTACTGTGGATGTCAAAGATGTCGGTACGTGCGTACGGCACGTTGATCAGCTGTTGCGATATTGTGGACAGTCGCAAATTGATGACGCGGCGCGGGTGCCTGCGCAGCCACCCGCGGTCCCTCCCCCGCCGCCGCGCGCCCCGTCGCCTGCCGCGATCCCGGCGCCGCTATCGCCCGAGCGACCGCGGCAACCTGCCTCTCTTACTACGCCCTCATCACCCGTGTTGACGTCACTCTCGGACGCCAATGCAAACAAAAACAATAACACGCAACACCAAGACATTGCATCCGATAATGACTTTTATGAGTGCGTGGATCAGGATGTTGGCGGTGGGGAAGCGGTTCGAACGGTTCCTAGTCCGCATGAGGGGCGCTCACCCCTCGCGAGTGCCGGCCGCACTGCCTGCACTGAACCGCCGGTCGCACAACGGCCGGCTGGGAGCCGATCGAAATCTAGTCCGAGCCCTCCGGTTTTGAGACCCAGAACCAGGAAGGTTAATTATAAATAACGTGCCTGTCTATAATAAATCTAGTTATGTTTATAAGGAGTTATTAGATTATATTAGTTTATTTGTATTGTTTCGTTTGTTATCAGGTTCCCGAAATAATGTCGGAGGAGTGCTATGTATCGCTATTGTACCCACCTTACGCCAGTAATAAACGAGCAAGAAATCCGAACGGTTGTTTCACTATACTTCAATTATGAATATTAGATAATAAGTTGTTATATCTCGTATTACACACCCCTATCGCACACGTTTCCCAGTAACACATACACACATACATGACATACGTATACACATCCAGGAAATCAAAACTTCACACAAAAACACAAAATTCTAGAAATAAAAAAATAGGGTGATGGCAACTCCACTACACTTTTGTTCTATGTTCTGTTGTTTATCTGTTTCGTTTTACTGATAAGCTTTCCTGTGCGTGTGACAAAGACAAGGCATATGTCAATGTTGTGGAATTCTGACAACGTTAATCTTTTAATTAGCAATTTAGAAATGGCTTTAAAATTAATTTAAATCAATACTTCTCTCTGATTCTTAGAATTTAATAGAAAAAACAACAGATACTCACTGAAAGTATGATATTCCATCAGATTTGTTCCGTTTGTGCGAGTGATTTTTGCACTTTTTAAAGACGCACGTGGGCATTGACAACAACGTACTACTAAAGAAGGCCACTTTTATCAAAGTGGCGCTCATTTGGCTCGGACATATTCGGGCGCGCGACTGTGCATCTACAGTTATAATTGATCAAAGCCTACTCCACACATTGCGTGTCACGTCATGGTCCCTGGCAACCCCCACTGTCTGTTTTGCGTACACTTGCACGATATTTCTTGCAGATGTGAACTCGGCTTAAAACAAGCAACTGAAAGCAACTGAATTTATGTGCGGTACAAAAAATATAACTTTCCGAGATATTTTTTTACTGCCAAAATAAGATTTTTTTTTATATCGAAAGCTAATTAAAAATAAAATTTACCATAGACAATCACATCTGTCAAATATATGTCAAACATTTTTATATTTTTCACTGCCTCCGTTGTTTGATTTTGCTATAGTTTGCCATAATTAAAGTTAATAGAAGAAGACATGGATTAAGTAGAAAAAATATTGTACCTACGCGACGGTGTATAATTTGGTCTAAACGGCTCGTGCCGTCTTCCATTGCGATATTCACATTCGGTCGTATCGCAACTCACGTCACTCGCCTTTTAAGACCTCACTTATACGACCGTTGCATAAAAATACTATAATACTAACTGTACCACAAGGGAGCAAATTAAGTCGATTACTCTTCCTTTAATACTTAAACTTTGTTGGGAATTATTCAAAGCTGTATTAACCTCTAGAGATAACCTACGCTAACGTGGCCCGCCCCTTCACAATTCAAGAAGTCTTCAATGTATTGTGAAAGTATTTATAAAGCATACCAGAACTTTCAACGCATGTGTGCGTGTTGAGACAGCCGTCAAACAAAAGCAGATACTACTACATATAAAATCTTTCGAAATATGTGACTAAACACATTGAAATAGTAATGTGGAGGGGCGGGCCATGCTATCGTAGTTTATCTCTACCAATGTTAACATTGCAGTTTACTTTGTACGCGAGTGATCTCGTGTACGCGATTGTATTTTCGACGGCGATGTGCGTCCTCGTTGAGGAACCTGCCTTCACCCTGCAGGAGATGCTCCTAAGAGGTGAGACAAGCAAACTCAAGTCAATGAACTGAAACAATTGCTTTACTCACAAGACATCTTACATTTATTTTTTTATTTTTTAGAGTCTAACATTTGGTAGCATGGCGTATGGTTGTGATACCTACCTACTCTGAAGATGAGCTCTGGATGAGTTCGAAACGCGTCAGTGTAGTTTGGTGGTGGTGATAGTTGGGTTGTGTGATTTGATGATCATATTTTTGCCGGAATTGAAGTCAATACGTAACCCTAACAAGTATGGCTATACTGCAATGCAAAGGCTTTTCATCATCATCATCATCATCTAAGCCTATACATAATGTCCCACTGTAGGACAAACGCCTCCTTTCAGAATGAGAGGACTTAAGCCGTAGTTCCCACGCGGGGCCAGTGTGGATTGGAACTTCACACACACCATTAAATTCTTCTCAAGTTTGTTTAGGTTTCCTCACGATGCTTTCTTTAACCGTTAAGCTCATGGCAAATTTTAAATATAATTTTCGCTCAAAAATTCCGAAAAAATCAAAGGTGCGTGCCCGGATTCGAACCCACGACTGCTCCTATCTCGCCAGATCGCTTTGCTGAGAAGGAGGCGTGATTGTATGTTTGTATGTACATTAAAAGGTTCTCAATTCTATCTGACAATTCATTTGCAATAAAATGTAGTTTTTTTGCAGATACTTATTTCGTTATTGACGTGGTTGTGCATGTGCAATCTTTTTCTTTTCCAGGTTGTTCTGAGCCACGAAAGCAGACCGAAGATGAAAACAATAAACCTGCGACTGCTGAGAACAACGAAGAGAATAATATTGAATAATAAAATACTTTGCTATTATCATTTCATATCTAGTGAATGTTAAGACTTTCTAAAATGCTGGTATTTACAAATGATTTTAGTACTGCACAAACAATTTTTGCCGCATTCAACTTTGATGTGTAATGTTGATGTCTTATGGTCTCTTCTGTTTTTTTACTTAAAATAAACAAATCCTTGGACGAATAAAACAAGCCTCCCATGTTTTTAAAGTCGATCAAATTGAGGAATGACGTTTTTTCTCAAAAAACATTTTTTTCAAAAAACCGGTTGTCTGTAAAGTCGGTTTACGGACGATAGTTTAACGTGACAACGTCATAAAAAAACATTCAAAAAACAAAAAATAAACCAGGTGGTCACCCATCCAAGTACTGACCGCGCCCGACATTGCTTAACCTCAGTGATCGGATGAGAACCGGTGTTTTGTCAAATATCTTGAAAACGGTGCATCCTACGGCAAAATCAATGAAATTTTCACCTCCCCTTTAATGCCCCCACGCCCCCTACCCCGCACTCCCACATTCAAAAACCGGTGTTTTGTCAAATATCTTGAAAACGGTGCATCCTACGGCAAAATTAATGAAATTTTCATCCCCCCCTTTAATGCCCCCACGCCCCCTACCCCGCACCCCCTCCCCCCCTCAACCCCCCCACTCCACACCCCCACATTCAAAAACCGGTGTATTGTCAAATATCTTGAAAACTGTGCATCCTACGGAAAAATCGATGAAATTTTTATCCCCCTTTTGAAACCCCCGCACCCCCCGAACCCCCTCCCCCGCGCATTGTACATCCTGGCGTTCGCCGCTCTCTTGTACATATTGGCCTTCGCTGCTCTGTAGGTACATGTGTTACATGTCCCGTACATGTACGTTACATTGCGTCATACTTTTTCGTGTCACGTCAAAAAAACCATTTATTTAATTTTTTTGCTATAATACAACATGTTTCATATTCGTTTATGTTAAACTTACATTGTGTCAATGTTTTCTACCTTAGCAGGCATACACATAAAATGAATATAGTATCCTTACTCAATAATAATTTAATAACACAGCAATTATAAAATGAAATTAATACAAAAACAAAGTTAAATTAAGTTATTAATAATTACGTTCAACATTAAAATAAATAAAAAATAGACTATTCAACTCGACAGCTTTCTCTACTCCGCGGAAGCTAGACTGTCTGTCTCTTTTGCTCTCGTGAGTTTGATTACGGTGCGAAAGAGATATACGAATACGGGGCGAG
This sequence comes from Archips xylosteana, assembly GCA_947563465.1. NCBI lineage: Eukaryota > Metazoa > Arthropoda > Insecta > Lepidoptera > Tortricidae > Archips > Archips xylosteana. The sequence goes on from OX387370.1 coordinate 8,774,827, forward strand.
AATATTTTGTTTTAGCAATTGAAACGTAAATTTTTAGCAAAATACTAAAAATCATCAAGATAGTTATGCAATTTTGTAAGTTTAAAGTAACACTTACCAGAAATACGACACTCCATCCTTTTTAAGAGTGGATCTGCTGTCATTTGTACAGTTTTTCACCGAAAACTTTGTCATTGCGTGACGTAATCAACGCGCGGTCGAAACACAACTGGACCAAAAGCCTGCGCAATAGACGCGTGCGCTTTTGCTTCCGACAATTTTTGAGCGTAATTGGAAGTCTAGTTGTTATTGTAGGTCAATGCTTCCTTAGTACTTATTCATCTGTTTCATATGTTTATCCGTTGCCTAGTACCTATAACACAAGCTTTGCTTAGCTTACTTTGGGACTAGGTCAATTGGTGTGAATTGTCCCGTGATATTTATTTATTTATTTTATTCATCCTTAGTTCTATTAATTTTTATTGAAATACTAGCTCCGTCTGCGAAGAATAGGGGTATAAAAAATTGTCTACGACCTATTCTCAAACCTAACGAATACAGAGAAAGTTTCATAAAAATCGGTCGAGCCGTTTCGGAGGAGTTCGATAGCAAACACCATGACATGAGATTTTTTTGTATATTAGACTAACTGTTGCCCGCGACTCCGTCTGCCGAGATTAGGGGTATAAAAAATAGCCTACGACCATAGCCAAAAAAAGAGCCAACCAAAACTTAAATAGCTGACCAAACTAGCCTAGTACTCAGACTTACCGAATATAGAGAAAAAAGTTTAATAAAAATCGGTCAAGCCGTTTCGGAGGAGTTCGATATCAAACACCGTGACATGAAATTTTTATATATACGTAAGTATTAGAAGATTATAATATATATTATGTATATTACTCCGTCCGCGAAGAATTGGGGTATAAAAAATAGCATACGACTGTCAAGCTGCTACTTGAGACTAATAAAATTTGTCAAGCTGTCCAGCTCTGGGACAAATAAAAGTGGTATTGTAAAAAGTTGGTTGATGTTTGTCGGTGTGAGACTGAGACAAATAAAAAATACTCCTCTGTAGTGAAAGTCGTTTAATGGCAGTGAAGGTGATGTTAAACACTGGTTCTTACATGGTTTAGCTTAAATGTAAGGTCAGACTCCCAAGACAGAAGAGAAACAGGGTTGCGTTAACAGTTCGCGTTGTTTGGATAAATTGTTGCTTCCTAACTTATTTGAAAAAAAAACTACAGTATCAAGGGTTGCCGAGAGATTGAATGTTGACTTACAGGAGGGCTCCTTTCAAACCTGACAGATCACACTCACTCCGTGCTTCTACCGTCGGGTTATCCCGTGCTTTCTCTCCACACTCTCAGCTTCCACCCAATATTGAAGACAGAGACAGATGTAGCAATGTAGCAAAATATAGCATGAAGAGCACAGCAGTAAAGAAGTGCTTCACCCAGGAAAGTGATAAAAGATAAAAGGAAAACTCAAAGCACAAAACACTCTCTCCACCCTGAAACAAAACATTATTTGTTACAACCGTCATCAACACATCTACGGGTTACAGACTAGGACTGGTCTTAGCCTTCTCCCACCCTTAGATCTAGTGCTTTATTAGGGCAAAATTCCTGAAACAAAACGTCAACATTTAATATCAACTTTACAGAAATGTTGACTGAATCTGTCAGTCTTCATGATACTCACCAGTGTAGTGTTGACGGCTGAACAAAATAGGGTTCCAGGCGACACAAAATTTAGGGTTCCATATCCTGAAAGAGTAAACTATTGTTACCATCGAAAGTTCCAGAAAAAACCCTGAACTAACTTCAGGAATGAAATACTCACTACTTTTGAAGTTGTTCCTCTATAAAAAATCAGCCATTAGGCAATAAAAAAATAAGATGCCTCGGGATTCCAAGGCGGAGGCCTATTTGCCACGCAGCTCCCTTCGCTTTGCGTACGTCGGCAGCCATCCTTGATGACGATGAGGAATCAAGCTGTCAAACTTCAAACTCGAAACAAACGTCACTGTCACTGTCACTCGCTGTTGTTTAAGCTACAGTAAAAGAATTCCCAAAATCGATGCTCCCAACGAAGTGACTATGAATCCCGACAGATGCCGCCAAACGTTCCGTTACACGACCTATTCTCAGACCTGTAGCGACTACTAGCGCCATCTAGTCATCACATAAGGAACTAACTACTACAATCCTACATCACGCTATCGAAGTTTCTCAACTCGGCTGCATAAATACAACTTCCAACTTTCATCCATTGGACTTCGGTCCCCAGGCATAACATCTGCCTGGAGAGAGATCTCTCTATTGTAACTACTCCCAAAGACCTACCTACCATAAAGAAAAATGACTATAAATTATAATATTTTAAAAACCCCCAACGCAATTTCGTCTCACATATTATGTTTGAAAAATAAAGTAAATGCCCAATGCGTCTAAGATTTCTTCTGCAGCTAACAAAAGAGCTTATTACATTGAAACGGCTGAACCGATTTTGATGAAACCTAAGAACTATCGCCAAGAAACCTGCTTTCAAATAGAAAAACCGCGTTCAAATCGATTCACCCGTTTAAGAGCTATGATTCAACAGACAGACACACACACATAGCGGTCAAACTTATAACACCCCTCTTTTTGTGTCGGGGGTTAAAAATCATAAAAATTGGTCAAGCCGTTACGGAGCAGTTCGATAACAAACACTGTGACACGAAATTTTTATATATAGATTTTTATACAGTGGTGGTCATACAATTAAGAACGATTTGAAGTTTCCGATTTTTTTTTATCTACATCATGTCATATGTCTAGTTGTGTTCCTTCTTCGAAGTAACAAGTTATGTTATAAAATAGCCACATGGATAGAGCAAACGGGATTAATAATAATAGTGTATAATTGCTAACATTTTTTTTTACAAATTTTATTTGTTCTCTATACTAATAAATTCAAATAGTAATGTAGCTGGACAAATAATTAAGAACGATTTATTAAACTGCTCGAGAGTTGTTTTATATGAAACTTAGATTAAATAAATCATATAAATGTGAAGTTGGTATAGAAAAAAAAGCAAATTAATACATTTGAACTAAAATTAATAGTTAGTTGCATGTCCACGGCTTTTAATTACGGCTTTACACCGGCGAGGCATTGAATCTATCAATTTTTGACATTTCGCAAGAGAAATAAGAGTTCCATTCTTCTAAGAAAACGTCGTACAGCTCTCTCAAATTGCCACACTGTCGATTTGAAACCTTTTTCTTGACTTCGCACCAAAGATGCTCTATTGGGTTAAGATCTGGGCTGTTGGCTGGCCAATCTAAGACTGAAACTGATTGTGATGTGAGGAATTCCTTAACGGTGCGTGCAGTATGCTTTGGATCATTGTCGTGCTGGAATGTCCAAATAACCGGAAGCACGTCTTCGGCATATGGTAACATTGTTTCTTGCAGTATATTTTTGTATTGGAATTGATCCATGTTTCCTTCTATCAGCCTAACAGGTCCAACGCCATGTCCAGAAAAGCACCCCCAAATTTTCACATTTCCCCCGCCATGCTTTAATGTCACTTTTGTGTACTTTGGGTCGAATGCTTTATTCGGAGGGCGTCGTACATATCGTTTTCCATCAGAACATACCCTATTTATTTTTGTCTCGTCAGAAAAAAAGAACGTTTTTCCACTGTCTGACTGTCCAGTTTTCATACCTTCTTGCAAATGCAAGTCGGGCTTGCCTATGACATCGTTTCAACATAGGCACCTTCCTTGCTATCCTTCCGTTCAACTTATTTTCTACCAAACGCCTTCGAATAGTGCGTGCAGAGATTGCTGAAGGGTTGTTTTCGCCAAAATATTCTTTTCTCAACTCATTAGACCCTTTAAAAGGATTTTGTTTTGCCAAACGAACAATATTTCGATCATCTCGACGAGATGACTTTCTCTGTCTAGGTCCACGCGGAACGTTTGAAGTAGTTTGATACGTGGAAAAATGCTTTACGGCATGGAAAACCATTGTTTTTGAACATTGCAGATGGTCGGCTATCATTTTATACGACCAATTCTTCTCGCGAAGTTTTATTATTACTTCTCTTGTAGATTTATCACAACTTTTATTTTTCCCCATTGTTTTTATACGAAGTAATCACTTTTAAGACTTTAACAGCACGAAATGGCGCCAAAATTATACGAATAATAATCTACAATCACAGAGCCACACAGTGTTCTCTATTTAAATTTGAAAAAACAATAAACTATTCAGCGTTCTTAATTACGTGACCAGCCAGTAAGTACTAATACTAGGTTCAGATCGAATGTATAAAGTTTCTCTATTAATTTTTTAGCCAACAATGTTGCATAAATGAATGTACCGGTAGTACGGAAAAGTTTTGCAATACCGAGAGAAATAAAAAAAATACGGGCAATTAGTTATACTTGTTACTTTGAAAAAATCATCTCAATAAATAATCGTTCTTAATTATATGGCCACAACTGTATTAGATGATTGTTTGTGATTTATAACAGCGTTTTCAGTTTTTCCACGTCCTTGATTTCATCACCCTTTGCGCCTGGTGCCGCTTTTATATTATCTTCATTTTGCTGTGACTTGTAGGCACCTGCAGATAATAATATTGAATAAGCATCTTATGGTATCAGCATCAAATATTGTCACTTTTGTACCTTGTCGCTCTACAGTTAGCAAAACGTCATACGTGATTGACAATTGTGTAATTACGACAAAGTGCAAAAGTGACCCTCTTAGGGCCCTCGCCCACGACGACTTTTTGTAGCGATGCTGTCGTGCGTTTACGAAACGCGCGACAGCATCGCTACTAACGCGCGTTAGTCGCATTTGTAACGCGCTATAGAAGCGATGCCAACGCGCTACTAACTCGCTACAGCATCGCGACTGTATCGATGCAAACGCGCGACCGTGTCGGACGACATCGGGGAGGGAATGGAGGGAGGGTGGCGCGTTAGTAGAGAACCGCGCGTTTGCATCGCGACAGAAGCGCGACGGTATCGCGTTTGCATCGCGTCAGAAGCGCGACGGTATCGCGTTTGCATCGCGACTGAATCGTGATATGTGGGCGAGGGTACACAGCTAGCGACCGCATCGCGACTGTATCGATGCGAACGCGCGACAGCATCGCTACTGCATCGCTACAAAAAGTCGCCGTGGGCGAGGGCCCTTATTCTGAGAGGACGTCTGTGCCCTGCAGTGGGACGTATGTAGGCTGGGATGGTGCTGATGATGACGACAAAAGTGACCAGCTGCTTTTGATGCTGACCGTACCTATGAACAAATGCGGTTTGACTTGTGGTCCCTCAAGGGTCGAGCGAGCTCACACATCTGAATTCGAAATTAGGTATCATGCGATTTTTGGTGAATGACAGAATACATCGTGACATCGTGACAAACATGGCGTGCGTGAAGGAGGTAGGTCTAGTGCAAACAAATGCTTAGGTCAATTTTTTTCTAATTTTCCGAAAAATATGATCGAGGCGAGTTTTTTTTTTAAATTTATGCAGTTTTTCTTGTCACTAAAATCGATGACAGTTCCTATAGTGTTTTCACTGTAGTATTTGGGTGGCAGGTGTCAAAACCATAAGCTAGAGAAGTGCAACCTTTAAAACTCGATACCGCTGAGCTGGCAACGTTGCATTTTTGTTAGTTTGTCTCGATTATTCCATAAAAATTGAAAGAACGGGATGGAATGGACAGGATGGACGGGATGGACGGATGGACGAAATGGACGGGATGGACGGGATGGACGGATGGACGGATGGACGGGATGGACAGGGTGGACGGGATGGACGGAATGGACGGGATGGACGGATGGACGGAATGGACGGGATGGACGGGATGAACGGGATGGAAAGATGGACGGATGGAAGGATGGACGGGATGGACGGGATGGATGGTTATGATGATGATGATTTCCTCGCATTAGTCGTGAAAAGCACAATGTTTAGTCTCGGCCAAAAGTGCAATAGATGGCTACGCGTCGGCCATCAAACAAACTCGTCCATCTATTGCTTACTTGCCAGCCTCTACAACAATGTACTATAATATGAAAAAATGCGTGCTGTGAATGCGTGCTATGGATATGTGCTATGGATGCGTGCTGTGGATGCTTGCTATGGATGGTCCTTATTGTCGATACATCGCTTAGCTCGAGCTGCGCATCTTGCTCGCACGGCTACATAGCATAGCTTAGCATTAGTGGAAACGGTCATATCTTTAGCCAATAAAGTTCTTTAAACCGATAACGGGCATTTACTTTATTTACAAACTTATGTGTGAATTAAAATTTAAAATACACATTTGTGCTATTTTTGACTTTTTAAATATCCGCTGTTCTTTTTAGCGTTGGGGGTTTTAAAATTTTTAATTTATTATTCATAGAGTCTTCGACGCTCAATGCCAAACCTTTTCGCATAAATCACACAGATCTAGCTCATTGTGTGGCTCTCCGCTTGACTATTTCAATGGTCCGGGTTTAAATATTCTTTTATTATGATAACGACTTTAATAACATCGTCCTTTGCCGTAAAATTAGATAAATGGCATTAAGTGCTAGTCTATAATGCGAACTGGTTTTATGTTAAGGCACTCGATCATCAAGGAAACATAGAAAAATAGGATAAACTACAACAGTTAATTTGTGTTAATAATACATGTTTCGGCCCCCAAGCGGCCGTTGGAGTGCACTAGGAACATCTACAAAATTGCTATTTGATTTCTTCAGACATTTAATCTATAGCCTCAAATGTGTCAAATGTCATGACATTCTGCTTTTTACTGTAACCCTTGTATGTAGTACACGCACTAAACCTTTTTATATAATTTTGGGTTTTATTAACTAAAGCCACGTTATGTTATAAAACCATACAATTTGATGAAATGAAATGTTTATTTGTCATCTTAAAACTAAAATAATTTAATATTCGTAATAATATTCAATGTTCTTATAAACTCTTGCTGAAATTAAAAAAAAAAAGTTTATATTACACCACTTGTTCGGTAATGTTTTTACAGCACAAGTATAATAGGCGATATTTGTAAACATGAGCATTTTTCAAAAAACTTTGTACATTTAATTTTGGTTCTACATATATAGGAAGGTGTATTAAAAGTTCGAGTATAGACTTGCTATAGAGCAATAATACTCGAAATTTTATAAATGCTCGATAAACTTAGATAAATGGGTCGCAGCTCTCCTACTATGCGTTGTCGTATATAATTAACAGTACCATACTGGCGCTAGAAATGAGTTTACTTAGTTGGACTAAGTCAGTTTAAGTGTAAAAAAGAAGTGCTCTGCCCGCACATCTCTCATGATCTCATCCCTTGAGGAATAAGTTGTTCATTGTACTGTAATTGTGCTGCCACAATGCGTGCTATGTGGTTCCTGGTGTGCGTGTTGGGTGCGCGCAGCGCTGACGACTTGTTCGACGACGAGCTGTACCGAGCGGCGCTGCAGCCGGCGCTGTGCGCGCGCCACCTGGCCGGCATGAGGCGGGCTGACTGTGAGTGCCTCTCAGATATATCTCAGCGCTGACGACTTGTTCGACGACGAGCTGTACCGAGCGGCGCTGCAGCCGGCGCTGTGCGCGCGCCACCTGGCCGGCATGAGGCGGGCTGACTGTGAGTGCCTCTCAGTTATATCTCAGCGCTGACGACTTGTTCGACGACGAGCTGTACCTACTGTCATTACTGTCTGGTAATCGGACACTCCGAACAGAAAATCAGGCAGATTGTGCTTACCTACCCTACCTACCTAATTTACTGAAGATTTTATTTTCTTTTGACAGTCTATGATGCAAGCTTCCGCGCACCTGAAGGCCTGCTCGTCGGTAACTTGCTCAGTTTGGGCAACTACCACCAATGCCTGGCCATAAACCAAGACTTCCCCGACTCCAACATCCAAGGCAAATATTGCTTGATCCGAGCTCCGCTGACGCCTCCTACCATCAAGATACCCTCCTTGACCGGCGTCTCAGTATCAGAGAATGTGACCTGGACGGAAATGGCGTTGCCTGAGGATCTGATGCAGGCGTATGCCGGCCAGTCCCTGTCTCTAGCGGTGTGTGTCCCCAAGTCGTGTGCCGTAGAGGCGGTGCTGGCGCCCTATACTGAGCACCCCGTCCTCAGCTTCAACTACACGGAGCAGTACTGCCGGCTGCCGCACGACAAGCCTTTCGTTGCAGCCGATTATGTAGCCGTGTAAGCTAGCCAATAACTAATGTTATAAGAACTTATCCTTGGAAATGGTTACCAATTCAAGATTAATCGAATCTGATCGGTAGATGTGTATGCGCTGCCAATATTATATACATGTGTAGAATTGTAGATATCTATAGGATCAAGATAAGCATTTAATTTTTATATTCCAGGATTGTTTTCTCAGTACTCGGAATGTTGACTCTCATCAGCACAACATACGAACTGCGCCACATATTTCTATTGAGAAGGGGTAAGCATTTAGGTAACTGATCTAGTGTTTGCAAAGTCGGCTCGTGGGTAGAGCGAGAGGTGCTCCAATTGCTCGTGCCTAAAATACCACGTTCCCAAAATAGGTACCAAATTTTTCAAAACACTAAATTAATTAGGTACCTAGTAGGTACCCCACACCTCCACCAAATAAGTGGTGGGGGGTAGCTGGAAGAGAAAATAACTGCCTAACTTAAATTATTCAAATAAAAACTTGCATTTCAGGACTTGTGTTTGTATTTGACATTCGGTTATACACCACACAACATTTCAGTAGCACGTTACTGCATAACCAAGAATGGCTGCCCAGACCGTCTGTTGTCCGCTGTTCGTTTCATGATTCGAATTCTAGAAGCCACAAATTCAAATTTCCGAAACAGCAACACGGTCTCGGTGGCCAGTGTCTACAGTACCTATTTATTATATTCCCATTATACTAGATATCCAAAAATATCACTTCCTTGAGTAATCTGCGATTTTGTACTGTGATGCAATGAGAATCTGGTAAGCTATAAAGGTGGTAAATAGGTACCTAATGTGGTAATTTGAATAATGTGGTATTTTGAAAAATATGGTATTCTGGGAACGTAGTATTTAAAGACACGAGCAAGTGGAGCACCTGTACCAGGCGCAAGCTAGCGAGGGATCCCAAAATATTGTGGAAGACCCTCTGCAGAGGAGAGTACAAATCATGCGTTCGAAGACATCTTCGCAGTACCCCGATCAGACGCCAAGGCTGACGCTGAGTGTTTGACATGCTAATGCCCAATAGATGATCTGCTGTCATCTCTATTGCTATACATAAAATTAAAGATGGCGACCACTGGAACAGTGATCAGAGCTCCGGCGTATACCTTACAGTGCTTTTTTTCTCATACAAGAAACGTGTATGGATTGTAGAGCTAATACTGTTTCATCCGCCAGCCCCCTCGCAAGCCAGTGCGCTGCTCCGCGCCTGCTCGCTGTACTCCAACACGCGCCGGCTGCTGACCTTCGACAAGCCCAGGGCACTCGACTGCCTCGACGGCATCCGATCCCTTTCCATTCTAGTCATCATCATCTTCCACACCTTCGGGCAGTACTTTTATACCGCAAAAAACGTGGCTAACAGTTTGGAGATACACCAGGTAGGCACTGTTTTAAATAACTGGCCAATGGCTTCGAGTTTGAAAGTGTAAAAAAAGCAATAATTTTTATTGTAGTGGCTAAGGAAGAAGCGAGCTGTGTGGCTGGTGTCCGGCGACATCGCGGTGGACTCATTCTTCACTCTGAGTGGCTTACTTTTGGTATACACCAGCGTCAAAAAAATGAAGCAAGGTTAGAGCATTAAATATACATAACTTGCTTGAGAGAGAGAAAGAGAGAGAGAGAGAGAGAGACAACCGCTTCGTACGGATCAATGGATACTGATAACATTATAAAAAAGATAAGATAAAGATAAATTTATTGAAAATTTGATTTTTACAGAATAACTTAATAGGTACAAAGTTTCCTTATACTAAACCTAAGTAAGCAACTCATGGGCCCGAACTAGGAAATCCTGTGTTTCGGGCTGTAAGAGCTAAAATATAAGTTTTAAATAAATAAACAATCAAACAGTGAAAAACACAATCAAAAACTTCTCTCAAAAAACAATACAAATATAAATAACCAAAATAGTAACCTAAAAATTAAAATCTAACAAAAATAAAGGTAGCAAACTTAATCTACCTACTTTACAACTAATAATAATTTTTCTTTATCTTCGTACGACATATTTTGCAGTGTCTCTAGGAGACTTTTTTTGCATTTATTAATATTTAGGGGATAAATATGCGAAACTGAATTTAATCTATTATAGAGCAGTGGTCCTAAGAAAACAAAAAACCTGTGCGTGAAAGCAAACTTGGGTCTTATTTTTTGAGAGCAAACTATGTCCTTTCGTCTTTTATCCGTTAGTACCGTGTTATAGGGTAGTGCTGCGTGCTGCTTAAGTACTATACTGAATATAAATAATTGTCGAACTGTTAACACATTACACGACTTATAAAGCAGATTAGTAGGAAAAAGGAAAGGGTGGAAAGTGGACACCTTAAGAATAGCTCTTTGCGCTCTCTCAATGGCTAGAAAAAATGTTTTACCCGCCCCACCCCATGTTGTTATACAGTAGGTTAGGACTGACTGACATAGCGAGAAATAAACTTGCCTAATTAATTTAGGATCCGCTATATGTCGCAACTTTTTAAATACAAATATCAACTTACGAGTTCTAGCACATAACGCTTCTATGTGATGTTTGAACGAAAGATTTTCATCTATTACAATGCCCAAGTATTTTATTCGGTCAGTAATTTTAATAGCGGAACACACACATTGGCCATCTGTGGGAAAGTTACAATAATGGGCATATAATGTAGAGTCAATTTGCGTAGGCGTACATTTCCGCATTGAAAACTTAATATAGTTAGTTTTATCGGCATTAAGAGTTTGTAAATTGAGCTGAAGCCATTTATTAACCATATTGAACCCGTGTTGCGCATGCTTATAAACTTCAGCATCAGAGTCAGCCGCAAAAAGTAGGGCCGTATCATCTGCATATGTTATGATTGTTCCATGCTTTAGTTTTAAATTACAGAGGTCATTTATAAAAATTAAAAATAGGGTTGGTCCTAAAATGCTTCCTTGGGGAACACCAAAAGATGTGTTTTCCTGGTCATTGCTGAAAACATTTCCTATCTTAACACATTGAGTTCGGTGTTCCAAGTAACTTTCGAAAAGTTTCAGCTGAGTTCCTCGAATACCTATAGTTTCAAGCTTACTCAAAAGAATAGGAATAGACACAGTATCAAAAGCTTTGGCTGGGTCTAGGAAAATTCCCAGTGTGTGAAGACCATTATTAAGATTTTCTACTACAAAATCAGTAAGATGATGTGCAGCATCAGCGGTTGAGACTTTTGATCTAAAACCATATTGCTTCTCAGATAAAATACAGCTATCCTCTAGATACTTGACCAATTTATTATTTATAATTTTTTCAAGTATTTTAGAAAAAGGAGATAGTAAGGAAATGGGTCTATAATTTGAGATTTCAAATTTGCTACCAGATTTAAATACAGGGACAACAAGAGCTTTCTTGAGACACTTGGGAAAGTGTCTTGTACGTAAACATAAATTGAATATGTAAGTTAGTGGTGGTACCAATAGATGACGAAATTGTTTAGTAATTTTATTAGATATATTATCCCATCCAACTGAACAGTCGTCTTTTAGACCCATGACCAGCCTCTCCACCTCTGTTTCGTCGGTATCTAGTAACACAAATGATGTTAAATTAGTATTACATGTAAAGGGACTACTTATAGGATGTTTCAATGACCTCTGAACTTTTTCCGCTAGACCCTTGCCAATATTAACAAAGAAATTATTTGCCATGTTAGCAGACATCAAATGAGATGAGTGTGCTTGTAATAAACCAGAGGGTGACTCATGTTGTTTCGAGGTAAAAGTTACATTTTTAATGAATTTCCAGATTTATTTTGAATTTGTTCCAGCTTTCTCCAGCTCCATTTTATCGTAACTGATTTTAACTTTTTTAATAAGATCATTGCAAAAATTTCTATACCTTTTATACGTCAATTGCAATGTAGAATTAAGTATCTGGGTGAGATTTAGCCTTCATATGAAGTTTATCTCTATGTCTCATACACCGAATGAGACCTGGAGTGATCCACGGTTTCATGCCATGATTTTTGTTATTTAGTTGAATCTTAATTGTATTTTTTTTCAATAATACTCTTAATATTTTCTATTAAATATAACATACAAAATTGTGGGTCAGTGGAGTTGTAAACTGGGTCAAAGTCAATGCTGCGTAAGTCATCCTCAAGTTTGCTTACATTCAGTTTAGACATTATGCGAGCGTTAGTTAATCTAGATATTTTACGATTTAAGGTTAGTAGGACAGCATTGTGATCAGTTATTGTCGAGTTAATAACTAGGGCAAGTGAGGGAAAATTCGATTTCAGAATGACATGATCCAAACAGGATCCACTAAAATGACGTGTAGGAAAAGTGTGCGCAGGGAGCATGCCATGAAAAGAGCATAGGTTGAGATAGTTCTGAGCATCTGAATCAACACTTTCTGGAAAAATATTAATATTAATATCCCCAATTAATATTATATTTTTGAAGGATGACATGCTTTGCAAAGTGTCATTTAATGATTCAATAAAATTTGAAATATTTCTGAAAGAGGGAGGTCTATAAAGTGCCAAAATTGCAATTTCGGTTCCGATTTTAACCAACATACTGTTGCATTCTCGAATATTAGGTTCCTCAACAGCAACATTAAGATGATCTCTTGCATAAACTATGACTCCATCACTTTGATTGTAGTGAATACTACTCTTATGCATACTATACCCAGGAATTAGTGGTACGTTTGGGCGTTTAGAAATCCAACATTCGGTTAAAACAATGAGGTCACAATCCATGTTAAGTCTCTGCTGCAAAGTACTAAAATTATCAAAATTTTTGAATATACTGCGAATATTTTGCGTTAAAATGGTTAATGGGCTAGCAAAATTGCCTAGCAACTGTTTACAATCTTCAGCTTCACAAATTTTAGACTCAGATACAGATAAATTATCCAACTCATTAACTAAACTATTAATCATAAATTAATGTAAATACGACTACTTATCGGATAATTAAACGACTGGAAAAAAAACTCTATTTACGGTGCTCTTAGGCACCTCCATAATCTATAGAATTTATATACCTTTTTTCGGCCATTATTTTCGCAGGACAATCAGCAGCACCCGTGGAGTGATTGCTTGGTTTTTTAAAGCGCAAGCAAGAGGCACATTTCGGTTGCTCATCTTTCTTCGGGCATTCTTTTATTAAATGACCAAGATCACCACAGTGGCCGCAAGTGTGAGTTGCCTCCCGACATGACTTAGCCGCGTGACGGTATTGCTGGCACTTGAAACACGTTGTGACTAAGGTGAAATCTCTCACTGGACATGATGACCAATTTATAAAAACTCTGTCATTTGATATTAGGGCTTTACGAATCCCGGCAGTGACCTCAATTACATAGTTCACAGTATCAGCTTCTTTTCTGCCCGATTTGTGGCTCAATTTAACAGAATTTAAAAATGACTCCAGGTTAGAAACTTCCAGCTTGTCGGTCAAGTTTTGTTGGTACACGCACTTAAGGACTTCATTTTCTTGCATTGAAGTGGGCACTCCAATTACAACTACCCTTGGCTTGCGTTTGTGTGTTTCCTCGATCGTAAGGCCCGAATTTTTTAACTGAACAGATTGTTTCCCTGTATCTCTTCCCTGGTATCGGTGCTAATGGTAACTCCTCCGTTTCTCGTCTTGTGCAGGCTTCTTACGTGCAGCTTCATTTGCTCTGGACAAATAATTTTTTGAACCAATGATTTGGTCTCCTCGCTGGTCTTTTGTTTGTCATTTGGATAAATGGAAATTGAGCTAATCTTTTCAGGCTGTATGAATTTATTACTACCCTTTCTCACCATGTCAGCAAAAGAAAATTCTGATGAAGGTTTGGCTGACTCCTGAACTTGTGTCTTAAGGTCCTGAAGCTGCTTCGAAAGGTCAAGCTCTCTCATAAGAGTTTTATTAGACATGTTTACTTGGCACGTCGTCATTATCAGGGACTGGTATTGTACTGCCATCTGCGATGTCCCATGACCCACTTTCCGACATAGAGTACTAACGCGTAATTTTTGATCCGAATTCATTTTGCTCTCTGATGATATAGAACACACTTCATTTAGGCACTGCTCAATGGTCGTCATCCAAAGCTGAATTTCAGCAGTGGATTTGGGTTCAGTTCTGGCTTCTTCATTTTGGGGCGGCGCGGCAGGGTGAGGCGCAGGCGACGCAGGAGGGGAGCGGGCGGTCCTCTCACTCCGATTGAAAGGGCTGTGCATTGTTTTTTTTTTTTTTAATTATTTATTGTTTTTAAATTCACTTTCTATCACTTAGCAAAAGATAAAACATTTTCACATTTAAATATCTCACAGTACATATGTCACTTAGGTATCGTAAAAACGAGGTCACGAGTCAGCATGTGATTATTTATTTAATAAATGATCGACACGTCCGAACTGAGCGAAAGCAAGCACGGATAATGACGCTGCCTCTGTCTGGAGTCCGGTTGGGAAATTGCAGATGGAGGAATTAAATAATATAAATTAGAACTGCCGTGTCAATCTTGTTATTGCGCGGAGTGCTCTATCATTTAGTACATTTCTTTCCAGCGTCGCTGCTGAGGAACCTGCATTGGTTCTACCTGCGCCGCTTCCTGCGGCTGTTCCCTCTGCTGGCGACTGCGGTGCTGCTTCAGGCCTCGCTGATCCACCGGGTGGCTGACGGGCCCGGCTGGCACGAACTGGCTTACCGTGTGGACCTCTGTCGCCGCTACTGGTGGAGCGCCCTGCTGCTCGTCCAGAATATAGTGAGTGCGCTGATTCCTGAAGTCAAGTTTAGCGTACTGTTTACATTGTTATAACTACAAATACACTGTCTTCAAATTCATCCGAAATATTTCAACAGACTCCAAAAATTCCAAAAAGATACCGTCCACTATCACACTATTACTAACCCCATTACTAACCCCATTGGGGACTAGGGCTTTAGACTTAGCGGTACGCTACTTCAAAAACATGATCAATCGTCATTTTCGCCTTTTTACAATAAGATTTATAAGCTCTTGTATAAATGAGATATTTCCCTCTCCGGCTCATATCCTAGGGCCTCTGACGATTTTTTGGAACTTCATCATCATCATCATCATCAGCAGCCTATGTTCGTCCATTGCTGGACATACGCCTGTCCCATGGCACGCCACTGAGCACGATCCTCGGCCACTCTCACCCAGCTCTTGCCAGCCGCCTTGCGAAGATCACCGCTCCACCGAGTCTGAGGACGTCCCACGCTACGTTTGCCGATCCGTGGTCACCACTCAAGAACTCGTTTGGAACTTCACAGACTGTTAAAAGGCTTCGCGGGAGTAAGCTGGTTGCCCTATGATATTTCCCTTCACCGAAATGCTAATGGTAGCTTTCAAATGTAATTTCGCACAAAAATTACAAAAAGCTCAAGAGGTCTGCATCCACGACCCTATGCTTTTATTTTATTTATTTTTGAGATAGTTTCGTGCAATTTGTCACATTAGTCCATAGAACTAGATTAGAAACACATGATCGCGATATCACATCCTTGTCACATATTAGGCAACTTGAACAGCAACAACGCCATGTCTGAAGCTGGCTGGGCTGACATTCCCATAAACAATCCATTTCATTTCATTTCATTTATTTCATTGCAAATTACACTTATCAATAGTAGGTGTTACAATTCGGTTCGTCATGTGGCCATGTGTGACGCCCTGCAAGGGCACAGCAACATAGGAGACGTTACTATATTGAAACTTCTCTTACTATATTATTGAATACTAGCTGTTGCCCGCGACTCCGTCTGCGATGAATGGGGGGGGGGGGGGGGAGGGGATAAAACATAGCTTACGACCTATGCTCAGACCTGCCGAATATAAAGAAAAAAGTTTCATAAAAATCGGTCAAGCCGTCTCGGAGGAGTTCGATAACAACACGAGATACGAGATTTTTATATATTAGATTAGATTATCTTAATTAAATATTTCGTGCATTTAACAATGTTAACATACCTCATACTACTACTATATTATACTGGCTCAGGTTGTTGAAAAATATGTGCCTAAGGTGGGTGTGCCTGTCAGGAAGGAGCACAAACAAACACGTCCGTTATTTAAATAGTAAGTTTAATCCAACAGGAAGGAAAAGTAAAACTACCTTACATTGTAAAATTTAATGTCTACCCTACCTAAAGAAATCTATTTCTAATATATAAAAATCTCGTCTCACTTGTTATCGAACTCCTCCTTTTCTCTATATTCGGTAGGTCTGAGAATAGGTCTTAGGCTATGGCAAAACAACGTTTGCAGAGTCAGCTAGTAAAGAAATAATAGTACATTATGATACAAGTGTGCTACGTTGGTCATTATACATGAGGCATTATTGTAAGCGCGAGCCGTGAGGCGAGCGCGATAAGGAAGCCGAAGTGTGTAATGATCAATGCACACGAGTTGCATACGACGTTTTTCAACACAATTGCGAGGAAAAAAACAAACTTGTATTGTTAGTAACTTTTGTCATTTTTACAAGGAACATTTCACCGTGGGTTTCTACATCCTTGGTTGTAATATTTATTGAGCTCCTGACATCTAAACGCACCAGTAATACCGAATATTAACGCAACCTGCAAAGAGATCTAATAAGTATATTAGAAAAGTTGTAGGAACGTATTGCCATAGTTAGTACTTAACGTAATTATAGAGCTGATACATAAATTTACATTTATAATGTTCAACTGACCTTTGTTGTCAAGTACTGACTGTCCGGAGCTTCTTTTAAAAACTTTTCAACATCGGTTGGTGACGACACACCTTTGACTTTCGACCAATAGATCTGCCAGGATGTCTCTTTAGAAATGCCGTCAAGTTACTAAGTATGTTTATGTTTACCAACTTCATTTTTGGTCTTTCCTGTGCTTTTCAACATGGATATAACGAGCTGGGCTTGTATTTATTTGCCAGTTTATGCTATCACTCGCGTTCGTGCCTCGATAAGTATTTCCGGCGGGGTTGAATTAATGTTTTGCTCGTCTTCACTATTTGAAGTAGATGTTTTTGATAGTAATTAACCACACAGCAGCAACTTTACCAAATATTTACGTAAAATGACACACTAGTTCAATAAAGGCACTGGAAAAACGGCTGTTCAGCCAGAGCAGCAGCAATATAAAAAATAAAATAAACTATCAATTTAATGTTTGTAAATACGATAATTAAGTTAATTTGTGTTTATAAATATACAATTTGATGAAATAAAATGTTTATTTGTCATCTTAACCCTAAAATAATTTAATATTCGTGAAAATATTCAATGTTCTTAGACATAAACTTTTGCTCAAATTAAAAAAAAGTTTATATTACAGCACCTGTACGGTAATGTTTTTACAGCACAAGTGTGGTAATATGCTGAATTATGAAACTAAAAACGGTGTAACAAGAGTCAATTTACGAGCAACTGTGTTGATAAATATATTACGTAAGACGATTTTTGCCTGATTTTGACCCCCACCCCCAAATGTAAGAAAAAATTTTAATCAAGTGTCCTCTTCCCCTGTTTAATATTTATAATGTAAGTATCTAAAGGAATATTTTTTGTTAAAAATTTCATTTTCAATGCAACCTTTTTCGCTGACTGTACTTTTTGTTGACTGTACTTGCATTGTCATCCAACCTACATAAGTAAGTAGTTCCTGGGCGACCGAGCTCTGCTCGGGCAGAAACTCGGTACCAAGCGTTTTCCCAGAGATAAGACCAAGCTAGATCAATTTTTCATCCCCGAAAACCCCCAAATACCAAATTTCATCGAAATCGTTGGAGCCGTTTCCGAGATCAAAACACCGGAGGGGTGGGGGGGGGGGGGTGAGAGGGGGGGAGGGGATGCGGGGGAGGGAGCGCGGGGATATTAAAGGGGGGATGAAAATTTCATTGATTTTGCCGTAGGATGCACCGTTTTCAAGATATTTGACAAAAACACCGGAGGGGGGGGGGGGGGATGAGTCACGTTAAACTATCGTCCGTAAACCGACTTTACAGACAACCGGCTTTTCCTGTTCTGTGCTCCCAATAGGAAACGTGCACATAGACGGTGCTGCCAACTGGTGCCATAAGGGTGCCATCAATTTAAAAGTTTTACCTTGATAAGTTTGTTTTACTGTCCGCATAGTGTCTCTTCTGTCGCATTAGTGCTGCCGCCTATAGTTACTGCACGTTCCCTATAATACTTTTTCTAACAAAAAAGTAACTTTTTCTAACAAAAAAGTAACTTTTTCTCACAAAAAAGTAACTTTTTCTCACAAAAGAAGAAACTTGACGTTTTCTCATGAAAAATAAACTTAAAAAAAAAACTAAAAATCTTGAAAAAAACGTGGATTCGAACCGAGGTCGGCTGGATCCGCGACCACCCGATTTCTAATGTGCCATTATGATCTGATCGAAGTTGGCGAAATTTAGCTTTATATTCTAAAGCAAACAAAAATAGCCGGAAAACACGAGTAAAAGCGATTTTCTGAAAATGAAACATAGCTAGATCAGTTTTTCATCCCCGAAAACCCCCACATACCAAATTTCATCGAAATCGTTGGAGCCGTTTCTGAGATCCTGATTATATATATATACAAGAATTGCTCGTTTAAAGGTATAAGATAAGATTAGATACTAAATTTCAAATTGATCCGACCACTGAAAGTGGGTCAAATTCAACTTCCAAGATTTGACCGTACACACATATTTACATACATTGCAAGTTAATAAAAAGCTTTTAAAACATTAATTCACATTTGGTCGGGTAATGCCGGTTCGGCGAAAATGATTTCGCAAAATGTTTCATTTGGCAACTGTTTATATTTTCTGAAACTGTAAACTATTCAGGATGTAATATTTCAGGACTATCGTGGAGGTTAGGTTAGGTTTGTTTTATTATAACAATCCTGAAAAGTTTACAGTTTCAGAAAAAATAAACAGTTGCCAAATGAATCATTTGGGAAAAATATAGTTGCAAGACAATAGTGAACCCTCTCTATAATAAGACATGGTTGACCCCCTCCCTAACTCGTCTTACATAATAATTGAAGGCACGTTACCACGGCTTTGAGATATTCAGTCTTGACCAAGTCTATATCTAGTGCATTTGTGTCGTGTTTCAGGAGTTCCATGGTTTGCATTGTGGGGTTCATCTGTGGTACCTGGCAGTGGACATGCAGCTGTATATCATCTCTCCGCTGGTGCTGTACTGGGTGCTAGGAAGCCGCCGCGCCGCGTGGGCCGCGCTCGCCGCCGGCCTGATCGCTTCCCTCGCCGCAGCCCTCGCCTTTAGCTTCACACTCAATTACAACTCATCTATTTCGCTATTAATACAAAGGTATATTGACGATTGTATTATATGAGGACAAACTGTATGAGTATGACGAAACTGAATCACGTACCAGGGTGAAACCTTTTCAAAACCAATTTCACGATAGTTGTTTTGGCAGATGATGATGGATGGAATGTCAATGTAACTTTGCAATGAAAACGGTTCACATACGTGCTTTGATCAATTATAACTGAAGGTACACATTGCCGAACAAAATCCCCTTCAAAGAATGTCCGAACTATTTATTTGTTTGCGTAACAAATAAAATCATCACCTACACAAGTAATTAAAAGAATAAGTGACGAAATTTGAACCTAGTCTTCACTTGATTACAATTGAATTTCGGTAGCAGCAAAACTCCACAATATATTTACGTGTGCGTAGAGAAAACTGATCCCACCACACAAACGAATAAGAATACGTGACGAAATTTGAACCTAGTCTTTACTTCATTACAGTCTAATTTCGGTAGCGGCAAAACTCCACAACGCTTGACACTTGACAGCTAAACTTGACAATTTCACTCACGTTTGGTAGTTAAACTCGGATATGAATGTAAGCCTTATCAAAAACGGGAGAGGCATTAATTTCACTTACTACATTGAAGGTGACGTTGTAAGATTGCTATGACGAGTTTGACGCTGATTTGACGGACGAAATTATGTTGTAGAACAAAGAATGCATTCGGGCTTTCGGAGAGGACTTTCTTTATAAAAAGTTTTTGTCAATTAATGCAATAAAAAACAGGGTGAAATTAAGGTAACGCCAATACTTTACAGGATGAATGGGGAGGTCATTTAGATAATTTTAAAGCTTATTTTCTTTACTCCAAATGTTTACCTTTTTCGAGATAATCTATATCTATACTATAATATTATAAAGCTGAAGAGTTTGTTTGTTTGATCGCCCTAATCTCAGGAACTACGCTCCGATTTGAAAAATTCTTTCAGTGTTAGATAGCCCATTTATCGAGGAAGGCTATATATCATCACGCTAACACCAATAGGAGCGGAGCGGAGCGGAAGAACGTTTCAAAATCGGGGGTTTTTGAAGTAAAACTTCTATAGGCACGCTTGGCTTGGGAGTACGGTGGTGAATGTAAACGCGGGTGTGCAGGGAGGGGGGTAATTTTTTTTATATCGAGGAACTAAGGATAGCCATAATTGATGAAAAAGCAAATTGGATAAAAAAAATAAGCTGCCCAAATTACTAATTCCACGCAGACGGAGTCGCGGTCAAAAGCTACAATACAATACAATACAATACAATACAATAACTCTTTATTGTACACCACAAAGAAAAACAAGTACATGAAAAAATATATAAGGTAAGCAATAGGCGGCCTTATCGCTTCGAAGCGATCTCTTCCAGGCAACCATTTAACGCAGGAAAAACGACAAGGAATGTATTTCAGCAGGTGGTGCAATATAAGAATAGAAAATAATAATAAATAGTAATATAAACATTATACAAGAACTACCTAATATACAATATATACATCATAAAACACACAGATAAATTATACACAACAATAAACTTGTAAATATATAAACAGGCTATAATTTTCACACACAAGACAGCAAATAGTGTTCCTTAAGCAAGGATTTGAAAATAGGCAAAGCTAGTATAAGTATAAAATGATAAACTGACTGACTGTTGATATATAAACGCACAACCCAAAACGTTGCACCTAGAGACTTGAAATTTTGCAAATATGTACCTAATACAATGTAGGCATCCAACAAGGAAGGATTTTTGGAAATTCCCACGGGATAAGGAAAAAACGGGATTCCTATGTATCTCCGTAACTATATTATGTTCTTGGTTTATCTAAAAATTAAGATTACTAGCTTTTATTACTAATTTGTAGGAAGCTTCACCCAGCTGTGATTATACAAGAAGAAATACTCTTAATGACATTAAAAACTGCATAATATTTTATTACCGACACATTTTGCCTGACACGTTTCAGAGTCAACGCCATACAGAGCCATATAGAGTCGACGCGTGCCGTGGTTCTTATTGCAATGTCATTAATGTCTAATTTTGACAAAACCACTCGTCGTCCACGCGTTTGCGTGTCTCAAGTCAAAAGTCTTTGACCAGTGTGTGTTGCCAGTGATGACTTATGGCACTGAGACGTGGCCGCTAACGATGGGTCTTATAAGGAAGCTCAAGGTCACTCAGAGGGCGATGGAGAGGGCTATGCTTGGAGTTTCTCTGCGGGACTGCATTAGAAATGATGAAATCCGCGCAAGAACTAAAGTCACGGACATAGCTCGAAGAATCGCTAGACTTAAGTGGCAGTGGGCAGGGCACATCGCCCGTACAACTGACGGTCGATGGGGCCGAAAGGTTCTCGAGTGGCGTCCGCGGACCGGAAGACGCGGTGTAGGTAGGCCTCCAACAAGATGGAGCGACGACCTGGTGAAGGTAGCGGGAACGCATTGGATGCGGATGGCGCAGGGCCGATCTGTTTGGCGAGCCTTGGGGGAGGCCTATGTTCAGCAGTGGACGTCTTTCGGCTGAAATGATGATGATGACGCGTCTTCGTGGATGGCACTAGGTATTATAACTAATAAATAACTATATTATTACAAACCAGAATGGAAGGGGATTTATTTTTAGAAAAGAAGTAATGTCACCGTAAATAGTCTTTAACTTTAGAACCAAAACTTAATCACAAATTAAATGAAAGTAATTCAAATCTAGCTTAATCTAGATTAGATGCCACTAGTGGCAAGGAAATACGTCCGTTCCGTCCGAAAATCGCCGAAAAAGTGCTCGAACCGCGCTGTGTCGCCATGTGACGTCACGATGACGCGCCGCCACTTGTACCCGCTTCTTGGTCTATTATTGCTAATAATATATATTATAGTTATGGCTCACCTCAGGAGTATACTCTTTGAAATAAAAAATAATTTTGAAAATCGGCCCACAATTGACCGAGAAGTCGGTGAACATACTTAAAAAAATACATACTGTGGAATGCATAACCTCTTCCTTTTTTGAAGTCGGTTAAAAATAGGTAAGTAGGTACTTTGTTTTATTCCAGGTATGTAGATTTTTAGAGAGCAGAACTGCTGCTTATACTCATACCTCAATGTGCGGGATTGCAGATTTTTTTATTCGCCGCAAACCTTTCTTTGTGATATACTTGTCAGACTCCACAAAATGATCTGAGCAAACAACATTTGCATCATTCGCCTTAAAATATTCTTCGCTTCTCTCTTGTGCAACAACACAACACAATAACACAATACAACATAGACATAGACATAGTAGGTACAATTTTCCTCCAACTTTCTCTATGCACTTCATTTTGAGGAAAACTAAAATATAAGTAGAAAATACATCCAGGAAATCAACGCTTCACACAAAAACACATAAAATTCTAGAAATAAAAAAATAGGGTGATGGCAACTCCACTACACTTTTATTCTATGTTCTGTTGTTTATCTGTTTCGTTTTACTGATAAGCTTTCCTGTGCGTGTGACAAAGACAAGGCATATGTCAATGTTGTGGAATTCTGACAACGTTAATCTTTTAATTAGCAATTTAGAAATGGCTTTAAAATTAATTTAAATCAATATTTCTCTCTGATTCTTAGAATTTAATAGAAAAAACAACAGATACTCACTGAAAGTATGATATTCTATTTATATTATTGATTTGATAGTTTTTGCGAGTGATTTTTACACTTTTTAAAGACACACGTGGGCATCGTTACGCTTGCATTGACAACAACGTACTGAGAAAAAAGAAGGCCACTTTTATCAAAGTGGCGCTCATTTGGCTCGGACATATTCGGGCGCGCGACTGTGGATCTACTGTTATAAGGTAACGCCACCAGAGTTGAGGCCACGCACACAACCACATCTCATGTAATGACAGCGGGATTTTGACGTTGTGTTGACGTTTAACGATAACACAACGACAAAATCCCGCTGTCATTACATGAGATGTGGTTGTGTGCGTGGCCTCAACTCTGGTGGCGTTACCTATATAATTGATCAAAGGGTACGTGATTCGGTTTTTTCGACTGTACCTACTCAGCGAAGTCAATTGTTGAAAGTTTACTTACTTATCTATCAACAATATTGACAAAACTATAAGCTATGGGAGCAATACGATGCAAGGGGGCCAGACACCAATGACATTTTCACACCAACTGCTCGACAATGCCTAGTAAAATTATATATCATGCAAACCTTTCTCAATAGTAGATTGATAAACAAGGGTCGTAAGTGAGATATTTATGCACATGAGCGAGCAAAGCGAGCGAGGGTGCTTATAGTTCGCGGGTGTAATTGATCATTTACACTAGAGTTGAACACTCTACTTTTCATCACAAATGCAAGGAAATAAAGAAAAACCGTTAGAGGCGCAAAACGAGAGAAATGTCATGTTTAGGTTCATTTCGTCCACATTCCCACTTCGTCAGCAATCCCATTTCGTTCACAATCAATTCCCAATTCGTCCACATTCCCATTTCGTAACAAAATAGTAACGAAATTGGTAGTGTATATGAATAGTATTGACCCGCACCGTGCTTAGCAAGTATTTTTCTTGACATGAATACCTAAATCACAAAATAAAATCTTCCCTGAGAATTAAGCTAAGTGATAGTGAAAAACGTATTAAAATCGTCTAGGAATGTTGACTAAGTGGGAATGTGGACGAAATGGGAATGTTGACTAAGTGGGAATGTGGACAAAGTGGGAAAAGGACGAAGTGGGAATGTGGATGAAATTAACCTAAACGAAATGTCATACGTCCTCACGTGACAATGGTATTTTAATGACTGACTGACGACTGACTGACGTCGCGCTTGGCGGGAACAATGGTAATTTAGAGCGCTTGCAGACAGAGCGCGGTCTGGCGTTCCGCATTCCGCGTTCAGAGTTCTGCGTTCTTTCGAATGTACTGAGTCCCTTACCACAGACCCTTACGATAACGCACGCAGCAGGCGGTCGGAACTCTCGAGCGGTCAATACACAGAACTCTGAACGCGGAACTCGGAACTCCAGACCGCTCTCTGTCTGCGCGCGCTCTTAGTAACGTTTTAAAATCTGGTGTTTATGTTCTACTAGTTTTGTATTGTGTGTTTTAGTGAGACAAAGGGGGACATAGCGGACTATGGCAAATACCTTTACAGAAACACTTTGGTGCGATCGATGCCATTTTTCATCGGCATGTTGTTCGGTTACATCTTGCATATCTTCAGAGGACACAGGGTTAAATTGTCGAAGGTATGCAAACCAAAATTAATAGGTATTAAGATTTATATCGCAACAAGCCTTTACCCTCCCCTTTAGGCCTTTCTAGGCCTCCAACAAGATGGAGCGACGTCCTGGTTAAGGTGGCGGGAACGCATTGGATGCGGATGGCGCAGGGCCGATCTGTTTAGGGAGCCTTGGGGGAGGCCTATATTCAGCAGTGGACGTCTTTCGGCTGAAATGTTGATGATGATGATGAAGCCGTCGCTCGTGCCTAAAAAATCACGTTCCCAAAATACCAGATTTTTAAAAATACTACATTACACATTTACCACATTTCTAGCTTACCAGTACGCTTAGTATAAGTTTTACTTCACCAAAATACTTCTCGATCGCGTTTACGTAAAAAATTCAATTCTATGGAAACATGGACGCGCGGCCGCGGAGGCGCTGTCCATGTTTCCCTAGTAATTGAATTTTTTACGTAAACGCGATCGAGAAGTATTTTGGTGAAGTAAAACTTGTACTAAGCGTACAGTACGCTTAGTATAAGTTTTACTTCACCAAAATACTTCTCGATCGCGTTTACGTAAAAAAATCAATTACTGGGGAAACATGGACAGCGCCTCCGCGGCCGCGCGTCCATGTTTCCATAGAATTGATTTTTTTACGTAAACGCGATCGAGAAGTATTTTGGTGAAGTAAAACTTATACTAAGCGTACTGTACGCTTAGTATAAGTTTTACTTCACCAAAATACTTCTCGATCGCGTTTACGTAAAATTTTCAATTCTATGGAAACATGTACGCTTAGTATAAGTTTTACTTCACCAAAATACTTCTCGATCGCGTTTACGTAAAAATTTCAATTCTATGGAAACATGGACGCGCGCGCGCGGAGGCGCTGTCCATGTTTCCCTAGTAATTAATTTTTTTACGTAAACGCGATCGAGAAGTATTTGGTGAAGTGGAACTTATACTAAGCATACTGTATGCTTAGTATAAGTTTTCCTTCACTTCAATACTTCTCGATCGCGTTTACGTAAAAATTTCAATTCTATGGAAACATGGACGCGCGCGCGCGGAGGCGCTGTCCACGTTTCCATACAATTGAAATTTTTACGTAAACGCGATCGAGAAGTATTTTGGTGAAGTAAAACTTATACTAAGCGTACTGTACGCTTAGTATAAGTTTTTACTTCACGAAATACTACTCAAGCGCGTCAGATTAACATACAGGGGGATACCTTGTACCCGTCAAGGATACAGGATCAGATTAGTAAAAAAAAATTGATCATCTGAAATTCTCGAGCGCGTCAGATTAAGGTAGGGTGAGTTAATTACAAGCTAAAAAGTGTATATTCCACTAATCTGACAATTTGAGAGTGACGTAAAGAAGGGGAAGGGCTACAAACTTCTAAAAAAAACGTCATCTCGATACTCTCGAGAGTGGCTAATTTTTTTTTTAATTTGAAGGAAATAATTCAAGGATAACGAAAAATATACAGGGTTATTTGTAATTCACTAGCATCCTTTTAACCTTAAACTCCCACCACTTATACAAATGTTTTTGTTCAACGGCTTTTGTCATAACTTAATGTTTTTGGTGTAATAACGTTTTGAAAATTTGAGATTTCCTCTTATTTTTACGATACTCTGTGTATTTGTATGGGAAAAAAAGTGTTTCATTTTAAAAAGTCGTAAAACAAAAAACATTTGTTTGAGTGATAGGAATTCAGGGTTAAGAGGATGTCAGTGAATTAAAAATAACCCTGTATAACCTGACGATTTCCACTAGCCGAAGAAACAAAAATTCGTCGATAAAGTTTAATGCGTGCAGCTGCATGCTGCTTATAGGTATAGTCCCCTCTCCGCGATTCTATTCCTCTCTCACTCTTTCTCTATCTATTACTCTCTCATTCCGTCCCCACTCTGGTTTCAGTTGCCAAGACGCCATCACAGCTGATCACACAGACAACTCAGACTCGTTTGTGGCATGATATTATTTACAACGTTCATATTTCCAACGTTTTGGCTTATTTTGCTATTTTAATATAAGTTATGTGAATTAAAGTTTATAAATTATTAACAATGAGTGATATTAATATATACCTTGTGTGTATTTTGTGGTGAAACTACTTTGCAAAAAACAATACAATACAAATTTAATATTCTTTATTAATCACCGAAAACAGTACAGTGACATTACAAAAATAAAAATTCAGGTAGACAATAGGCGGTCTTATCGCTAAAAAGCGATCTCTTCCAGACAACCTATTACTCAGAAATTAATAAATATCAACAGACTAATGTAGGTGGCAGAAATAACAGACAAGAGAAACGTAAGTAATATTAATAGACAATAAATAATAAAATCAATAAAAATATAATATAAATTTACATAAGAAACATTACAAAAATGTATAAATATTTTAGAATATCGTCTGAGCAAACCGGTTCTCCGAAAATACCGAACAACATAGTACGATTAATCTTGAACTTTCGACAGAATCTTATGCAAAGGTGATTCACAAATATAGGTACACTATTATATTCTTTTATTTTGTAGTTTCTACTAACATAGTTATTAAGCACCCATTGTAACGAATTTATTATTATTAAATGAAGTATATCACGCACAGTGCTATAAATCCTTTACAGCAAAATACCGTGATTATCGGTATACTAGGTGCCAGATAACGCTGCCTAAAAGTTCATTACTCCTCAAGTATTATGTTATCTCAAGTTTAAAAACGACTGTCGCTAAATGTATGAACAGTATCGCTGAATCAACTTTACGCGGTTATCGTGGTACAGGGTTGAGTTCACTCGCAGTCATTGCAGAAATTGACAACATTTTCTCACTATTAGATTACACATTTATTGAATTAACTCTTGATAACTTCAGATTTGAGTATGTATATAGTACGATAACAAAATAAAACAATAACAATGTTAAAACTAGTTAAAAAATAAAATGTGCTGTAGACCACACGACTGAAGTAAAACTTCTATAGCTCCATCTATATGATGTATATATACGTTTATATGTCTACTCTACAGTAATATACCAAACGTAACTCTCTCTCTCTTTCTATCTTCACCCCCCCTCACCCCCCCGCGCAATCCCACCATGTGCGAGCAGGGCGGGGGTGCGAGGGGCGCCCGAATTGCATCAGCAATTCAGCTCGACGAATTAACAAAATGTTAAATTACAAATTAAATGTTAAATTAAAAATGGTTGCCAAAGGTTCTTTCTTTACCTTTTCGTAGCAATGAACTTTTAGGCAGCGTTATCTGGCGCCTAGTATTGTAAGGTAATTTACAAATAGGTACATGATTTGTGTTATGAATATTCTGTTACTGATAATAAAGTAACACGCATCATTTATTACGAGTTGTTATGCTCTGATCACGAAGAAGCAATTAGGATTGAAAATAATCTAAAAAAAAATATTTTTTATCGTTATTTTCTTATAAATACAAGTAGTCTACTGAAAAAACATAAACTTTTTTATTTGCATGTTATTTCCTGAGCTTCCTAATTAATTAAGACCAATGATTAAAAAAAAACAAACAAAAAATTTTGAATTGTCAGATTTGGCGAATCCTTCCAGATAATTGTCAGATTATGAGACAGCACGTCTAGCACAATAAGATGAACCATATATATCTTAATCTGACGCGCTAGAGTATTTCAAAATGGCGATTTTTTTTTGCACATTCTAATAACTACAGCGAGTTCCAAATCGTCAGATTATTGAATGAGAGCTTTTTTTAAGTTCACTTATCATCTCCTTAGAGAATCTGACGCACTCGACTAAATTTTTGACGTGACAACGTCTAATAAATCGATGAACGCCGGCTGCACGCACGAAAAAGGATGACGCAATGTCCTGTACATAGCAGTGAACGCCAAGATGTACAAGAGAGCAGCGCGCGCCAGGATGTTCAATATTAGTACTAGCGCTCGGGTAATTTTTAATGGGGGGTACGGGGTGCGGTGGGGGGGGGGGTATTAAAGGGGGATGAAAATTTCATTGATTTTGCTGTAGGATGCACCGTTTTTAAGATATTTGAACGTCGGGCGCGGTCAGTACTTGGATGGGTGACCGCTTGGTTTCATTTTTGTTTTTTGAATTCAAATTCATTTATTTCATCAACATAGGTACATTTAGGTGATATTGATAACCATGCAAGAGAACAAGCTATGATGTGCTTGCCGGCGTTGAATGTTTTGTTATGACGTTGTCACGTTAAACTATCGTCCGTATACCAACTTTATTTTTTTGTCATTTTCAACCCTTACATACGACCACACCCATCATGCAAACGATCAGATTAACATACGTACATTATTAAAAATACGTAGGATGTTGCGCCCCACTGCTGGGCAGCGCACAACCGTCACGTGATTCGCGGATCTGAGAAACTTAAACTAACTTAAAATCTACCACTTACATATAAATGTCCGTCCGTCCACTCTTCGGGAATAGGTAAGGGAATAGCGCTATGTGGGGGTAAGGATATAAGGATTTAAGGACACTTAGTCCTTCACAAATGCCCCCAGTTATTACACACGCGCCCGGGGTCAAAACCGTCCCACAAATCACGGCACCGTGTCAATGATTATATCCAATAATATTACAACACAAGGTTTTCAAAATCCAAAACAGAAACCAAAACGCGCTTTGCAGCCACGAACCAAAACTCGAGTCCAAATTACTTTTCTGGCAAGTTCCAACCAAATGCTCGAGACGGGGAAGCAACACACGTCCAGATTCAAGGGCGAGCGAGAGTTCAACTGACAGCTGTCTCCCACTTTTTTCTTAATTTACGAAGCGCGTTCCGATACACGCTTTTCGGGTCCGAACATAGGACATGGGTGCTTTCAATATCTGACGCGCTCAAGTATCTCCATGCAGCAGTTTTTTTTTACATTTTTGAAATCTATAGCTGCTCCCCCCACCGATGAAAAGGTATACATTATATAACATTTTTTTCTTTTTATCATCTAAGCTTCGCAACCCAATAGGTCTCTATGACGCTCGAGTAAATCCCCATTTAGCATCGTGGGCACCTCCACTATAAATGTTTTTGTATTCTGTAGGCACTTACTAGAAACCACGTTATAAGCAAAAATCGTAAAACTGATTTTTTGAGAGTTAAAGGTTTTGAAATGTATGTATGTATGTATGCAATATATTTATTCATAAAAAGTTACCTACACTTTCATTTAAACCATGCCCCGCAAAACTGCTTACGCAGTTTGACTGCAGGTAACTCGCTTTATTAAACATAGCTTATAAATTATTAAAATAGATTAAATGAATACAATTAATTTACATAAATGGTTACAACGAATTTAACAAATGTTACACACTTTTAAATTTAGCAAGTATAGGCTCACGTCTTAATTATGTCCTCGGGTAAACTATTGAGTAAGTATGGAACTCGTTTTTTTAACGTTCTATCTCCATAGTGATTTTTTACCATGGGTATTTCAAATTTACCTTTGGACTAAAATAGTGAAACGATCCTGTTTACTATAATATTTACTCCTGTTTACTATATTGTTTACTATATAAATGATGCAGCCGTGCTGCATGCGTCGCCGTCGTCTACAACATCTCTGGTGGGAAAGACTAGGCACCCTTACCCTGCGCCCCTCCCGCGGCACATCCGATTGTTTCATCAAGAAATTTTAATGTTTCAGTGGATACTGTTTACGTTCCACGCTCTGTCGCTGGCCACATTTGTATACGTCGTCGGTATCGTACATCAATGCCTCCAACCGGGTTGGGACAACCACTTCGTTGACAGCATGAACAACTCCTTCAGACGGCCCGCCTGGTCGCTGGCTCTCTGCTGGGTGATATTAGCTTGCGTTCACGGTTACGGAGGTAACTAATATTGTAGCTGTTACATTTATCCGTTTGTCCTATGGCCTCCTCTCCATAGGTAAAACCATTATAATAGGGCTGCCACTTTACGAGACGTTAATCTCTGTTATTTAAGTAGTTCTTACGGATGCTTCTCTCTTTGGTATCCTATTATCTCGCCTCATTCGTTTTTCGTTTAATTCTTATTTCGTCTCATTCTGTATTCGTCACTCATTCTTTGTCCGTCTTGTTCGCTATCCGTCATTCTCTTATTTGGTCAAATTCTGTAACTTGTCTCTCTCTTAATAAGTCTTATTCGTTTTTCGTCACGGTCTTCCTTAGAAAGACGAATGACGTTCTTCCCTTTCGTTTTATGTCTCATTTACGTACAAACATTTATTTACCAGCGCCGAACGTATCGAAATAATTTTGACGAATATGCAAATGAGGCAAAAAACGAAAGGGAAGAACGACGAATGAGCCCAAGAAAGAGCGTGACGAAAAACGAATAAGACGTATTAAGAGATAACAAGTTGCAGAATTTGACCAAAGAAGATAGTGCCGGATAGCAAACAAGACGAAGACGAATACAGAATGAGACGAAATAAGAATTAAAGGAAAAACGAATGAGGCGAGATAATAGGATACCTTCTCTTTCATCTGTGCATTGTGTGTTCTGCTGATTTCTGCTATCACCTCTGTGCAGGTCCTGTGAACTGGTTCTTGTCGCTGCGTCTATGGAAGTTCGTGGCGCGCATCTCCTACTCGATGTATGTGTTCCACAATTACATTCAGAGCGTCAACGTAGCTGCCGCCGTCAGTACCATTTATTTCAACATGGAAACACTGGTCAGTACAATAGTACGTAAGTACGTGTAGTTGCGCACTATATGTACGTAATACATATAGTACAACGTAGGGGGAGTTGGGGCACCTTGATACGGTTTTTTTGTTTCACCGCTAAAAAGGCCAGGCATAGAGTAACTGCAACAAAACTATTCTTCTAATGTGGAGCATGTATCTGGGTACAAACGTACGTATAAATTTCTCTGCAAAAAGGCACGTAATTTTTTTATGACTATTTTTCTGAAAAATGGGTTTCGTATCAAACTACCCCGTATGTATACGGGGTGCATTCATACATACCAGGGGCACTTAGATTCACATATACATTTCCATACATAATATACATAAATTTGTTCAGAAATAAAACAAAATGCACGTATTCATTCATTATAAACTTTATTTATGAATAAACACATCCTCATTCTCACCTATTACAAATATTTAGTAACAATTATTTTTATATTTGGAATATATTTATAATATTTATATCGTCCCCTTACTGCTAAAACCGACTAACTGCATCAATGATAGTTTCGAGAAAAACGCATTTAAAGGTTTGAGTGGTACGTTCTCTAATAAAACCTAACGTTAATTGAAGTGTTTTGGTGTTTTTATTTAGATGGGTTATCTGTAAGTAAAACAGTATGAAGAAATTTAGCCTATACCCAATATAAGTAGGTAAAATCACGCTTTGAGTAAAAAAAGTGGCGCAGATAGTCGGTTTTGCTTGTAGGAGATGTGTAACGTTTCGAAATTAAGCGCCATTAAAGTATTAAAATGTAATTAGTATGTTTTGTCACTTAGCTAATTTTATAAACTGCACAGATCCAATGGGGCGAAGCGAAATTCTTTGTAACGATTGCAGTTATTTTGACTCTATTCTATTTGTATATAAATTATCATGGAGTTATATTTACAAATCTGACGATTATTTGACTATAGAGCGACATTGAACATCAAACAAGATAAAAATGACCATTTAATAAATATTTAATAATTAATATTATGGAATTTAACCCAAAAAGTCCCTTGTAACCACAGGGAGGAATATAAAACCTAAAAAAAAAATAACGTGTCATCGAATAATCACAACAAGGAAGTTTTTGTTCATTATCCGGGGGCTGGTACGGTTGAAAGAAAATAAACAGCTCATCTGTATCAAAACCTTGCATTTGGTATAATTCAAAATATAACTTTAATAATATTCAACATTATAGATAGAAATACACGTCATTACAATAAAATATTATTAAACACCAAAAATAATCATATTATAGGTATATCGTTAACCCACATAGTCATTATTCGTCACTTGACTCGCCTTCGGCCACATCTGGCACGCGGTCTACGATATTTTCGCAGACAAGTGACTGAAACCAGCTATGGTACTCTTCAGGTATACCTAATACCCTTTCGCAGATAGTCTTAAATAAGTATTCAATATTAAACGTTGTCAATAATGTCTATCAAAGCAAGACATTCAGTAATCATAAATAAAATAGTTCTCTTACATCCTTTTATTTACCTACTTAAAGCGACCACAAAAAAATGAACCTCAAGCTGCGACAATAAAACAAATAGGTACTTAAGTAAGTAAGTAAATTAAATACTTTATTGTACAGAAAATAAACAAACAAAGAAAAGTTACAAATGATGAGATACAAGTCGATATGAAACCATAAGAATAAATAATAACAGATTATTTATTTATTTATTCCTATGATGAAACACAAGTGTAGGTGGATTTAATACTTAATACGGCGTAATTCAATGGCCTGCTTGATTTTTTTGTTACTTTTTCTAAGTACCTCACTACCATCTGACGATTCGTGCTTATTTTCAATATCTGAAACAAAAACAATTTTGATACTAAGGTACGCTGAGGTGCGCTAAGGTGCGGTCAAGGCCGTGCGATTTGCTGTCATTTAACGCAAGAAAAAAAGAATCCCGAGACTTCAACGCTCACATTTAATTATTTTCACTATTTATTGCATTTAGATAAATATAATTAAGTAGCTTAAAACTATAATCTACACTCTTCAAAGTTTAGGTAGGTTAGAAACAGTAAACAGTTAATTTGTACTTACTTTTATTCGTATCATCGCCTCCAAGTCTAGATTTAAAAGTTTTCAAGATCTTGAACTCATTATGTACACATAAAGTATACGAACTCATTAGAAAATAAATTCAAAACGGGATGCGCGCGCGCGTGTGCAGTCTGAATCAAGGTTGAAATGCGACTAAGTGCGGGGAGGGGAGGGGCCGCTTACGCGCTCTTAAGCGGTTTTGCCTGTACTTCCTGTACTATAATTCTGCCGCCGATAGGAGAAACGTTACATTCAAAACCAACTATACTACGTTTAGTTTGTTTTTGCAGTTGAATATTTTAATCGATGCATTAAATTTAGTACAGGAAAAAAATACTAAGGTTAGGTTTGATGGTTTTTTCAGACGTCCGAAATGCCATATTTGTTTTATAGTTTACAGCAAAAAACGACTATGTATGGTTTAGTCGCTTTATGCAGTAATAAAATTGCTATTTTATTCATTAACATACACTTGGTAGCTTTTGCTTGTTATTTATTTCTGAAAATCACCAATAACCTACCTTAAGCTGGAGGCTAAATCAAGAACGGAGCGGCGTATCAAAAAACGGGTTTTACCACCAGATAGAGCTTGGAAAGCGTATTCTAACGGTACGTATAACTCATTTTTGCCAAAAAGGGAGGTTAGTCGGTTTTAGCAGTAAGGGGGCGATATATCCTAGAATATGTATTAGTCTAAATTGAATATTTAGATAGGAATATTATAAGCTGATAAATAATTTTTTAAATTAAATAAAGCAGCTGTTCTATTTGTTCCTTTTTTCACCACTGGATTTGGCAATTTTAGAATGTTTTTTTATTTTTTTTATTGATATACATATTCTTCTTACCCACAACTTTTAAGTTCGTTCGTCATCCATCTTTTGTATGTGCGAACCATCTTCTGAAAAATAGAAAACAAATTACTTAGGTACTCTTATGGTCAACAACGCTACGGGGTACATTGATACAGTATCAATCTGCCCCATTGACCGCCGTATCAATGTGCCCCGAAGTACTTTTCAAATTCAAATTAATATTAAATAAATACTGGAAGTACCTAACTAAGAAAAAAAAAACTATTTTATAGAGTAATTCACAGAATATACTTACTGCATAACGTGGACTCCTTTAAATAACAATAATAACACTGCCATATGATACACTTCTAAAAATTTACGAAATTTTTGTCACGATCTATAAAAACGTGTTCGTACTTGCCGTCTGCGGCAAACCGACTGAGCGGCGGCGTTACTCGGGCAGCTTATTGGGTGCGTCGGTGGCTTCTATGTGTGTGTGAATGAATAGTACACGGCCGTTCGTTTAGTTTAAATGTCTGCCGTATCTATGTGCCCCGTGTATCAATGTACCCTCATTCCCCCTACATGTAGTGCACAACTGACATGGCTCACCGATGCATAGAAATTGAAACTTATCGTGTGATACGAGCGTTCATATTCCGTTGGGCACCGCTGATCCGAAACCAAGAGCACAGGGTTCGCCGATATTTAGATGTATATAAATCAAGAAAGATAACAGTGTATATTAATTCAGTAAACTACCTCTAGTAAGTAAGTTAATTATAATTAAGATCGTTTAGAAATCTAGCTAGCGTGTGAACCGATAGCCGAGCGAGAAACTACTGCCATACGCGTGCCCGGGAGGCACGCCGGCCGAACATACCTAAACTGTGGAGTGAAATGAAACCCCTCTGACTGTACAGTCAACTGCAGAGAAACGTGACCGCCTGCATCCAAAGTTTGTACTTGTGCAGAAGACGCTTTATAGAAGCGCGGGAAATGCAATTGGCCAGTCGGCATACCTACTCCCTTTGATCAATTATAACTGAAGATACACATTGCCGAATAAAATCCCCCTGAAAGAATGTCCGAACTATTTATTTGTTTGCGTAACAAATAAAATCATCACCTACACAAAGTAATTACTTTGTGTGAAAAGAATAAGTGACGAAATTTGAACCTAGTCTTTACTTAATTACAGTTGAATTTCGCTACTTCACAGTTAAAAATTTATTTACGTGTGCGTAGAGAAAACTGATCCCAAATACGTGAATACGTGACGAAATTTGAACCTAGTCTTTATTTCATTACAGTCGAATTTCGGTAGCGGCAAAACTCCACAACGCTTGACACTTGACAGCTAAACTCCACAATTTCCACATGTTTGGTCGGATATGAATGTAAGCCTTATCAGAAACGGCAGAGTGATTAATTTCACTTGCTACATTGAAGGCAACGTTGTAAGATTGCTTTGACGAGTTTGACGTTGCTTTGGCGGACGAAATGATATTATAGAACAAAGAATGCATTCCGACTTTAGGAGAGGACTTTCTTTATAAAAAGTTTTTGTCAATTGATGCAATAAAAAACAGGGTGAAATTAAGGTTAACGCCAACACTTTACAGGATGAATGGGGACGTCATTTAGATAATTTTAAAGCTAATTTTCTTTACTCCAAATGTTTACCGTTTTCGAGATATAAGTATAAAATGATAAACTGACTACTCCACGACCAGATGGCCTAGTGGTTAGAGAACCCGACTACGAAGGCTTGAGGTCCCGGGTTCGATTCCCGTGTCGGGGCAGATATTTGTATGAAAAATACGAATGTTTGTTCTCGGTTCTTAGGTGTTTAATCTGTATTTAAGTATGCATCTATCTGTATAAGTATGTTTATCCGTTGCCTAGTACCCATAACACAAGCTTTGCTTAGCTTACTTTGGGACTAGGTCAATTGGTGTGAATTGTCCCATAATATTTATTTATTTATTTTATTTATTACTAATTTGTAGGAAGCTTCACCCGGCTGTGATTATTACATTATGCAAGAAAAACTCTTAATGACATTAAAAACTGCATAATATTTTATTACCGACACATTTTGCCTGACACGTTTCAGAGTCAACGCCATACTATAGGTAGAGTCGACGCGTGCCGTGGTTCTTATTACAATGTCATTAATGTCTAATTTTGACAAAACCACGCGTCTTCGTGGGTGGGACTAGGTATTATATATAACTAATAAATAACTATATAATTATTATAGTTATGGCTCACCTCAACTGCTGCTTATACTCATACCTCAATGTGCGGAATTGCAGATTTTTTTATTCGCCGCAAACCTTTCATTGTGATATACTTGTCAGACTCCATAAAATGATCTGAGCAAACAACATTTGCGTCATTCGCCTTAAAAAATTCCTCGCCTCTCTCTTGTGCTACAATTTTCCTCCACCTTTCTCTATGCACTTCATTTTGAGAAAAACTAAAATATAAGTAGAAAATGATTGTACTTCATTATAATTTAGAGTTTGAATTAACAGTCAAACTATCGCACGGGTGCGTCCCACGAGATATAACTACAAAATATCTATTTTCATTTTAATAACGTTCAGAAGATATAATGAACGTTAGCTATAACAACAAAAAGTATAATTTTTAAACCTATAACGCTTAAATTATATAACGTTATTTTTATATAACTTCAATTTGTATAAGATTAATATGGACTAATTTCTTTTAACATAACAAACATTAGGTATAACAGTCATGATATATAATAATATGTGTAAATGTAAAATTAAGTGGCGCGAGCGAGCGAAGCGAGCGAGCAAGACTTTTCGGGGCAGAAGCGACTTGGATAGGTTAGGTTCAGAAGGCTAAGGCGGGAGCGAAGCGTAGCGTAGCTCCCGCCTTAGCCTTCGATGTTAGGTTTTTTTTTTGTAACAGAGCGGAAGAAATGAATGGATTGCTTGATTGTTTGCTTGCATTAAAGTTTTTAATGAATTTATACGTTTTAAATCTTAGGTGTTATAAACATTATACGCTTTGATCGTTATATCAATTGATATTATATATAAACAACGTTATACATTACAAAATTAGATATTTTATAATTATACTTTTCGTTCATTATATCCAGTGAACGTTATACTAAACGAGTTTATATAAAGTGAGCGTATATATTATGAATATTAGATAATAAGTTGTTATATCTCGTATTACACACCCCTATCGCACACGTTTCCCAGTAACACATACACACATACATGACATACGTATACACATCCAGGAAATCAAAACTTCACACAAAAACACATAAAATTCTAGAAATAAAAAAATAGGGTGATGGCAACTCCACTACACTTTTGTTCTATGTTCTGTTGTTTATCTGTTTCGTTTTACTGATAAGCTTTCCTGTGCGTGTGACAAAGACAAGGCATATGTCAATGTTGTGGAATTCTGACAACGTTAATCTTTTAATTAGCAATTTAGAAATGGCTTTAAAATTAATTTAAATCAATACTTCTCTCTGATTCTTAGAATTTAATAGAAAAAACAACAGATACTCACTGAAAGTATGATATTCCATCAGATTTGTTCCGTTTGTGCGAGTGATTTTTGCAATTTTTAAAGACGCACGTGGGCATTGACAACAACGTACTACTAAAGAAGGCCACTTTTATCAAAGTGGCGCTCATTTGGCTCGGACATATTCGGGCGCGCGACTGTGCATCTACAGTTATAATTGATCAAAGCCTACTCCACACATTGCGTGTCACGTCATGGTCCCTGGCAACCCCCACTGTCTGTTTTGCGTACACTTGCACGATATTTCTTGCAGATGTGAACTCGGCTTAAAACAAGCAACTGAAAGCAACTGAATTTATGTGCGGTACAAAAAATATAACTTTCCGAGATATTTTTTTACTGCCAAAATAAGATTTTTTTTTATATCGAAAGCTAATTAAAAATAAAATTTACCATAGACAATCACATCTGTCAAATATATGTCAAACATTTTTATATTTTTCACTGCCTCCGTTGTTTGATTTTGCCATAGTTTGCCATAATTAAAGTTAATAGAAGAAGACATGGATTAAGTAGAAAAAATATTGTACCTACGCGACGGTGTATAATTTGGTCTAAACGGCTCGTGCCGTCTTCCATTGCGATACTCACATTCGGTCGTATCGCAACTCACGTCACTCGCCTTTTAAGACCTCACTTATACGACCGTTGCATAAAAATACTATAATACTAACTGTACCACAAGGGAGCAAATTAAGTCGATTACTCTTCCTTTAATACTTAAACTTTGTTGGGAATTATTCAAAGCTGTATTAACCTCTAGAGATAACCTACGCTAACGTGGCCCGCCCCTTCACAATTCAAGAAGTCTTCAATGTATTGTGAAAGTATTTATAAAGCATACCAGAACTTTCAACGCATGTGTGCGTGTTGAGACAGCCGTCAAACAAAAGCAGATACTACTACATATAAAATCTTTCGAAATATGTGACTAAACACATTGAAATAGTAATGTGGAGGGGCGGGCCATGCTATCGTAGTTTATCTCTACCAATGTTAACATTGCAGTTTACTTTGTACGCGAGTGATCTCGTGTACGCGATTGTATTTTCGACGGCGATGTGCGTCCTCGTTGAGGAACCTGCCTTCACCCTGCAGGAGATGCTCCTAAGAGGTGAGACAAGCAAACTCAAGTCAATGAACTGAAACAATTGCTTTACTCACAAGACATCTAACATTTATTTTTTTATTTTTTAGAGTCTAACATTTGGTAGCATGGCGTATGGTTGTGATACCTACCTACTCTGAAGATGAGCTCTGGATGAGTTCGAAACGCGTCAGTGTAGTTTGGTGGTGGTGATAGTTGGGTTGTGTGATTTGATGATCATATTTTTGCCGGAATTGAAGTCAATACGTAACCCTAACAAGTATGGCTATACTGCAATGCAAAGGCTTTTCATCATCATCATCATCATCTAAGCCTATACATAATGTCCCACTGTAGGACAAACGCCTCCTTTCAGAATGAGAGGACTTAAGCCGTAGTTCCCACGCGGGGCCAGTGTGGATTGGAACTTCACACACACCATTAAATTCTTCTCAAGTTTGTTTAGGTTTCCTCACGATGCTTTCTTTAACCGTTAAGCTCATGGCAAATTTTAAATATAATTTTCGCTCAAAAATTCCGAAAAAATCAAAGGTGCGTGCCCGGATTCGAACCCACGACTGCTCCTATCTCGCCAGATCGCTTTGCTGGGAAGGAGGCGTGATTGTATGTTTGTATGTACATTAAAAGGTTCTCAATTCTATCTGACAATTCATTTGCAATAAAATGTAGTTTTTTTGCAGATACTTATTTCGTTATTGACGTGGTTGTGCATGTGCAATCTTTTTCTTTTCCAGGTTGTTCTGAGCCACGAAAGCAGACCGAAGATGAAAACAATAAACCTGCGACTGCTGAGAACAACGAAGAGAATAATATTGAATAATAAAATACTTTGCTATTATCATTTCATATCTAGTGAATGTTAAGACTTTCTAAAATGCTGGTATTTACAAATGATTTTAGTACTGCACAAACAATTTTTGCCGCATTCAACTTTGATGTGTAATGTTGATGTCTTATGGTCTCTTCTGTTTTTTTACTTAAAATAAACAAATCCTTGGACGAATAAAACAAGCCTCCCATGTTTTTAAAGTCGATCAAATTGAGGAATGACGTTTTTTCTCAAAAAACATTTTTTTCAAAAAACCGGTTGTCTGTAAAGTCGGTTTACGGACGATAGTTTAACGTGACAACGTCATAAAAAAACATTCAAAAAACAAAAAATAAACCAGGTGGTCACCCATCCAAGTACTGACCGCGCCCGACATTGCTTAACCTCAGTGATCGGATGAGAACCGGTGTTTTGTCAAATATCTTGAAAACGGTGCATCCTACGGCAAAATCAATGAAATTTTCACCTCCCCTTTAATGCCCCCACGCCCCCTACCCCGCACTCCCACATTCAAAAACCGGTGTTTTGTCAAATATCTTGAAAACGGTGCATCCTACGGCAAAATTAATGAAATTTTCATCCCCCCTTTAATGCCCCCACGCCCCCTACCCCGCACCCCCTCCCCCCCTCAACCCCCCCACTCCACACCCCCACATTCAAAAACCGGTGTATTGTCAAATATCTTGAAAACTGTGCATCCTACGGAAAAATCGATGAAATTTTTATCCCCCTTTTGAAACCCCCGCACCCCCCGAACCCCCTCCCCCGCGCATTGTACATCCTGGCGTTCGCCGCTCTCTTGTACATATTGGCCTTCGCTGCTCTGTAGGTACATGTGTTACATGTCCCGTACATGTACGTTACATTGCGTCATACTTTTTCGTGTCACGTCAAAAAAACCATTTATTTAATTTTTTTGCTATAATACAACATGTTTCATGTATGTTTATGTTATGTTAGATAGGC
The DNA here is from genome assembly GCA_947563465.1 of Archips xylosteana. NCBI lineage: Eukaryota > Metazoa > Arthropoda > Insecta > Lepidoptera > Tortricidae > Archips > Archips xylosteana. Next base: position 8,815,672 of record OX387370.1, read on the forward strand.
CAGACAAACGAACTAGTGGGTCACCTGATGTTAAATGAACACCACTGTCCATAGACACCCGCAGCGCTTTACACGATGCCAGTGCGTTGTAGGAGAGGGAATAGTGGAAGGGGAGAGGGAGGGGGAGATGGAAGGGGTGAGGTATTGGGCCCCCGGCACTCACTGACCGTACGAAACGCAAGCAGGATTACTGCTGCTTCACGCCGGTGTTCTGTGAGAGGGTGGTACTGCCCTTGACGAGCCGGCCCATTCGTGATGCAGCGGCTAGCTACAACATGGCTCTACCACTGCTACATGGCTCTTTCATATTCGTTTATGTTAAACTTACATTGTGTCAATGTTTTCTACCTTAGCAGGCATACACATAAAATGAATATAGTATCCTTACTCAATAATAATTTAATAACACAGCAATTATAAAATGGAATTAATACAAAAACAAAGTTAAATTAAGTTATTAATAATTACGTTCAACATTAAAATAAATAAAAAATAGACTATTCAACTCGACAGCTTTCTCTACTCCGCGGAAGCTAGACTGTCTGTCTCTTTTGCTCTCGTGAGTTTGATTACGGTGCGAAAGAGATATACGAATACGGGGCGAGAATATTTTGTTTTAGCAATTGAAACGTAAATTTTTAGCAAAATACTAAAAAACATCAAGATAGTTATGCAATTTTGTAAGTTTAAAGTAACACTTACCAGAAATACGACACTCCATCCTTTTTAAGAGTGGATCTGTTGTCATTTGTACAGTTTTTCACCGAAAACTTTGTCATTGCGTGACGTAATCAACGCGCGGTCGAAACACAACTGACCAAAAGCCTGCGCAATAGACGCGTGCGCTTTTGCTTCCGACAATTTTTGAGCGTAATTGGGAGTCTAGTTGTTATTGTAGGTCAATGCTTCCTTAGTACTTATTCATCTGTTTCATATGTTTATCCGTTGCCTAGTACCTATAACACAAGCTTTGCTTAGCTTACTTTGGGACTAGGTCAATTGGTGTGAATTGTCCCGTGATATTTATTTATTTATTTTATTCATCCTTAGTTCTATTAATTTTTATTGAAATACTAGCTCCGTCCGCGAAGAATAGGGGTATAAAAAATTGTCTACGACCTATTCTCAAACCTAACGAATACAGAGAAAGTTTCATAAAAATCGGTCGAGCCGTTTCGGAGGAGTTCGATAGCAAACACCATGACATGAGATTTTTTTGTATATTAGACTAACTGTTGCCCGCGACTCCGTCTGCCGAGATTAGGGGTATAAAAAATAGCCTACGACCATAGCCAAAATAAGAACCAACCAAAACTAAAATAGCTGACCAAACTAGCCTAGTACTCAGACTTACCGAATATAGAGAAAAAAGTTTAATAAAAATCGGTCAAGCCGTTTCGGAGGAGTTCGATATCAAACACCGTGACATGAAATTTTTATATATACGTAAGTATTAGAAGATTATAATATATATTATGTATATTACTCCGTCCGCGAAGAATTGGGGTATAAAAAATAGCATACGACCTATTCTCAGACCTGTAGCGACTACTAGCGCCATCTAGTCATCACATAAGGAACTAACTACTACAATCCTACATCACGCTATAAAAATAATAAATAATCCTAGATCTCTCTATTGTAACTACTCCCAAAGACCTACCTACCATAAAGAAAAATGACTATAAATTATAATATTTTAAAAACCCCCAACGCAATTTCGTCTCACATATTATGTTTGAAAAATAAAGTAAATGCCCAATGCGTCTAAGATTTCTTCTGCAGCTAACAAAAGAGCTTATTACATTGAAACGGCTGAACCGATTTTGATGAAACCTAAGAACTATCGCCAAGAAACCTGCTTTCAAATAAAAAAACCGCGTTCAAATCGATTCACCCGTTTAAGAGCTATGATTCCACAGACAGACACACAACACACATAGCGGTCAAACTTATAACACCCCTCTTTTTGTGTCGGGGGTTAAAAATCATAAAAATTGGTCAAGCCGTTACCGAGCAGTTCGATAACAAACACTGTGACACGAGATTTTTATATATAGATTTTTATATATTAGATGATTGTTTGTGATTTATAACAGCGTTTTCAGTTTTTCCACGTCCTTGATTTCATCACCCTTTGCGCCTGGTTCCGCTTTTATATTATCTTCAGTACCTGGGCGACCAAGCTCTGCTCGGGCAGAAACTCGGTACCAAGCGTTTTCCCAGAGATAAGACCAAGCTAGATCAATTTTTCATCCCCGAAAACCCCCAAATACCAAATTTCATCGAAATCGTTGGAGCCGTTTCCGAGATCAAAACACCGGAGGGGTGGGGGGGGAGAGGGGGGGAGGGGATGCAGGGGAGGGAGCGCGGGGGTATTAAAGGGGGATGAAAATTTCATTGATTTTGCCGTAGGATGCACCGTTTTCATGATATTTGACAAAAACACCGGAGGGGGGGGGGGGGGGGGGGGTGAGTCACGTTAAACTATCGTCCGTAAACCGACACATAGACGGTGCTGCCAACTGGTGCCATCAATTTGAATGTTTTACCTTGATAAGTTTGTTTTACTGTCCGCATAGTGTCTCTTCTGTCGCATTAGTGCTGCCGCCTATAGTTACTGCACGTTCCCTATAATACTTTTTCTAACAAAAAAGTAACTTTTTCTCACAAAAAAATAACTTTTTCTCACAAAAGAAGAAACTTGACGTTTTCTCATGAAAAATAAACTTAAAAAAAAAACTAAAAATCTTGAAAAAAAACGTGGAATCGAACCGAGGTCGGCTGGATCCGCGACCACCCGATTTCTAATGTGCCATTATGATCTGCTCGAAGTCGGCGAAATTTAGCTTTATATTCTAATGCAAACAAAAATAGCCGGAAAACACGAGTAAAAGCGATTTTCTGAAAATGAAACATAGCTAGATCAGTTTTTCATCCCCGAAAACCCCCACAGTATACCAAATTTCATCGAAATCGTTGGAGCCGTTTCCGAGATCCTGATTATATATATATATATATATATACAAGAATTGCTTGTTTAAAGGTATTAGATTTGCTGTGACTTGTAGGCACCTGCAGATAATAATATTGAATAAGCATCTTATGGTATCAGCATCAAATATTGTCACTTTTGTACCTTGTCGCTCTACAGTTAGCAAAACGTCATACGTGATTGACAATTGTGTAATTACGACAAAGTGCAAAAGTGACCCTCTTAGGGCCCTCGCCGACGACGACTTTTTGTAGCGATGCTGTCGTGCGTTTACGAAACGCGCGACAGCATCGCTACTAACGCGCGTTAGTCGCATTTGTAACGCGCTATAGAAGCGATGCCAACGCGCTACTAACTCGCTACAGCATCGCGACTGTATCGATGCAAACGCGCGACCGTGTCGGACGACATCGGGGAGGGAATGGAGGGAGGGTGGCGCGTTAGTAGAGAACCGCGCGTTTGCATCGCACAGAAGCGCGACGGTATCGCGTTTGCATCGCGTCAGAAGCGCGACGGTATCGCGTTTGCATCGCGACTGAATCGTGATATGTGGGCGAGGGTACACAGCTAGCGACCGCATCGCGACTGTATCGATGCGAACGCGCGACAGCATCGCTACTGCATCGCTACAAAAAGTCGCCGTGGGCGAGGGCCCTTATTCTGAGAGGACGTCTGTGCCCTGCAGTGGGACGTATGTAGGCTGGGATGGTGCTGATGATGACGACAAAAGCGACCAGCTGCTTTTGATGCTGACCGTACCTATGAACAAATGCGGTTTGACTTGTGGTCCCTCAAGGGTCGAGCGAGCTCACACATCTGAATTCGAAATTAGGTATCATGCGATTTTTGGTGAATGACAGAATACATCGTGACAAACATGGCGTGCGTGAAGGAGGTAGGTCTAGTACAAACAAATGCTTAGGTCAATTTTTTTCTAATTTTCCGAAAAATATGATCGAGGCGAGTTTTTTTTTAAATTTATGCAGTTTTTCTTGTCACTAAAATCGATGACAGTTCCTATAGTATTTTCACTGTAGTATTTGGGTGGCAGGTGTCAAAACCATAAACTAGAGAAGTGCAACCTTTAAAACTCGATACCGCTGAGCTGGCAACGTTGCATTTTTGTTAGTTTTTCTCGATTATTCCATAAAAATTGAAAGAACGGGATGGAATGGACAGGATGGACGGGATGGACGGATGGACGAAATGGACGGGATGGACGGGATGGACGGATGGACGGGATGGACAGGGTGGACGGGATGGACGGAATGGACGGGATGGACGGATGGACGGGATGAACTGGATGAACGGGATGGACGGATGGAAAGATGGACGGATGGAAGGATGGACGGGATGGACGGGATGGATGATTATAATGATGATGATTTCCTCGCATTAGTCGTGAAAAGCACAATGTTTAGTCTCGGCCAAAAGTGCAATAGATGGACTCGTACTTACGAGTCAAACAGACTCGTCCATCTATTGCTTACTTGCCAGCCTCTACAACAATGTACTATAATATGAAAAAATGCGTGCTGTGAATGCGTGCTATGGATATGTGCTATGGATGCGTGCTGTGGATGCTTGCTATGGATGGTCCTTATTGTCAATACATCGCTTAGCTCGAGCTGCGCATCTTGCTCGCACGGCTACATAGCATAGCTTAGCATTAGTGGAAACGGTCATATCTTTAGACAATAAAGTTCTTTAAACCGATAACGGGCATTTACTTTATATACAAACTTATGTGTGAAATAAAATTTAAAATACACTGTTTACGCCAGTCTAAATATTGCTCAACCAAACGCAGTATTCATTTGACGAGATCGCGCCATCTAGGGGTGAAAAAGTGAACCAAAACGCGCCCCAGTGTCGCGCGACCCAAGGTCAGGAGGCCATTTTTAAAAACATAAGTTTTCGCTCGGAACTCCTACGAGACACATGCGATAATTCGGAAGTGATCGTAGAAACGCTATTTTATTGTGTTAATTTGCCACCCCGGGGTTTATTTGTGTTGTGTATAATTTGTAAACTATAAACTAAAGGTTTAGACAGTAAGAAGAAGTGATAAAGTGTTTTGCGGCTGCTGTAAGCTTACAGCGCCGTGTTTTGTTTCCGTCGGTTGCTGATGGCGTCCTTCTGGAATAGCGTCGGATAGAAGAAAAACCTCGAGATTACTTCATCACATTCACTGTAAGTCCCCTGGATCTTTTCTGGTACATCTCGTCCATAAAAAGGTAAAGAATTACACGCCCCCGCCTTCTACTTCAATTTTTAGATTTTAACTTAAAAATTTGAACTCAATTTCTAAGTTTTCTCATGAGACCAAGATAGGCAGTACTTTTACGAGCCTGTGGCTCATCCATTAATGGTCCTTCGTCACCCAGGATATTGTCCAGTTTCCTGTCCGTGTCCTAGTACACACACTTTCATTTATTAATATATAGATAGGTCTATACGCGCATTTGTATACGCGCTTTCCGCTTGGTAAAAGTACCTAGGTACAACCTACCTATAATTATTTATAGGAACTTACTTTAATTGAGTTGCATATCTGGGCATAATTATAATATAATTCCAGCACGTAGTGTTGAGGGAACAACCCTAGCTGACAGACGTCACCTGTCATGATGTTTTTTCCCTCGCTTTTTTAGACAAGATGCCTGTTTGTAATGTGTGGTCTCAGTAAGAATAATATACGATTGTGAAATATTAACTACAATGCAATTTCATTAACAACCAAAAGAACATGATGTCAGGTGCAATGGGCTCCCTAAGGGCCATGGAATTTGAAGGCAACTTAGCGGAAAATTTCAAGTTATTCAAGCAACGCCTAGAAATTTTCATCACGGCCAACGACTTGGATGGGGCTTCTGAAAAGAGGAAAATATGCATATTATTAAATTACATCGGCGAACCAGGTATTAACATATACAATACGTTCAATTGCAAGGGGGAAGAGACGGTTTCGGAGGTGCTCGAAAAGTTTGATAATTATTTCACACCAAGAAAAAGCCTTATTATTCAAAGAAATGAATTCTTTACAATTGAACAGGGCAGTAACAGATTAGAAGAATATTTTCAAAAAGTGATCAACCTGGGAATGCATTGCGAGTTCGGTGGTCTCCGCGAGGGCTTGACAGCCAGCAAGATTATCGCAGGATTGAACAATAAATTTAAAAATCTCAAAGCAAAATTAATGGCGGAGGATGATACAAAATTGACGTTGGATTATACTATGAAAGTGTTATTGAGCGCTGAGGCATCGCGCCAATATGTTGAGGATATCTCAAAAGAAGATCAGTCTAAGGCATTTCAAGAAGAAATTATGTTTGTAAAAAATAAAAATACACAAAAACAAATAAAGAACTGTCGAAACTGTGGTTTATCCCACAACATTAACCAATGTCCAGCATTTGGTAAAGTGTGCCATAAGTGCGAGAAACAAAATCATTTCAGCAAAGTATGCCGTAGCTCCAGGAAACTGAAACAGGTGAATGTTGCACAAGAGGTTACCACAGAAGCTGATGAAGAAGGAGATTTCTTTGTAGGGTTTGTGGGCAATGAAATAACACAAAATTTTACAGTAAGGGGCCATAATATTCCAATAAAAATGGATACAGGTGCTGGTTGTAATGTTATTGGAAGCCAGGTATGTGAACAAATTGAACTAAAAAAGTCTGAAATATTGTACTGTGATAAAAAAGTTATACAACTTGATGGAAAGTGTGTTCCAGTAAAAGGCACTTGTTGGTTAGAGCTATTGCACCCAAATAAAAATATATATAAGGTCAAATTTATTGTAATTGATGGTAAAATACCTACTCTACTTGGCTGTTAAACATGTTTAACCTATATTTTTTTGTCAGCAAATAAAAACCTGGTTAAAGTACATAACATAACATGTGAAAATGACAAATCAACTGGTTTTATAAATGATTTAAAAACTAATTTCAGTAAGCTGTTTGATGGTGGTCTTGGTTGCATCCCAGGCCTGGTGAACATACAACTGAGTAGTGACGCCACCCCCAATGTACAAGCTGCGAGGAGGGTTCCATTTTCATTGCTGCCTGAATTACGCAAGGAGTTAGAAAAAATGGAAAGGTTAGGTGTCATTGAAAAGGTAACCAAACCTACAGAATGGGTAAACAATTTAGTTCCAGTGCGAAAACCGAATGGAAAATTACGAATATGCATAGATCCAAGAGCTTTAAATAAGTACATCATACAACCTAAATACCAATTGCCTACATTAGATGAAATTAAAAGCAAAATGGAAAATGCCAAAGTCTTTGCATTACTCGATGCTTCTAATGGATTTTGGATGCTTAATTTAAATGAAAAAAGTTCAGATCTGTGCACATTCATAACACCATTCGGGAGGTATAAATTTAAAAGATTACCCTTTGGGATAAGTTCAGCTCCCGAAGAATTTAGTAGAATAATTACTCAAATGTTTGAAAATATTGAAGGAGTCATTCCTTACATTGATGACTTATGTGTTTATGCTCAATCAATTGAGGAATTAAATGAAAGACTAAAAAAAGTTATGAGTGTAGCACTAGAGAATGGCATTAAATTTAATGAGTCTAAGTGTTAGTTTTTTGTATCAGAGCTAATATTTCTTGGTCACAAATTTACCTCAAAGGGAGTGTCACCAGACCCTAGTAAAATTCAGGCAGTGATGGATATGGAAATCCCAAAGAATAAAAAAGACCTAGAACGCTTTTTAGGGATGTGTAATTACCTGTCGCGATTTATACCCAACTACTCAAAAATTACAGAACCATTACGAATTTTAATGAAAAAAGATGCTGTGTTCACCTGGGATAGCAATCAAGAAAAAGCTGTCAATACTTTAAAAGACTCTTTATGTAGTAGGCCTTGTTTGGCTTTCTTTAATACTAATCAGGATATAGTGTTATCTGTAGATAGTTCTTCAACAGCAATGGGAGCAGTTGTACTTCAGAATGGAAAACCTATTGCTTATGGGTCGCGATCTCTTAATTCCACAGAGCAAAATTACTGTCAATTAGAGAAGGAAATGTTGGCAATTGTATTTGGATGTTATAAAATGCACCAGTATGCTTATGGTCGCAAAGTACATGTAGAAACAGATCACAAACCTTTGGAAACCTTATTTAATAAACCTTTGTATAAAGTACCAGCAAGATTGCAAAGAATGATGTTAGCAATACAAGGCTACAATTTAGAAGTTAAATACAAACCTGGTAGGTTACTCTTTATTGCTGATACATTGTCCCGTAGTCATCCAGATTGTGTAGAACCAAAGATGATGCAACTTCGTCAAAATATAATTTGTCATGTAAAATTACAGAGAGATTATTTACCAGTGTCAAGTGTTCAATTAAAAAGAATTCAATCTGCTACTGAATCAGACTATATATTAAAAAAGGTCATGGTTCAAATAAAAAATGGATGGCCAAAATATATCAATGATCTGGATCAAGATTTAAGAAAATACTGGACTTTTAAAGACGAGCTGTGCATATTGGATGGTATAGTATTAAAGAGTAACCTAATTGTAATACCACAATCGCTACAAATAGAAATGTTGAAAGTTATTCACCAAGGTCATGTTGGCTTAAATACATGTAAAATTAGAGCCAGGACATGTATCTTTTGGCCAGATTTAAATAAAGATCTGGAACTATATGTGAAGAAATGTGAAACTTGTAATAAATATAGTCCTAATTTACAAAAAGAACCACTCATTAATCACAGTGTAGAGAAAATTCCTTGGCAGAAAATAGGTATTGATATTTGTACACTGGATAGCGAAGACTTTCTTGTATTCATTGATTTTTATTCAAAATATATAGAAGTTTGTAAGTTGAATAACTTGTCCAGTGACTGTGTAGTGACACATTGTAAATCCATCTTTGCAAGGCATGGCATCCCAACAGCTGTTGTTACAGACTGTGGAACACAGTTCACATCAGAAAAATTTCAAGCTTTTGCTGATTCATACAGATTTGAACATATTAAATCAAGCCCTAAACATTCACAGTCAAATGGACAAAGTGAAAGTGGAGTAAAAATTTTTAAAAACATTTTTAAAAAATGTAAAGAAGATGGATCTGATCCATACTTGGGCTTATTAAATTACAAAAATACCTCTAAACCATATATGCCATCTCCTGCACAGTTGCTGTTTTCTAGAAACCTAAATTCACTGTTACCATTGCCAAGAAATAAATTGAAGCCCAGCATTTCATCATATGACAACAAGTACTATAAACATCTAGAGTCAGTAAAGAAATATTATGATAAAAATGCAAAGGCATTACCAGATTTGAATGTTGATCAAAAAGTATATTTTAAAAAATCTTTAGATTCTGCATGGAAAAAAGGAAAGATTATAAAAAAATGTAAGGAACCCCGTTCTTATCTAGTGGGGGATGAGAAAGGTGTTGTGTATAGAAGGAATAGGAAGTACATCAATGATAAAATGAAACCAAATTATGATTGTAATAAATTTAATACTGAAAATAGATGTAACAGAAATGAAACTAGTTTTAGTACCTTTCATAGTTTATTACCAGATATGTCAAATGTGGACCCTACTGATGAACCTATTGTTTCAAATGATTATCAATCAAGTGTGGACCCTGTTGGTGATGAACCTGATGTTGATGAATCAAATGTTAATCCTGCTGAAGGAGCATCAAATGTTTTGCCAGGTGACAGAACTTGTAATGAACCGAAATTCACACGCTATGGACGTCAAATTAATCGACCTAGTAGATTTAAAAATTATGTAGACTTGTAAAGCTTATAGGGGGGATGTTGAGGGAACAACCCTAGCTGACAGACGTCACCTGTCATGATGTTTTTTCCCTCGCTTTTTTAGACAAGATGCCTGTTTGTAATGTGTGGTCTCAGTAAGAATAATATACGATTGTGAAATATTAACTACAATGCAATTTCATTAACAACCAAAAGAACACGTAGTTATAACAATATATAAAATACATATTCCCCGTAATACTTTCACGTAATCTATTTACGCTTTTTCAAGCACCATTTTGTTAAACTCATTAAAAACCGTCAGTAGATATTTCGCGAAATCTGTGTTCGATGCGCGACTTGCGCGAGTAATAATAATAGGTACTTACCTATCTGCTTGCCGCGCTTATTGTAATATTACAACTTATAGTTATTATTTACGTAAGTGGTGTGTATATTTCATGAACTTCGTGTTATGGAGTTATTCAAATAATAAATATCATTAGTGTTCAAGTATTAAAGAGTAAGTAAATCTTTATTTGCCTAATGCCAATAAGTGCGTACGGTTTCGAAAAGTGAGCTCGCGTTATTTGGTTGTTGTACATACCTACTTAAAACTAGGTGACTGTAACGAGATAGATTTTACGGCGCTCGCTGACATTAATAGGTACGTTTAAGCATTTCAATATTAATCAATATTTAAAAACGTTTTCATTTTCGAGTTAATAAGGTACAGAAAGTAAAAATGAATGCTTAACGTTTAATGTCGATTTTTCTTTGCAGTAAAAATATTGTTTTAGTAACTTAACTATTGCGGTAAATAAGTAGGTAAGTTTTTATAGTTTAGGGTTACTTTATATGGCTAGTACCGTGAATGAGTTTTAGGTAAGTAGGTAATAGAATAGACTCACTCTCACTTCATACTCTTTTCATTATTATTGTGCTGTAGGCTGAAGTGACTACCTATTGTGTGCCAAGCATAAAAATGGGTAAGGATGAGATCGAGGTCGCGCCTAATATTAGGGTTTTAGTAGCACGAATAAAGGCTTATTTCGGTAGATTACAATTTATATATGATGCTTCGAAAAATTTGGAGTCATTCGAATCGCAACAAAAATTTATGTCCCGCGCATCGTCCGTAGATACATTGCGTTCGGAGTTCAATCAAATTATAGAACAACTTAACATTGCGCATATGGAAGCTGACGCGGACTATGAACCTACATACCAAGTTTGGGACGCATTTGAAGAGATGTATTCACATATTCGACACGTAATAAAAACATCCACTGATATAAAGTCAAATGTCAGTACTACTGGTCAACCTTCTACTTCAAAACCCCAGTTGAAGCTGCCGCCTATTGTGCTTCAAACTTTTGACGGAGAACAGAGGAAATTTGCTTCCTTTATCGATTGTTTTAACAGTACAGTGCATCGTAATAGTTCGCTTTCAAACTCTGAAAAGGTTTTCTACCTATGCGGCCAGCTTTCGGGTAAAGCTTTATCGTCGATTGCAGGAATAATTCCATGCGGAGAAAACTATCAGTTAATTTATTCTACGCTTGTGGAAAAATATGAGGATGTCAGGTTGTTAGGATCGTCATATCTCAATGATCTGTTTAATTACAAAGAACTGACCGTGCCTTCCGCAAAGGGATTAAATGATTTTATTGATTGTTTCGTAACATCCACTGCGGCTTTCGATAAATTAAAAATATCAAATAAAAAAGAATTTATATTTTTATTCTTAGCTCTAAAGAAAATCGACCCAGATACTGCTCGCATGTTCGAAAATTCAGTGCGTTCAGAAAAATTACCTACTTACGATAGCTTTGTTAAGTTTATTAAAGAACAAGCTAAAATACTAGAACGCAGGGGAGATCCTGACGTTGGTAGCTCCAATTCGGCTACTCGCCCTCAGAAACCGATGAATGTTAAGTCTGTAACCGCTAAACGAACCCAGGCTTTTGTTTCGTCTACAGGGACCTTAACGCCGTGCAATTTGTGCGATTCTATGCATGAGCATTTCTATCAGTGCACAGCGTTTAAGAGTCTAAAACCGCGCGAGCGTTACAGTTTTGTTAAAAAAAACGGCACTTGTGTCAAATGTCTTAGTCGACATCATAAAAGTGCCAATTGCCGCTCGAGCCAAGTTTGTGAAAATTGCAATTCAAGTACTCATCATTCTTTGTCGCACTTCTTTGATAATCCGACTACTGCGATGTCCGCAACGCAAATGACAGTACCGGACGGTTCCAGTAGTTCCAGCGCTCAGGACGAAGGGGCTCCTTGCGATAGTAGCATCCACGTCTGTCACTGTGGCGCGGAAAGCACGCCGCCGCTCGCGCCGTCCCCCGCACACCCGCTCGCTGCCTCCATCGATGTTACTGCTTCATCGCTAACGGCCGCCCACGGCGCCGTACAAGTGTCACATAATTATTTACAGGCAAATATCGTTGCACCTTCGCCCTCTACTGTGCTGCTCGCTACGGCGCGTGTGCTAGTAGTCGATGCTTGTGGCAAGACACACCTTTTGCGCTGTTTAGTCGACAACGGTTCGCAAAATCATTTTATTACAGCATCTTGTTGTAAAAGGCTTTCGCTGATTTATTCGTCAGAAGAATCACCTATAATTGTAAATGGTTTTGGCGGTGCGTCTAATGAAACAAAGGGAAGGCTGCGTTTGACAATTCGCTCTCGCTATGATAGCACTGTTGCTTATAATATTCAACCACTAGTTGTGGACCATGTCACTGCATGTTTGCCGTCAGCACCGATAGACGCGTCTAAATTATCCTATCTAGATGGTGTGCCTCTTGCGGACGATACTTATCACATTCCAGGAGAAATTGACATGTTGCTAGGGGCAGAATTGTTTGGTACCATGTTAATGTCCGGTCGCGTGCGGGGTCCACCAGGGGCACCTGATGCTGTACAAACGACGCTCGGTTTTTTGTTGATGGGTTCAGCGCCTCTGGACATCGGGGCTCGTCCATCTAAGCCCGTGGTGTTATGCGCGTTCACTCACTGGTGCTCCGCTTGACAAATTAGTAGAGCGATTCTTTAAAATAGAGGAAGTGTCAGCTAGTACTTCCAATTTTCTTAGTCCCGATGAACAGGAATGCGAAGATAATTATATAAAAACGACAACTCGTGATTCATCAGGCCGTTATTCAGTGGCACTACCCTTAAAAGATAGCCCAGAAGTATTAGGCAAATCTCTTTTTAATGCACAAAAGAGATTTATATCGCTGGAAAGAAAATTTACTGCATCTCCAACTTTTCAGTTTGCTTACAATGACATTGTATACGATTATGTAAAAAAGGGTTACTTGACACTGATATCCGGTGATGTAAGAGATGAGGGTTATATCATACCTCACCATGGTGTAGTCAGAAATGATAAAGTTTCTACTAAGTTGCGCCTCGTCTTAGATGCCAGTGCACCTACTACGGACAAAGACGTCTCTCTTAACTCTATCTTAAATCCTAGCCCAAATCTACAGTCTGATTTATTTCTGGTTCTGTTGAACTTCAGGTTATTTCCCATTGCATTCTGCGCGGACGTAAAGCAGATGTATCTTCAAATCTGTGTCCATCCAGAGTTCAGGAAATATCAACGAATGTTGTATAGGTTTCATATGGGTGATTCTTTACAGTTGTTTGAGTTCGGCAGAGTTTGTTTCGGTTTATCAGCGAGTCCATATTTGGCCTTACGTACCGTAAAGCAACTAGCTAATGATGAAAGGGATAATTATCCGCATGCTGCTGAGATAATTCAACGCGGTGAATTTTATATGGATGATGTGGTCTCAAGCGCTCTGTCGCTTAATACAGCTGTTGAAACTGTAAATCAGCTGATTGATATGTTCAAGTCTGGTGGTTTCGAATTGACGAAATGGTCAAGTAATTCACAGGAATTGCTTGATGTCTTACCTGAAGAGTATCTGCACCCCAGTGGAGTAAAGTTTGATGATGAGTTTTGTCAAAAGGTTTTAGGAGTTAAGTGGGATCCACGTACTGACACGTTTTCATTTGACATTAATACGGATACGGAGCGTTGCACCAAGCGGAATATTTTGTCTGTTGTAGCTCGACTGTGGGATGTTCTCGGGTTTGCTGCTCCTGTGATTTTGTACGCTAAACTTTTAATTAAAAAACTGTGGCTTGCCAGAATAGATTGGGATGAACAACCGCCTCAGGTGATCATTGACGCCTGGACTGTGTTTCTACGTGAATTACCACTTTTGAGCCAACTGACGATTCCTCGCCACGTGGGTATTATACAGTCCAGCATTGTTTCTCTTCTGGGATTTGCGGACGCCAGTGAAAAGGCATACGGATGTGTACTGTATTTACATACAGTTTCGGAACGGGAGGTGGTCGTGCGCTTTTTATGCGCTAAATCTAAGGTCGCTCCTGTTAAGTCAGTGACATTGGCCCGCTTAGAGCTTTGTGCAGCCCATTTACTGTCCAAACTAGTGCGAAACATTCTCAATCACTTTACAACTCGTATTCAAATATCTAGGGTTTATGCCTTTTCAGATTCGACAGTCACCCTTCACTGGATTCACTCTAGTCCACATCGTTGGAAGATCTTTGTTGCAAACCGTGTTGCAAAAATTCATGAAAATTTGGCACCGGAAAACTTTTACCATATTCCAGGGAAGGATAACCCTAGCGACTGCTTGTCACGATGACTTACACCTTCGCAGATTCTTAACCATCCATTATGGCTGCAAGGCCCATCATGGGCCCAATTAGATAGTACGCGTTGGCCTATTAAGCCATTTATGGTTACAAATGCTGAATCGGACATACCCGAAAGAAAAACGGTGTCTTTAGCAACATTTAGCAAAGAAGAACCATTTTTTTATAAACTGTCTCAAAGATTTTCGTCCTGGACTAAGTTTCTTCATGTGGCAGTTTACGTTCTGCGTTTTGCAAAGCGCCTAAAGACTACAGGAGCAATTACAGTAGACGACATGGATCAAGCGGAACTGACGGTCGTCAGAGAATTACAGACTGTTCATTTTTCGGATTATCTGGAAGCTTATCGTACAGGAGACGATTGCTCTTCGAAGGCAATTAGGAAGCTTCGACCATTTGTAGTAGATGGTGTTCTTCGTGTTGGAGGTAGACTAGAAAATAGCAATCTTACATTTGATCACAAGCATCCATATCTTCTTCCTTGTAAAGATCATATAGTAAATCTCATCATAGACAATTCTCACCGCCAAAATTGCCATGCAGGTGAATGTCTTCTGTTTTCGATTTTAAGACATCGATATTGGATATTGTCTGCTCGGAAAATAGTGCGTTCTCGTGTGGCACAATGCTTATCTTGTTTCAAGTTTCGCCCTAAGGTCGCATCCCCACCAGTTATGGCCAACTTACCTGAATGTAGGCTACAGGTTTCAAAACCTTTTTCGCACACAGGTCTTGATTTTTGTGGTCCTTTAAACGTGACTATGGTTCGCAAACGAGGTGCGAAGACTCAAAAAATGTATATTTGTGTCTTCATTTGTCTGACTACGCGTGCAACTCATGTCGAGTTTTGTTCTGATTTAAGTACAGACATATTCCTTAACGCACTTAAGCGATTTATTTCGCGTAGAGGTCCTGTTGACACATTGTACTCCGATAACGCTACTAATTTTGTAGGAGCACATTCACATTTGCAAAATCTTTCGAACGAATGCAAATTCTCTGGAGATTTTGCATCTGAATTACTTAACCATCGAATAAAATGGAAATTTATTCCTCCAAATGCACCACATTGGGGAGGAAGCTGGGAATCGGCTGTAAAATCATATAAAACGCACTTGTTTCGCGTTATCGGTAATCAAATACTGTCATACGAAGAACTATTTACCTTACTATGCCAAATCGAAGCAGTGCTAAATTCACGGCCACTTGGTTTACTAAGTGCCGATCCTTCAGAACCAACGCCTTTTACGCCTGCTCATTTTCTGAATACGGTACCTTTAAGATCATTGCCCGCGGCGGATATTCGCGAAGAACGTACGCATTTACTTTCGCGTTATCAACTTCTAGATCAGTTAGTTCAATCCTATTGGCGTCGATGGTCTTTGGAATATCTACACACTCTGCAGGCGCGCGAAAAATGGAATACAGATTCGCGACCTGTCACTGTCGGTACCATAGTCCTCATTATGAGCGACAATGCTCCTCCTTTACACTGGCCAATGGGAGTTATTCTAGAAACCTATCCTGGAAAAGATGGCGCAATACGTGTAGCCTTAGTTAAAACTAAAAATGGTGCTTTGAAGCGTCCAGTAGTTAAGTTATGCCCAATACCTTTAAATTGATTCAAGTTAGGATCTCTTATTTAGTTTAGATTTTCTTGCATAGTTATATGCCCATCAGAAGAAACATGATTTTGTTTGTTATCAGAAGAAACATGATTTTTGTTTGTTATTTTCTCTCTTTTATATATGTTAGCTATTTTGAAAGGGAACCTTTCAAGGCTGGGGGCTATGTTTACGCCAGTCTAAATATTGCTCAACCAAACGCAGTATTCATTTGACGAGATCGCGCCATCTAGGGGTGAAAAAGTGAACCAAAACGCGCCCCAGTGTCGCGCGACCCAAGGTCAGGAGGCCATTTTTAAAAACATCAGTTTTCGCTCGGAACTCCTACGAGACACATGCGATAATTCGGAAGTGATCGTAGAAACGCTATTTTATTGTGTTAATTTGCCACCCCGGGGTTTATTTGTGTTGTGTATAATTTGTAAACTATAAACTAAAGGTTTAGACAGTAAGAAGAAGTGATAAAGTGCTTTGCGGCTGCTGTAAGCTTACAGCGCCGTGTTTTGTTTCCGTCGGTTGCCGATGGCGTCCTTCTGGAATAGCGTCGGATAGAAGAAAAACCTCGAGATTGCTTCATCACATTCACTGTAAGTCCCCTGGATCTTTTCTGGTACATCTCGTCCATAAAAAGGTAAAGAATTACACGCCCCCGCCTTCTACTTCAATTTTTAGATTTTAACTTAAAAATTTGAACTCAATTTCTATGTTTTCTCATGAGACCAAGATAGGCAGTACTTTTACGAGCCTGTGGCTCATCCATACACATTTGTGCTATTTTTGACTTTTTAAATATCCGCTGTTCTTTTTAGCGTTGGGGGTTTTAAAATTTTTAATTTATTATTCATAGAGTCTTCGACGCTCAATGCCAAAATTTTTCGCATAAATCACACAGATCTAGCTCATTGTGTGGCTCTCCGCTTGACTAATTTCAATGATCCGGGTTTAAATATTCATTTATTATGATAACGACTTAAATAATAACATCGTCATTTGCCGTATAATTAGATAAATGGCATTAAGTGCTAGTCTATAATGCGAACTGGTTTTATGTTAAGGCACTCGATCATCAAGGAAACATAGAAAAATAGGATAAACTACAACAGTTTATTTGTGTTAATAATACATGTTTCGGCCCCCAAACGGCCGTTGGAGTGCACTAGGAACATCTACAAAATTGCTATTTGATTTCTTCAGGCATTTAATCTATAGCCTCAAATGTGTCAAATGTCATGACATTCTGCTTTTTACTGTAAGGTGGAACGGCACGCTCTAGGCGCGAAATTCAAAATTTTTACAGGTTTTAATTTATTGTGGGTAAACGGGGTAACTGTTTAACTTCATATGGTACTTGCGATTTTAAAACAGTGTTCTTTATATTATTGTGTAAAGCTTTTTAGGAATAAAACTGTTAGCTTGATATAAGAGTTGTCAAACATAGAAATTCGGACTTTCAACGTTTTGACAACTTTTATATCAAGCTAATAGTTTTATTCTTAAAAAACTTTACACAATAATATAAAGAACACTGTTTTACAAGCGCAAATACCATATGAAGTTAAACAGTTACACCGTTTACCCACAATAAATTAAAAACTGTAAAAAGTTTGAATTTCGCGCCTACAGCGTGCGCTTCCACCGTAACCCTTGTATGTAGTACACGCATTAAACCTTTTTTCCTACTCCTGTACTTTTATCTGTTTTTTACGTGGTCGTGAACAAATATATAAGAACATAGATAGTATGACTTCAGAAAGTCTATACTTAATCTATTCGCCATAACAGCACTTGTGTCGTAATGTCGTTATTACGATACACCTAGCTGCCACATAATATTAAATGTAGGGTACACTCAACACTAAAGCCCAGTTTAGACCTGCTGAGTTGAGTAGAGTAGGGTACAGTCGGGTACAGTAGGGTAAAATAGGGTACAGTAGGGTACAGTCGGGTACAGTAGGGTAAAATAGAGTACAGTAGGGTACAGTCGGGTACAGTAGGGTAAAATAGGGTACAGTAGGGTACAGTCGGGTGCAGTAGGGTAAAATAGGGTACAGTAGGGTACAGTCGGGTACAGTAGGGTAAAATAGGGTACAGTAGGGTAAAATAGGGTACAGTTGGGTACAGTCGGGTACAGTAGGGTAAAATAGGGTACAGTTGGGTACAGTAGGGTACAGTCGGGTACAGTAGGGTAAAATAGGATACAGTAGGGTACAGTCGGGTACAGTAGGGTACAGTCGGGTACAGTAGGGTAAAATAGAGTACAGTCGGGTACAGTAGGGTAAAATAGTGTGCAGTAGGGTAGTCGGGTACAGTAGGGTACAGTCGGGTACAGTCGGGTACAGTAGGGTAAAATAGGGTACAGTCGGATACAGTAGGGTAAAATAGGGTACAGTAGGGTACAGTCGGTTACAGTCGGGTACAGTAGGGTAAAATAGGATACAGTAGGGTACAGTCGGGTACAGTAGGGTAAAATAGAGTACAGTCGGATACAGTAGGGTAAAATAGGGTACAGTTGGGTACAGTCGGGTAAAATAAGGTATAGTAGGGTACAGTCGGGTACAGTAGGGTAAAATAGGATACAGTAGGGTACAGTCGGATACAGTAGGGTACAGTCGGGTACAGTAGGGTAAAATAGAGTACAGTCGGGTACAGTAGGGTAAAATAGAGTACAGTAGGGTACAGTCGGGTACAGTAGGGTACAATCGGGTACAGTCGGGACAATAGGGTAAAATAGGGTACAGTCGGGTACAGTAGGGTAAAATAGGGTACAGTAGGGTACAGTCAGGTAAAGTAGGGTAAAAAAGGGTACAGTTGGGTACAGTCGGGTACAGTAGGGTAAAATAGGGTACAGTAGGGTACAATCGGGAACAGTTGGGTACAGTCGGGTACAGTAGGGTAAATAGGGTACAGTAGGGTACAGTCGGGTACAGTAGGGTAAAATAGGGTACAGTCGGGTACAGTAGGGTAAAATAGGGTACAGTTGGATACAGTCGAATACAGTAGGGTAAAATAGGGTGCAGTAGGGTACAGTCGGGTACAGTAGGGTACAGTCGGGTACAGTCGGGTACAGTAGAGTAAAATAGGGTACAGTCGGATACAGTAGGGTAAAATAGGGTACAGTAGGGTACAGTCGGTTACAGTCGGGTACAGTAGGGTAAAATAGGATACAGTAGGGTACAGTCGGGTACAGTAGGGTACAGTCGGGTACAGTAGGGTAAAATAAAGTACAGTCGGATACAGTAGGGTAAAATAGGGTACAGTTGGGTACAGTCGGGTAAAATAAGGTACAGTAGGGTACAGTCGGGTACAGTAGGGTAAAATAGGGTACAATCGGGAACAGTCGGGTACAGTCGGGTACAGTAGGGTAAATAGGGTACAGTAGGGTACAGTCGGGTACAGTAGGGTAAAATAGGGTACAGTGGGGTACAGTAGGGTAAAATAGGGTACAGTAGGGTACAGTCGGGTACAGTAGGGTAAAATAGGGTACAGTTGGGTACAGTCGGGTACAGAAGGGTGAAATAGGGTACAGTAGGGTACAGTCGGGTACAATAGAGTAAAATAGGGTACAGTAGGGTAAAATAGGGTATTTTACCCTACTGTACCCGACTGTACCCGAATGCACCCTACTGTACCCTATTTTACCCTACTGTACCAAACTGTACTCTACTGTACCCTATTTTACCCTACTGTACCCGACTGTACCCTACTGTACCCGACTGTACCCTATTTTACCCTACTGTACCCGACTGTACCCTATTTTACCCTACTGTACCCGACTGTACCCTACTGTACCCGACTGTACCCTACTGTACCCTATTTTACCCGATTGTACTCTACTGTACCCTATTGTACCCTACTGTACCCGACTGTACCCTACTGTACCCTATTTTACCATACTGTACCCTACTGTACCCGACTGTACCCTACTGTACCCCATTTTACCATACTGTACCCGACTGTACCCTACTGTACCCTATTTCACCCGACTGTACCCTACTTTACCCGACTGTACCTCATTTTACCCTACTGTACCCGACTGTACCCGACTGTACCCTACTGTACCCTATTTTACCCTACTGTACCCGACTGTACCCTACAGTAGGGTACAGTCCAGAACAGCAGAGTCGAGTCGTAGAAAAAATATTGTATGCAACGGTGTATAATTTGGTCTTAACGGCTCGTGCCGTCTTCCATTGCGATACTCGCATTCGCTCGTATCGCAACTCACGTCACTCGCCTTTTAAAACCTCACTTATACAACCGTTGCATAAAATACAATAGTATTTAAATAATTTTGGGTTTTATTAACTAAAGCCACGTTATGTTATAAAACCATACAATTTGATGAAATGAAATGTTTATTTGTCATCTTAAAATTAAAATAATTTAATATTCGTAAAAATATTCAATGTTCTTATAAACTCTTGCTGAAATTAAAAAAAAAGTTTATATTACACCACTTGTACGGTAATGTTTTTACAGCACAAGTATAATAGGCGATATTTGTAAACATGAGCATTTTTCAAAAAACTTTGTACATTTAATTTTGGTTCTACATATATAGGAAGGTGTATTAAAAGTTCGAGTATAGACTTGCTATAGAGCAATAATACTCGAAATTTTATAAATGCTCGATAAACTTAGATAAATGGGTCGCAGCTCTCCTACTATGCGTTGTCGTATATAATTAACAGTACCATACTGGCGCTAGAAATGAGTTTACTTAGTTGGACTAAGTCAGTTTAAGTGTAAAAAAGAAGTGCTCTGCCCGCACATCTCTCATGATCTCATCCCTTGAGGAATAAGTTGTTCATTGTACTGTAATTGTGCTGCCACAATGCGTGCTATGTGGTTCCTGGTGTGCGTGTTGGGTGCGCGCAGCGCTGACGACTTGTTCGACGACGAGCTGTACCGAGCGGCGCTGCAGCCGGCGCTGTGCGCGCGCCACCTGGCCGGCATGAGGCGGGCTGACTGTGAGTGCCTCTCAGATATATCTCAGCGCTGACGACTTGTTCGACGACGAGCTGTACCGAGCAGCGCTGCAGCCGGCGCTGTGCGCGCGCCACCTGGCCGGCATGAGGCGGGCTGACTGTGAGTGCCTCTCAGTTATATCTCAGCGCTGACGACTTGTTCGACGACGAGCTGTACCTACTGTCAGTACTGTCATTACTGTCTGGTAATCGGACACTCCGAACAGAAAATCAGGCAGATTGTGCTTACCTACCCTACCTACCTAATTTACTGAAGATTTTATTTTCTTTTGACAGTCTATGATGCAAGCTTCCGCGCACCTGAAGGCCTGCTCGTCGGTAACTTGCTCAGTTTGGGCAACTACCACCAATGCCTGGCCATAAACCAAGACTTCCCCGACTCCAACATCCAAGGCAAATATTGCTTGATTGGAGCTCCGCTGACGCCTCCTACCATCAAGATACCCTCCTTGACCGGCGTCTCAGTATCAGAGAATGTGACCTGGACGGAAATGGCGTTGCCTGAGGATCTGATGCAGGCGTATGCCGGCCAGTCCCTGTCTCTAGCGGTGTGTGTCCCCAAGTCGTGTGCCGTAGAGGCGGTGCTGGCGCCCTATACTGAGCACCCCGTCCTCGGCTTCAACTACACGGAGCAGTACTGCCGGCTGCCGCACGACAAGCCTTTCGTTGCAGCCGATTATGTAGCCGTGTAAGCTAGCCAATAACTAAAGTTATAAGAACTTATCCTTGGAATTGGTTACCAATTCAAGATTAATCGAATCTGATCGGTAGATGTGTATGCGCTGCCAATATTATATACATGTGTAGAATTGTAGATATCTATAGGATCAAGATAAGCATTTAATTTTTATATTCCAGGATTGTTTTCTCAGTGCTCGGAATGTTGACTCTCATCAGCACAACATACGAACTGCGCCACATATTTCTATTGAGAAGGGGTAAGCATTTAGGTAACTGATCTAGTGTTTGCAAAGTCGGCTCGTGGGTAGAGCGAGAGGTGCTCCAATTGCTCGTGCCTAAAATACCACGTTCCCAAAATAGGTACCAAATTTTTCAAAACACTAAATTAATTAGTACCTAGTAGGTACCCCACACCTCCACCAAATAAGTGGTGGGGGGTAGCTGGAAGAGAAAATAACTGCCTAACTTAAATTATTTAAATAAAAACTTGCATTTCAGGACTTGTGTTTGTATTTGACATTCGGTTATACACCACACAACATTTCAGTAGCACGTTACTGCATAACCAAGAATGGCTGCCCAGACCGTCTGTTGTCCGCTGTTCGTTTCATGATTCGAATTCTAGAAGCCACAAATTCAAATTTCCGAAACAGCAACACGGTCTCGGTGGCCAGTGTCTACAGTACCTATTTATTATATTCCCATTATACTAGATATCCAAAAATATCACTTCCTTGAGTAATCTGCGATTTTGTACTGTGATGCAATGAGAATCTGGTAAGCTATAAAGGTGGTAAATAGGTACCTAATGTGGTAATTTGAATAATGTGGTATTTTGAAAAATATGGTATTCTGGGAACGTAGTATTTAAAGACACGAGCAAGTGGAGCACCTGTACCAGGCGCAAGCTAGCGAGGGATCCCAAAATATTGTGGAAGACCCTCTGCAGAGGAGAGTACAAATCATGCGTTCGAAGATATCTTCGCAGTACCCCGATCAGACGCCAAGGCTGACGCTGAGTGTTTGACATGCTAATGCCCAATAGATGATCTGCTGTCATCTCTATTGCTATACATAAAATTAAAGATGGCGACCACTGGAACAGTGATCAGAACTCCGGCGTATACCTTACAGTGCTTTTTTTCTCATACAAGAAACGTGTATGGATTGTAGAGCTAATACTGTTTCATCCGCCAGACCCTTCGCAAGCCAGTGCGCTGCTCCACGCCTGCTCGTTGTACTCCAACACGCGCCGGCTGCTGACCTTCGACAAGCCCAGGGCACTCGACTGCCTCGACGGCATCCGATCCCTTTCCATTCTAGTCATCATCATCTTCCACACCTTCGGGCAGTACTTTTATACCGCAAAAAACGTGGCTAACAGTTTTGAGGTACACCAGGTAGGCACTATTTCAAAAAACTGGCCAATGGCTTCGAGTTTGAAAGTGTAAAAAAGCAATGATTTTTATTGTAGTGGCTAAGGAAGAAGCGAGCTGTGTGGCTGGTGTCCGGCGACATCGCGGTGGACTCATTCTTCACTCTGAGTGGCTTACTTTTGGTATACACCAGCGTCAAAAAAATGAAGCAAGGTTAGAGCATTAAATATACATAACTTGCATGAGAGAGAGAAAGAGAGAGAGAGAGAGACAACCACTTCGTGCGGATCAATGGAATACTGATAACATTATGGATAATGACGCTGTCCCTGTCTGGAGTCCGGTTGGGAAATTGCAGATGGAGGAATTAAATAATGTACCTAATATAGAACTGCCGTGTCAATCTTGTTATTGCGCGGAGTGCTCTATCATTTAGTACATTTGTTTTCAGCGTCGCTGCTGAGGAACCTGCACTGGTTCTACCTGCGCCGCTTCCTGCGGCTGTTCCCTCTGCTGGCGACTGCGGTGCTGCTTCAGGCGTCGCTGATCCACCGGGTGGCTGACGGGCCCGGCTGGCACGAAATGGCTCACAGTGTGGACCTCTGTCGCCGCTACTGGTGGAGCACCCTGCTGCTCGTCCAGAATATAGTCAGGGCGCTGATTCCTGAAGCCATATTAAGCGTACTGTTTACATTGTTTTTATTCTTATACAATACACTGTCTTCAAATTAATCCGAAATATTTCAACTCCAAAAATACAAGAAAGATACCCGCTACCACGGCAAGCCCCAGCGTCCACTATCACACAATTACTAACTCCATTGGGGAAATGGGCTTTAGACTTAGCGGTACGCTACGTCAAAAACATGATAAATCGTCATTTTCGCATTTCTACAATAAGATTTATATTAAGTATAAGCTTTTGTATCCATGAGATATTTCCCTCTCCGGCTCATATCCTAGGGCCTCTGCCGATGAAAGGGCTTGTCCTGTAATTCCTACGCAGGCGCAGTGCACATTTGGAACTTCACAGACTGTTAAAAAGCTTCACGGGAGTAAGCTGGTTGCTCTATGATATGTCCCTTCACTGAAATGCTAATGGTAACTTTCAAATGTAATTTCGCACACAAATTACAAAAAGCTCGAAAGAGGTAGGTACGAGCCTTGGTCTGCATCCACGACCATCTGCTTTTATTTTATTTATTTTTGATGATGATTTTTAAGATAGGTTTCTGGTTGAGTTCGAAACGCGTCAGTGTAGTTTGGTGGTGGTGATAGTTGGGTTTGTGTGATTTGTGTGTGTTCGTACAGTGTGGAGGTGGAGGAACTGCATGAACACGCCTTTCTTACATAAACGTAACTATCGTAAGGTCGTGGGTGAGCAAAGTAATTGTTTCAGTTCATAAGTAACTATTCTAGTTTCCTTGTTTAACTTTAATTTCTAAAAACATGTTAAATTTAAAAGTTATAAAGGTTTAAAGACAAAAATACCCCAAAATGCTAGTAAAAGAACACAATTTTCCAGTAAATGAACAAATGAAACCAGTGAATGAACATCGTTTAAATGATTCTTTATTGTCGTAGGTATATCAAGGCAAAAATCGAACATATCCGATTTATGTGTGACTAATTTTGTACTAACTATGCATTTTCTAAAACGTAAAACAAAAAATCGTTCATTACCTAGTTTGTAAAATTTGTGCGAAACCAATTAATATTTAGGTATATTTAGTGTACTTACCTAGTTCATTTACTGGAAATTATAAACTAGTGAATTAACTACCATTTTGGACTGTGTTGGAATACTGGGACTCACGATAAACATCAATCATCAATTTATAAGTTTGTCTGTGAATAAGAAATCAAGTGAAACGGATAAAATACGCATGGTAGAAATCTATGGTATTCTTATTTTGCGAAAAATTTATTATTTTGTTCATTCACTAGCACTGTTCATTCACTGGTAGGTACGCTTACCCTATCAAGATTCCCATCCACCCCCTTGTAAGATAAAGTAAGACATGGGCCCAATTTGCATAACAAAATACAAGCAAATAGTATAAGTGAATTTCAATACAAAATAGCTAGGTAATACTATTAGCTTGTAATTTGTTATGCAATTGGGCCATGGTTGACCCCTCTCCCTAAATCGTCATACATAATAAATGAAGGCATGTTACCAAAGCTTTGAGATATTCAGGCTTGACCAAATCTCAAACCTAGTGCATTTGTGTCGTTCTTCAGGAGTTCATTGGTTTGCAGTGTGGGGGTCATCTGTGGTACCTGGCAGTGGACATGCAGCTGCATGTGATCTCTCCGCTGGTGCTGTACTGGGTGCTGGGAAGCCGCCGCGCCGCGTGGGCCGCGCTCGCCGCCGGCCTGATCGCTTCCCTCGCCACAACACTCGCCTTTTGCTTCACACTCAATTACAACGCATCTATTTCGCTAATAACACAAAGGTCCATTGACGATTGTATTATATGAGGAAAAACTGTATGAGTACGACGTACGGTCAAGGATGGAACTGAATCACGTACCAGGGTGAAAACTTTTCAAAACCAATTTCACGATAGTTGCTTTGGCAGATGGATGGAATGTCAATGTGACATTTGCAATGAAAAGAGTCACCCTGGTGCGTGATTCAGTTTCCTTGACTGTACCTACTCGGCGAAGTCAATTGTTGACAGTTTACTTACTTATCTATCAACAATATTGGCAAAACTATAAGCTATGGGAGCAATACGATGCAAGGGGGCCAGACACCAATGACATTTTCACACCAACTGCTCGACAATGCCTAGTAAAATTATATATCATGCAAACCTTTCTCAATAGTAGATTGATAAACAAGGGTCGTAAGTGAGATATTTATGCACATGAGCGAGCAAAGCGAGCGAGGGTGCTTATAGTTCGCGGGTGTAATTGATCATTTACACTCGAGTTGAACACTCTACTTTTCATCACAAATGCGAGGAAATAAAGAAAGACCGTTAAGTATGTTAAAAATACTCAATTTGTAACAGAGCGGAAGAAAATTTATCGCGCTAAACCGTCTTTTGTTTTTTTTTTATTGGCCTCGCGCTCTTTAGCTTTTGCACATTCAAACAGCACTGGCCAGCAGCATTATGCCAGTATGGAGGTTTGGAGGTAAGTATTACGCATTACAATCTCCTTGTTTACCAGTTCGTGAATACAAAGGAGCATCATTCTATTTTTAAATTTACTTACATCCCTAAAGATGTAAATCGAATTTACAACACAGATTTCAAGTTAAATGCAACCTACTTTCAGAGCTTAAGTGATGAAAAGTAAATAATTATAGCCTTTGGCTTTCGCCGGGGCGTAATGTTGTACTGAATTTCATTATAACCCGCTGGTTAATAATGTGATTCTCACTTCTCATAGTTCTTATTGTTATGCTTTTAATAGTAGATTGTACACCAAGGGGATAAAGCACTGTATTTATGTCACGGGCGCGATATTGAATCCTGAGCGTAACGAAGGACTCTAGATTTAACTCCCGAGCGTAGCGAGGGGAGTTTGAGTTGATTCCCGAGCGAAGCGAGGGAATTAAGATGGAGTCCTGAGAGCAGTGAAAGATTTAAGCGCGCCCAAGGAAAAATCAGTTTTATCCCCGATGAGTATACTCTACTTTTCTCACCTTTTGCGAGACAATAAAAACCAAGGCTACTAGAAAAATAGTTGAAATAGACCAGAAGCACTGATTCCGATACAGACTTTGCGCCTTCCATTTGTCGAAATCGTCGTAAGCTTTTCAGTATTTTTCCTTCGACTTCTCTGGGAGTAGATTATTAACAATGTCTGAGGCCGGCTTGCACAGACCTGGGTTAGCTACTTAACTTCGAACGAGTTAACTGCTAACCCAGGGTTAACAGGTGTCAAAATGTATGGAACTGTCATTCTCAACCCAGGGTTACCAATTTAATTTTTTAACCCTGAACTGTGCAAGTGGCCCTAAGGCGTCTAATTTAATGGAATCAGGAGTCAAATCATTTTCGTCACTCGATATTTTCTTAATGTTTTATCTTCTTTTGCAGTTTTGATACTTAAAATCGCAGCGTATTGAAACACTCGCGGCTTTTGTTTTAAGTATTTGAATTTGCTTTCGTTCGGCCGCGGAGTTGAAAATAAATTGGGCGCGGCCACGCGGCGGACACGACGTACAAATACGCGTTCTTGAATCTACATAAGCACGACGACGTCTGTACACGCGTACGCCTACATACATCGCGCGCGCACTCTTCTGGTTTCTGGCGGTTTCCGGCTATCTGCTCCTTGAGGGGTGGGGTAATTCGAATCGGTGCGGGGCGGACCGTTTCCATTCTGTACGTCAGTACTATTATATATTCTGTGGCGCGGCGCGACCTCCCTGCCAGCCTGCACGCCGTGCGATTTTGAAGAAATTAGACTTTAAGTGCATAGCAATAAGAACTACGAGAAGTGAGAATCACATTACGGCCCGGCGGGTTATAATGAAATTCAGTACAACATTACGCCCTGGCGTAAGCCAAGGGCTATAATGTTTTACTTTGAGAAATGTTTGCATGATATATACCTAATTAGACATTGTCGAGCAGGTGGTGTGAAATCACTTTTACCGGCCGGTGTGTGGAAGCGAGGGAGAGGCGCGAAACGAGAGAAATGTCATGTTTAGGTTCATTTCGTCCACATTCCCACTTCGTCAGCAATCCCATTTCGTTCACAATCAATTCCCAATTCGTCCACATTCCCATTTCGTCCACATTCCCATTTCGTAACAAAATAGTAACGAAATTGGTAGTGTATCTGAATAGTATTGACCCTCACCGTGCTTAGCAAGTATTTTTCTTGACATGAATACCTAAATCACAAAATAAAATCTTCCCTGAGAATTAAGCTAAGTGATAGTGAAAACCGTATTAAAATCGTCTAGGAATGTTGACTAAGTGGGAATGTGGACGAAATTAACCTAAACTAAATGTCATACGTCCTCACGTGACAGTGCTATTTTAATGACTGACTGAGCGATGCTAGCGCCTATAGCGTTATGAATACTTGGAGTGAAATATCACACGTCGCGCTTGGCGGGAACAATAGTAATTATAATTTAGCAACGTTTTAAAATCTGGTGGTTTGTGTGTTTTAGGGAGACAAAGGGGGACAACACGGACTTTTACAAATACGTTCACAACAACACTTTGGTGCGATCGATGCCATTCCTCATCGGCATGTTGTTCGGTTACATCTTGCATGTCTTCAGAGGACACAAGATTAAACTGTCGAAGGTATGCAAACCAAAATTAATAGGTATTAAGATTTATATCGCAACAAGCCTTTAGCCTTTTTATGTTAGAAAGGCCAGACAAACGAACTAGTGGGTCACCTGATGTTAAATGATCACCACTGTCCATAGACACCTGCAGCGCTTTACGCGATGCCAGTGCGTTGTCGGCCCTTAAGGAGAGGGAATAGGGGAAGGGGGAGAGGGAAGGGGTGAGGTATTGGGCCCCCGGCACTCTCACTGACCGTACGAAACGCAAGCAGTATTACTGCTGCTTCACGCCGGTTTTCTGTGAGAGGGTGGTACTGCCCCGGACGAGCCGGCCCATTTGTGATGCAGCGGCTAGCTACAACATGGCTCTACCACTACTAAAACCATTTATTTATTACCAACATACTTTGTACGACTGAAAGGGACTGCAAATAAATGCGTGGAGCGTGTACGAAAACTCGGAAATCTGAATGAAATTTTGGCTAAAAGATCTTTAGAGTCAATAATATTATTCAACAATTTGCACAGAAATAGAATGTCCCTTTTTTCACGACGTAACTCAAGAGACTCGATATGATCACATGTAACATTTTTAAACATATATTTCAAACGTTTGATAAACTTATTTTGGATTCGTTCAATTGAGTTTATATGCACTGCAAAATGTGGACTCCAGACCATCGACGCGTACTCCAAATGTGACCTAACAAAGGCGTTGAATAATAGGATTAGGGAATTCGGGTTTTTGAAGTCCTTGCTCTGTCGAAAGATAAATCCAAGCATTCCATAAGCTTTTGAAGTGATATTTTCAATGTGAGATGTGAGCTGAACTTCGCTGTCAATTATTATGCCTAAATCTTTAACTTCATTAACTCTCTTTAGGGCTTGGCCCCCAACTGAATAATCAAACTGAATAGGACACTGTTTACGAGAGAATGTTATAACAGAACACTTTGCTATGTTCAAATGAAGTTTATTTATTAAACAGTAACTACTCAGTCTATCCAGATCACCCTGCAAATTTACACAGTCAACCTCAGATCTCACAATGGTAAAAATTTTAGTGTCATCTGCGTATAACAACACTTTGGAATGAAAGAAACAGCTTACGACATCATTAATATAAATATTAAATAACAATGGACCTAAATATGACCCCTGGGGAACGCCGGAAGTTATTGGGACGAAGCTCGAGGTATGGCCCTTGATAGTAACAGCCTGAGTTCTATCCCTTAAGTAGGAAGTGATCCATCTTAGTAAATCTCCATGTATTCCCAAATGCTCTATTTTCTTTAATAATACCAAATGAGAGATTTTGTCGAAGGCCTTAGAATAATCCGTGTAAATGGCATCCACCTGAAAGCTCTTGCCCATAGCGTTCAAAACATAGTCTAGTAGTTCACATAGGTTTGACTCAGTGGAAAGTTGATTAATGAAACCGTGTTGCTGAGTGATGAGCATCGGTCTTACCGTTGGATATAACGTGTCATAAATAATTTTTTCCAATAGTTTTGGTAAGACTGATAATTTCGATATTCCTCGATAATTTCTAATATCATGCTTAACACCATACTTAAATATAGGAACCATAATAGATCTCTTCCAAATTATAGATAAAGTTGGATGGGTGACCGCCTGGTTTCATTTTTGTTTTTTGAATGTTTTGTTATGACGTTGTCACGTTAAACTATCGTCCGTAACCCGACTATTTTTTTGTTATTTAAAACCCTTACGTACGACCACTCCAATCATGCAAACGATCAGATTAACATACGTACATTATTAAAAATACGTAGGACACGGATGCTATCAATATCTGACGCGCTCAAGTATGTCCATGCAGCAGTTTTTTTTACATTTTTGAAAATCTATAGCTGCTCCCCACCGATGAAAACGTATAAGAAA
Source organism: Archips xylosteana (assembly GCA_947563465.1). Taxonomy (NCBI): domain Eukaryota; kingdom Metazoa; phylum Arthropoda; class Insecta; order Lepidoptera; family Tortricidae; genus Archips; species Archips xylosteana. The sequence continues at coordinate 8,845,974 of OX387370.1, forward strand.
GAAAGAAAGAATGAAAAATATTTTATTTACGGTTTTAAAAGTATACATTTTAGGGGAAACGGTATAGCTATTGGCCACTTAAGCGACCTTGAGATCGAAAAAGTTAAATAAAAATAAAAATAACAGTCAGAAATAATTAAAAAATATATCAAATGTTTTTGTATTAATTTACTAATTAAGATAAGTTACATATACTTTTATTAAACACTTTAGGAATAACATTAATATAAAAATACCAAACATGAAATTACAGTAATTGGCCATAATATAATTGCAATTATTGGCCATGAGATCACACAGTTATTGGCCATATCAAAAAATAAGTTAAAATATTATTTTTTGTCTTCAGAAAGTTCCGAATCATCATTTAGTAAAAAACAGTTACGGCACAGATTACTTAATAGTTACTTCGTAACAGATACTGCATCCCGTACAAAATCTTGGTACTTACCGCGATTGTAGCCACAGATTATACTACTCCGTCTCCTTAAGAATGTGTGCGTGCCGACAGTGACAAGGGCTGGCAGTTTGGATTAAAAAAAAATTTCTACATGTTATTTTACCATTTTGTCGGGATAATTGCTATATATTATATCCATGCAAACTTTCTAGCACTAATATTCTTTAAGCTAAGCCACGGACGGACCGTTCCGTTTTTGCCATTTTGCCATTTTAGCTCTGGAATCCTAACAAAAAAGGATATTTATTGTAATGCGCAGAACACATTGCCATGCTCACAGTACCCTAGCGTTATTACTAAATACGAAGGTCAACTTTCGAACTTCGCATCGTGCCATCCCGCTCACGCTTATAGCTTTTTATAGAAGAGTAAGAGGGACAGCACGATACGAACTTCCAAATTGTTATATTAGCTATTAATTCTAGCATAGTCATATTAAAATTTGCCCCCGGTTTCACCATTCACTTATAAAAGTCCAGGCGGCATATTTTTTCCGTGGAACACGAATGAACGTGCGTCGGCGCGCGCTTGTGACAATGACAACCTACTGGAATTTCGATCTTAGCAGATCGTCCCCGCGGTAGGTAAATATCGCGCGTAAGTACATGGCATGCATGAGGCCTGGTTACGGCATATAAAATCAGGAAGCTCGTGGTCATCTGGAAAATGTTCATGGTGCTTAATAGGTATTATAGGAATGCAGTGACGATGATAAAAATTTTTACAACAACTACATAACAAATACTCGTTTTTAATAGCTAGACGCCGGCCGGCATATATCACAAGTAACTATTTTTAAATTTGATAATAACTTTGGCATAAAGCAGTCGTTTTTATTTTCAGTCTTACAATTATTTATATGGACAAAAAATGAATTGTATCAGATTTATTAGAAAAAAGGAAATATAGTAATTGGCCTACTTTTTCTATAGGTTAACATAACACAGTTATTGGCCTAGGCTATTAACTGTCTATAATGTTCTATAGTTTCTGGTAATTGAATATGATACTTAACATTATGAAATAAGACGGTTGGTTTATTAAAAACGTTATTTTTTTTTTATAAAATACAGTAATTGGCATTGGAGGCTAATAACTATAAAATATTCAAATAATTGTGACAGCTATTATTGGCCACCAAAAAAAAATCGATAATATGAAGGAAATAGGTTATAATTACACGTTAAATCTGATTATAACGCACAATAATGATATATCTCATAGGTATCCACTAACGGTACTACAATACATACTTTTCAAAATATTGTATAAAAATAATTTAAAGTCTTAACATTTTTTTAAGAAACTTGGCTAAATTTGTCCTCCCGGCAAAAAATCACAAATTGGAAGGGAACCAATCCATCTAGCGGAATTATTTTTAAACTTTTTGACAAGGAATAAGAGTGTAGCCATTGATGTTTTTTAAAATCTACCATTTGTTTAGGATTACCTTGTTTTTTTATAATCAAAGTTGAAATGGCCAATTACTGTGTAGGGGCCAATAACTGTACTGTTTCCCCTATTAATTTTTTTTTCTTTTTATCATCTTAGCAACCCAATAGGTCTCTATGACGCTCGAGTAAATCCCCATTTAGCATCGTGGGCTCCTCTACTATAAATGTTTTTGTATCTTGTAGGCACTTACTAGAAACCACGTTATAAGCAAAAATCACAAAACTGTTTTTTGAGAGTTAAAGGTTTTGAAATGATGCAGCCGTGCTGCATGCGTCGTCTACAACATCTCTGGTGGGAAAGACTAGGCACCCTTACCCTGCGCCCCTCCCGCGGCACATCCGATTGTTTCATCAAGAAATTTTAATGTTTCAGTGGATACTGTTTACGTTCCATGCTCTGTCGCTGGCCACATTTGTATACGTCGTCGGTATCGTACATCAATGCCTCCAACCGGGTTGGGACAACCACTTCGTTGACAGCATGAACAACTCCTTCAGACGGCCCGCCTGGTCGCTGGCTCTCTGCTGGGTGATATTAGCTTGCGTTCACGGTTACGGAGGTAACTTTAATATTGTAGCTATTACATTTATCCGTATGAGATTGAATTTAATAAAAACCATCAGTCATCCAACGAGCAGTGGTAGCCCAGTGGTTTTACCTATAGCCTCTCCAAAGGTAAAACCATTATAAAAGGGCTACCACTTTACGAGACGTTAATCTCTGTTATTTAAGTAAGTAGTTCTTACGGATGCTTTTCTCTTTGGTATCCTATTATCTCGCCTCATTCGTTTTTCGTTTAATTCTTATTTAGTCTCATTCTGTATTCGTCACTCATTCTTTATCCGTCTTGTTCGCTATCCGTCATTCTCTTATTTGGTCAAATTCTGTAACTTGTCTCTCTCTTAATAAGTCTTATTCGTTTTTCGTCACGGTCTTCCTTAGAACGACGAATGACGTTCTTCCCTCTCGTTTTATGTCTCATTTACGTACAAACATTTATTTACCAGCGCCGAACGTATCGAAATAATTTTGACGAATAAGCAAATGAGACAAAAAACGAAAGGGAAGAACGACGAATGAGCCCAAGGAAGACCGTGAATAATAAGACATATTAAGAGATAGACAAGTTGCAGAATTTGACCAAAGAAGATAGTGACGGATAGCGAACAAGACGAAGACGAATACAGAATGAGACGAATTAAGAATTAAACTAAAAACGAATGAGGCGAGATAATAGGATACCTTCTCTTTGATCTGTGCATTGTGTGTTCTGCTGATTTCTGCTATCACCTCTGTGCAGGTCCTGTGAACTGGTTCTTGTCGCTGCGTCTATGGAAGTTCGTGGCGCGCATCTCCTTCTCGATGTATGTGTTCCACGCTTACATTCAGAAAGTCAACGTAGCTGCCGCCGTCAGTACCATTTATTTCAACATGGAAACACTGGTCAGTACTATTACGTACATGTAGTGGACAACTGATACGGCTCACCGTCCCGGTTTTAACCGGACTGATCACGGAGACATCATTGAATATTTGCTTCCTCGTCGACATAATAAAATCTATATCATTTCTCGTTACACCGTCAGGACTCATCCAAGTCCATTTCCTGTGTTCATAATATAGAGTCCCTCCTTCTCCATGAAGCCGGCCAGTAGGTGGCCCCGGTGGTTCCTACGCCCTACTCCTAATTGCCCCATTCGCAGCTCTTCCGTCCCCCATAGCAACCGTGAATTGAGTTCCGGAGCTATGCATGGCTCTGGAGATAAACTCATACATAGTTTCCACCTCTTCGTCGAAGTGTGCCGAAACCTGTACGACCTTCAACGAATACAGTTTGGTCAATCTTAGTACAAGGTACGCTACCCTGGTTGACACTCTCACGATCTTCACGACGTTGTTTACACGGGACTTGTGGACGATAAACCCAACACCACCGTGGGACTGTTGGTCGCCCTCCCGGTTATTACCGGGATGATGATTAGAAGAAATCTTAGACGGAGCATGTTACCAGAGTTCAGGATTATCGTGTCCTCCCCCTCTCTTCGGACTTCTGATAACCCTACTATCCCCCATCGTAACCTACTCAATTCTTCCTCAAGTTCCATTATCCAGCAGCATTATCGCAGCGTACGGCAGTTATACGTTGCCAGGGCCAGGGATCGTTGGTGATGGTAGACGGATCGCTTCCGGGGATTCTTAGCACCCCTTGCCCCGCCGTTACCCAGGCCGCTACCGTAGCCTGGAACAGCGGGGCTGCCGGAGACTAGGGGCCGTTTTCTTTTGGACTCAGCCATAGGGGGGGTTTTTGCCGTAGTCGCCACGCTTGGCAGGCGGGTTGGTGACCGCAGTGGAAAACCGTAAATATTAGGGACGCTGCTGCCCGTCCTCCGGTATTACTGGCCGCAGTTTTAGGACATACCCGGGGGTCCAATTTGTGCAACGGTGCAATGCAACGGTGTATAATTTGGTCTAAACGGCTAGTGCCGTCTTCCATTGCGATACTCACATTCGGTCGTATCGCAACTTTAAGACCTCACTTATACGACCGTTGCATAAAAATACTATGATACATAAGTGTACCACAAGGGAGCAAATTAAGTCGATTACTCTTCCTTTAATACTTAAACTTTGTTGGGAATTATTCAAAGCTGTATTAACCTCTAGAGATATCTGCGACAACATGGCCCGCCCCTTCACAATTCAAGAAGTCTTCAATGTATTGTGAAAGTATTTATTAAGCACACCAAAACTTTCAACGCATGTGTGCGTGTTGAGACAGCCGTCAAACAAAAGCAGATACTACTACATAAAAAATCATTCAAATAGTAATGTGGAGGGGCGGGCCTTGTTATCGTAGTTTATCTCTACCAATGTTAACATTGCAGTTTACTTTGTACGCGAGTGATCTCGTGTACACGGTTGTATTTTCGACGGCGATGTGCGTCCTCGTCGAAGAACCTGGCTTCACCCTGCAGAAGATGCTCCTAAGAGGTGAGACAAGCAAACTCAAGTCATTTATTATTTTTTTATTTTTTTTTATTTTTTTGTGGACTAACATTTGGTAGCATGGCGTATGGTTGTGGTACCTACCTACTCTGAAGATGAGCTCTGGATGAGTTCGAAACGCGTCAGTGTAGTTTGGTGGTGGTGATAGTTGGGTTGTGTGATGAAGTATGGCTATACTGCAATGCAAAGGCTTTTCATCATCATCATCATGTAAGCCTATACATAATGTCCCACTGTAGGACAAACGCCTCCTTTCAGAATGAGAGGACTTAGGCCATAGTTCCCACGCGGGCCCAGTGTGGATTGGAACTTCACACACACCATTAAATTTATTCTCAAGTGTGTGTAGGTTTCCTCACGATGCTTTCTTTAACCGTAAAGCTCATGGCAAATTTTAAATATAATTTTCGCTCAAAAATTCCGAAAAACTCAAAGGTGCGTGCCCGGATTCGAACCCACGACTGCTCCTATCTCGCCAGAACGCTTTGCTGGGAAGGAGGCGTGATTGTATGTATGTATGTACATTAAAAGGTTCTCAATTCTATCTGACAATTCATCTGCAATAAAATGTAGTTTTCTGCAAATACTTATTTCGTTATTGACGTGGTTGTGCATGTGCAATCTTTTTCTTTTCCAGGTTGTTCTGAGCCACGAAAGCAGACCGAAGATGGAAACAATAAACCTGCGACTGCTGAGAACAACGAAGAGATAAATATTGAATAATAAAATACTTTGCTATTATCATTTCACATAAAACTGACTTTAAAGAACTTCCTTAGTAGGTACTTATTCATCTGTTTCATATGTTTATCCTTTGCCTAGTACCCATAACACAAGCTTTGCTTAGCTTACTTTGGGACTAGGTCAATTGGTGTGAATTGTCCCGTGATATTTATTTATTTATTTATTCATCCTTAGTTCTATTAATTTTTATTGAAATACTAGCTCCGTCCGCGAAGAATAGGGGTATAAAAAATAGTCTACGACCTATTCTCAAACCTAATGAATACAGAGAAAAAAGTTTCATAAAGTTTCATATAATCAGTCACTATCTGTGAGATCCTGTAATTGGCTCTGTGTTACTATTGTTAATACCTATATTATGTTATAAGCTATTGGTTCTCCTTAATAAATAAATAAATAAATAAATAAAAATCGGTCGAGCCGTTTCGGAGGAGTTCGATAGCAAACACCATGACATGAGATTTTTTTTGTATATTAGACTAACTGTTGCCCGCGACTCCGTCTGCCGAGATTAGGGGTATAAAAAATAGCCTACGACCATAGCCTAAAATAGCCAACCAAAACTAAAATAGCTGACCAAACTAGCCTAGTACTCAGACTTACCGAATATAGAGAAAAAAGTTTAATAAAAATCGGTCAAGCCGTTTCGGAGGAGTTCGATATCAAACACCGTGACATGAAATTTTTATATATACGTAAGTATTAGAAGATTATAATATATATGTATATTACTCCGTCCGCGAAGAATTGGGGTATAAAAAATAGCATACGACCTATTCTCAGACCTACCTACCATAAAGAAAAATGACTATAAATTATAATATTTTAAAAACCCCCAACGCAATTTCGTCTCACATTATTATGTTTGAAAAATAAAGTAAATGCCCAATGCGTCTAAGATTTCTTCTGCAGCTAACAAAAGAGCTTATTACATTGAAACGGCTGAACCGATTTTGATGAAACCTAAGAACTATCGCCAAGAAACCTGCTTTCAAATAAAAAAACCGCGTTCAAATCGATTCACCCGTTTTAGAGCTATGATTCCACAGACAGACACACACACATAGCGGTCAAACTTATAACACCCCTCTTTTTGTGTCGGGGGTTAAAAATCATAAAAATTGGTCAAGCCGTTACGGAGCAGTTCGATAACAAACACTGTGACACGAGATTTTTATATATTAGATGATTGTTTGTGATTTATAACAGCGTTTTCAGTTTTTCCACGTCCTTGATTTCATCACCCTTTGCGCCTGGTGCCGCTTTTATATTATCTTCATTTTGCTGTGACTTGTAGGCACCTGCAGATAATAATATTGAATAAGCATCTTATGGTATCAGCATCAAATATTGTCACTTTTGTACCTTGTCGCTCTACAGTTAGCAAAACGTCATACGTGATTGACAATTGTGTAATTACGACAAAGTGCAAAAGTGACCCTCTTAGGGCCCTCGCCGACGACGACTTTTTGTGCATCAGACAGCATCGCTACTAACGCGCGTTAGTCCCATTTGTAACGCGCTATAGAAGCGATGCCAATATAACTCGCTACAGCATCGCGACTGTATCGATGCAAACGCGCGACCGTGTCGGACGACATCGGGGAGGGAACGGAGGAAGGGTGGCGAGTTAGTAGAGAACCGCGTGTTTGCATCGCGCGCGACAGAAGCGCGACGGTATCGCGTTTGCATCGCGACTGAATCGTGATATGTGGGCGAGGGTACACAGCTAGCGACCGCATCGCGACTGTATCGATGCGAACGCGCGACAGCATCGCTACTGCATCGCTACAAAAAGTCGCCGTGGGCGAGGGCCCTTATTCTGAGAGGACGTCTGTGCCCTGCAGTGGGACGTATGTAGGCTGGGATGGTGCTGATGATGACGACAAAAGTGACCAGCTGCTTTTGACGCTGACCGTACCTATGAACTAATGCGGTTTGACTTGTGGTCCCTCAAGGGTCGATTCCAGCTCACACCTCTGAATTCGAAATTAGGTATCATGCGATTTTTGGTGAATGACAGAATACATCGTGACAAACATGGCGTGCGTGAAGGAGGTAGGTCTAGTGCAAACAAATACTTAGGTCAATTTTTTCTAATTTTCCGAAAAATATGATCGAGGCGAGTTTTTTTTCTAAATTTATGCAGTTTTTCTTGTCACTAAAATCGATGACAGTTCCTATAGTATTTTCACTGTAGTATTTGGGTGGCAGGTGTCAAAACCACAGACTAGAGAAGTGCAACCTTTAAAACTCGATACCGCTGAGCTGGCAACGTTGCATTTTTGTTAGTTTTTCTCGATTATTCCATAAAAATTGAATGAAAATTAAAAATGTGGTGTATACGAATTGTTCTAATATATAAGTTAATGTGTCTACTGCAATAATTATTCGTGATAGACTTTTATTTTCTTTAAAAACGAACAATTTATTACCTAATGCTCTTAAAATTCCAGTCATAAGCATAAGTAATCGTAGTTAGTTACTACAAATTATTAGGACAATATTTTTTGCGTAGCAGACTGAAGACAGTAATTACATAATACGATGTATATCATACGAAAGTATCGATAAACTCTTGGACCTCGTGGTAGATTGTGGCCCATCATTAAAGAAGCCTCTAACGTTTCGTTACACGCAAATTACGTTTCTTAACGTTCTCGTGTATATTTTTTTATTAAATATTAAAATTATAGTATTTCCAATCATTTATTTTCTCGATGACAGCCTTTGAGAATTCAGCTAAAAGGAGATGTTATCGCCCGTAGGTTGCTAAACAATATAGATATAATATAATTTATATATATATATATATATATAGATAGGTAATCGACAATTAAATGAAATAATTATAATGACAGGTAATTTATATTTGTTAATTTTATTCAAAATCAACATTTACTATAAATTCTTGTTCTTCTAAATTATCAAAGGCCACGTGAATTTCCCAATCCGATATTTTTAGTAATTTTGGGTTCTTCTTACAACATTTTATCGATATCGTACCTACTGATCACTTATTTGGTCACAACACTATAACTACAAACTAGATCTGTCATCGAGAAAATAAATGATTGGAACTACTATAATTAGGTTAAATTTATTTCGTGTAAGATAGCTTTTCGAAGTTTAAGTGTTTAAACCCAGAGATATTCGGAATACAATATAACTAATTCGCGATGTAGGTATATACACAGCAGCATTCTTTTCTTAGTATAACGAAAAAGGTGTGTCAAATGTCACTCGCACCATGTTACAGTGAAAATACTATAAGAACAGATCTTTGTATGTCTTATATTATAGTTACCGACTCGCCCATACTGATCGATCTAAATGTACCTATCACCTTGCATATTTCTTTTTTGTCTAAATCTTATTCACGGGCTTTGATCAATTATAACTGAAGATACACATTGCCGAACAAAATCCCCTTCAAAGAATGTCCGAACTTTTTTATTTGTTTGCATAACAATTAAAATCATCACCAACACAGAAATTTGAACCTAGTCTTTACTTCATTACAGTCGAATTTCGGTTGACACTTGACAGCTAAACTTGACAATTTCACGTAACGTACTGAGAAAAAAGAAGGCCACTTTTATCAAAGTGGCGCTCATTTGGCTCGGACATTTTCGGGCGCGCGACTGTGGATCTACAGTTATAATTGATCAAAGTTCACGGGACTCACAATGAAGGAAAATCCTCTGCAGAGTGAGGGCAGGCTCCTCTACAAGGACACACGCAACCAGCGCCCACACAACCGTGTAAACGAGGTCGGTCACGAATGAAGCCAACTGTTAAAACAATACATAAAATTCAAAATCCTGACTGACTCATTATCATCTGCTCAACATAGGTATCATCGCCAAACAGATCAGTTCCGTGCCATCCACATCCAACACGATCTGACTAACTGACTGATAATAATTTTCTTCTATACTGTAGTTTCTTTGACTATTTTAGAAGGAAATTATTCTATGCACTCGTGTATGTGTGCGTGAGAGCGGCTAGAATCAAAGCCGTGTGTAAGCGCGAGCGACACAAGCTCCCCGTCCGATGGCCGAAGGAAAACTAAGCAACTAACTACAGGGTTATTTTTAATTCACTGACATCCTCTTAACCCTGAATTCCTATCACTCCAACAAATGTTTTTTTGTTTTACGACTTTTTAAAATGAAGCACTTTTTTTCCCATACAAATACACAGAGTATCGTAAAAATAAGAGGAAATCTCAAATTTTCAAAACGTTATTACACCAAAAATATTAAGTTATGACAAAAGCCGTAAAACAAAAAACATTTGTTTATGTGGTAGGAGTTTAGGGTTAAAAGGATGCTAGTGAATTACAAATAACCCTGTATACGGACAGGGGGAAGCACCGCGGCTCAAGGGGTGTGTATTAAACTTCTCAGAATTTATTAAAACGGCATCATACAGAACCCATTAGGTTAGGTTAGTTTTATAGCAATCTTAAAAAGATAACGGTTTCAGAAAAAAATCGTGTCGGTCTTTCGACCCATTCGATGTTTTAATACATTCGGTCTTTCGTACTTCGGTATTGTAATACATACCCGGCTCAAGATATTTATCTAGATATAAATAAACGGTGCCTGCCGGTGTCTGCCATTGCACGTGTCTGGCATGTTCAATGTCTGTAGATATATTAATCGACCCTATACGGTATGCTAGATGGTGTGCGTAGATGAAAGGCGAAGACTGTCTCGAATAATCAGTTTAATGCGACAAAGTAACAACGAGGTAGCCCGTAGCAGTAATCTGTGCCGTAGCCGTGCGGTTAGGCTCACGTATAACAGACGACTGCCAAGATGGCGCCGACATTAAAATATTGGCGGGTACGCCTAGAACACTTCTTAAATCTACCTGCTACCAAAAAAAAAACAAATAATAATTAAAATATACATGAGCGCGTCGCTAACAGACCTTAAAACTAACCAGTGTTCTCATGCTGAAGTAAATGGGAGCGTCGGCGGCGCTTACAGTGGTGAGCTGCACCGGAAAGTGGAACAGGTATATCGCGTAGGAAACGCGAGCCACGAACTTCCACGGCCGTAACGACAGGAACCAGTTCACGGGCCCTGCACGGGGAAGTACCTATTTAAACGCGTTATTAGTAAACTGACCCCTAATGAAGATATCTCCAAGTAGTTTTGTCTTTGTAGTTTTCTGTTTTATTTTTGAGAAAATCACTATACAAGCGTCGACCAATAAGCTCCTCGTACATACATAGAAATCCTCGCCAATGGCTTGGATTTCAAATCGTACTCGTCCAGTATGGCTTACTTACTGGTCTCTTCAGTAATATATTTATCATATAAGAAGAGAAACAGATGTACAAAAGTGGACTTATCCCATAAAGACGATTGCATGGACACAAGAGTGAAACAAGAGTAGGCATCCAATTGAAAGTAAATAGAGCCGAAATCTAAAATAGCTAGTAGGTATGTCCATATAAATAGTGATCAGCGACCGGTGGCAATTTTTCAACGCAAGTATTACATAAATAATATGATTATATTTAAATTTCGTGCACAATTTATCTTATTCTTTCTAAATTTATAAAAATCTCGTGTCACGGTGTTTGTTATCGAACTCCTCCGAAACGGCTTGACCGATTTTTATCAATTCTTTTGTCCATATCTGGTAGGTCTGAGAATAGGTCGCAGACTATTTTTTATACCCCTATTCTTCGCGGACGGAGTCGCCGGCAACAGCTAGTCTAACTATGAAAAACGTCTGATTTTTGTTTTTTATGCACTTCTTACATCTGAAACCTAATGTAGAAAGGTCGTTGTATTTATATAAATAAATCCTCAATGTTAAAAGGAATCGATTGACAATATCAAACCTAGAAAAAATTATGATAATTTACTAAGTATAACAAATTAAATTCAGTGAGTTTTTAACAATATTATGGTTTATTGTTAACAACACAGACTTATTCATATTAGTCTTACGTTGGAAGCCAAAGTGACGTCGCCGATCACTAATTATAAGTTCTCAAAAATGTACCTCCATAACCATGAACACAAGCGAATATCAGCCAGCAGAGAGCGAAGGACCAATAGGATCGCCTGAAGGCGTTGTTCATGATGTCAGCGAACTGGTTGTTCCAATCTTTCTGCATGCTGGGGTGCACTATGCAGATGACGTACGTGAATGCACCCAGCGCTAGGCTGTGGCATGTGATCTGGAACCACTGAAAAAAGGTTTAGTACCAAATCATCTAGTCGGGTTGTATCACTGCACAAGGTGATTATTTAACAGATTGAAATGAACGATGTATGGGAAAAATTCGTGTCTAACCTCTAGACCAGTGGTGGTGTAGGGGTATTGCACACGGCACGAAATGCTGAGGACCTGGGTTCGATTCCCAGCATTGTTCTTTTATCTGGGGTTTTTTCTGTGCATCTATATTTAAGATTGTATTTAGTATGAAATATCTAGTCAGGGTAAGAAAAGGTTCGTCACTTTTCGACCTTAACTCGTTGACATAGAGTCGAAAAGTGACGAACGTTTACTTACCCCGACTATACATATACGATAACCCAAGGCCATATGAAGGGTCCACGGAGTGAAAATGTCTAGTCTGTTTTGAAAAATGAGATCTAGTGCTTTGACTGTGATCTGATGTTGGCTACTCCGAGACACTACATTCAGAGTTCCTAGGATACCCACCTGATTGAATCTGCGTTTAGGCTGCGTTTCCACGAGAGATGTGCGAGGATGCGTTGCGAGGGATGTGTGTGTCATGAACCAATAGAAACACATCCAAACACATCTCTTGCAACGCATCCTCGCACAGCTCCGGTGGATACGCAGCCTTAACACGGAAACGGTTTATACATGTTCAGAAAAACATCTACAATGGCAATAAAATTAATGAAAATGTAAGTGCTGATATACATTCTTTCGCTGTGGTGTGAACTGCTTGTTGAATCTGTTGTGTATGTTGGGAACTTTAGACCTCCATTATCGATGCTCTGGATACCCATCATCAGATCTCAACCGGGGCACCGCCCTGATGGAGAACTAAGGCATAATAGTGGCCTCGTTTGTATGAAAGGTGGACTGTGGGCCGAATTATTTGACCGTGAATGTATATTGAATTGGAATTACCTGTGGTAATTTAATCTTCAGTGTTCTAGAGACATGCAAGATGTATCCGAACAGCATGCCGATGAAGAAGGGCGGCGACCTCGTGACAGTGTTTTTGTAGTAACAGGGTGTAAAATTGGCAATGTTTCGTTTTGATGCGCTAAAACAGACACAAAAACAATTTTATAAAATGCAGCAACACGGTCAGTAGCAGTACTATAATACCAAAATAAGAACACGATTCGAAAGTACCGTTAGCACAACAGTATTTATAATCAATAAAAATATAGCCAAAAGTCAATTCATGACTCGAAGTCAAGCCTACAAAGATAGATTACAAATTACAAAGTATGCTTCATCATAATCATAATCAGTTATTTTATTATATACTAGCTGTTGCCCGCGACTCCGTCCACGAAGAATGGGGGGGGGGGGGGGCGATAAAAAATAGCCTACGACCTATTCTCAGACCTACCGAGTGTAGAGAGAAAAGTTTCATAAAAATCGGCCAAGCCGTTTCGGAGGAGTTCGGTAACAAACACCGTGACACGAGATTTTTATAAATTAGATTACTGATGACGATAGTGTTACATTAATAATACGAGTATTTGATGGTGCCCCTTAATATAATAATTAGAATATTTCTACTTTGTATGATATGTCATTTTATATATTAATTCAAAAACGACTTGTGTCCAATCCTAAAGTAATCGCGGTTTGATAATATACGACAATCCAAAAAATCGAATAGCGTACCGCTAAGTTTACCCATGATCATGTCATGATAAATGCAACAGCAACGAAATATTAAAAGCTCATCAAAGATCAGCAGCAAAGAGCAATCATTGAAATTGTCTAATAGCTACCCGCGAGCCATCCAAGAAATTGGAGAAGGGTAGAAGGTGCAAAGGGCGAGTGTTGCGGCGAGGGCAGCGAGCAAGGCGGCGGCGAGCGCGGCCCACGCGGCGCGGCGGCTTCCCAGCACCCAGTACAGCACCAGCGGGGAGATCACATGCAGCTGCATATCCGCTGATAGATACCACGCAGGAACTACGCACTGAGACCAAGCATAATCATCGGTATCTTATTATCTCGCCTCATTCGTTTTTCGTTTAATTCTTCTTTCGTCTCATTCTGTATTCGTGTTCGTCTTGTTTGCTATCCGTCACTATCATTTTATCTATCTCTTAATAGGTCTTATTAGTTTTTGTCACGGTCTTCCTTTGACTCATTTGTCGTTCTTTCGTTTCGTTTTTTTGTCTCAATTCGCCAAAATTATTTCGATACGTTCGGTGCTGGTAAATAAATGTTCGTAAGTAAATGAGACAAAAAATTAAAGAGAATGGCGACGAATGAGTCCAAGGAAGTTCATGACGAAAAACGAATAAGACCTATTAAGAGAGAGCAATTGCAGAAATTTTAATTTGAAATTTTAATTGTTTTATTTTAAGAATGAGTGACGAATACAGAATGAGACTAAATAAGAATTAAACGAAAAACGAATGAGGCGAGATAATAGGATACTTCATCATCATAGTATCAGCAGGAAAACGTTCGCTGCTAGACAAGCCTTCCTTGTGTCAAGTGCTAGCCTGGAAATGTTAGAAAAGGCTCAACTTGCTGGCCGTATCTTTGGATTGAGTTGACTTAGAAGCTTGATTTTTTACAGCTTTTTTAGGACCCTAAACATAAGTTTTTGATGTTAATTTGATCTTGATACCGCCACGGGTTTCCGAATAAAGGCAAACAGACGTTCAGACGGCCAAACGGACAGACGGACAACAAAGTAATCCTTCCGCTTTTCCTACTGAGGAACGGAACCCTAAAAAACCAGAAAAGAAAGTCTTAAGCCAAGAATCGAATCTGGTTCGTGACGCTTGTTTTTCTAAATAAACTCAAGCGACTTTCTTTTCCGATTTTTTTCTCAATATGCTCTAGTTGCAGTATTATTAAGTAAATAATAATAATAATAGCACATTTATTTCAGACTAGGTCCATATTTTGTTAGTTACAATAGGTGATACTTAAGAAAACGAATGTTAGTAGTACAATAACAAAAGTAAAAATTTTATACAAATTGCATAAAATCAAAATAAATCCAAATCAAAAAAAAAAAAAAAATAACTCAAAATAAATTAAATAAAATCCAAATGAATCGAAAATAAATTAAATCATATCACATCAAATCAAATTAAATTGAATTAAATCTAAGTATATAAAATTAAATCAAAATAAATTAGGTCAAAAATAAATTAATAATAATAAATCTACAACTTGGCCATGTGCAGATTATCCCAGTGGAGCTGGAACGGCCCATTCGGGCGATCTGCTACTGTCCGGAGAAGGCTGTTCGGGCTGCCGCGTATGCGCCTCACCAGGGACGCAACGCGTTTGCGCATTATGGCATGAAAGCCATCCGTGTGGGACTCGCAAAACATCCCCGATGCACTGCAATGACGCGGCAGCCCCAGCAGCATCCTAAAACCATTGTTAACGACCGCTTTAGCCTAGTTGGTAGTGACCCTGCCTACGAAGCAAGAGGTCCTGGGTTCAAATCCCGGTAAGGGCATTTATTTGTGTGATGAGCACGAATATTTGTTCCTGAGTTATGGATGTTTTCTATGTATTTAAGTATTTATTTATCTATATAAGTATGTTTATCGTCGTCTAGTACCCATAGTACAAGCTTTGCTTAGTTTGGGACTAGGTCGATTTGTGTAAGATTGTCCCCTAATATTTTTTTTTTTTTTTTTTATTGTTATATTGGACTCGTAGGGCATTGTAAGCCTTTTGAGTGTAGTTGATCCATAGGCTGCAGGTGTAGAATGACTGACAAAACGCCTTAAAAAGAGTTATCTTAACGTTGTTAGTACACCTTGCAAACCTACGGCTCAGCATGTTACTCCTGACTGACAGCGCCCTACGATCCCTCTCAATGTCCCTATCGTCACTCAGTCGTTCCGTGACCCAGTGGCCTAGATAGTAGTGGTAAAATAGCACACATGTGTTTGATCACAATCACACTTACTTAATTAAAACTTTGATCAATTATAACTGAAGATACACATTGCCGAACAAAATCCCCTTCAAAGAATGTCCGAACTTTTTTATTTGGTTGCGTAACAAATAAAATCATCACCTACACAGAAATTTGAACCTAGTCTTTACTTCATTACAGTCGAATTTCGGTAGCGGCAAAACTCCACTTGACAGCTAAACTTGACAATTTCACGCAACGTTCTGAGAAAAAAAGAAGGCCACTTTTATCAAAGTGGCGCTCATTTGGCTCGGACATTTTCGGGCGCGCGACTGTGGATCTACATTATAATTGATCAAAGATTGAAAATGTGATCTAAGACGGAGCACGTTTGTCTTGTAGATGCCTATTCACCCTTGGCTTAAAGACTACTACTTAGGTTGTGGTGTTTTGTTTAGTTTCCACCCAGTTCCATTTACCCACCCGTTGGTTGTCGTCCGCTGTCTCTATTTTGTCATCCTGTGTTTATTCGTAAATAAGTTTATGTTAAAAATTTCTGTACTTCTTGTTGGCTTTACTTGCAATTTCATCTAACATACATAAGTATACCAAATTTCAAGTAAATCCGACCAATGGAAGTGGGTCAAATTCAACTTCCAAGATTTGACCCGTGCATACATTGCAAGTTAATAAAAAGCTTTTAAAAAGAAAACAAAGTTACAATCTCTTTCATATTGGCGATGTTTTGGACGTGCAGCAACGTGCTCCACCAGTGGAGGCGGCAGAGTTGAACTTGCACAGACATCGCGTGCCAGCGGGGCCCGTCAGCCATCCGGTGGAGTAGTGACGTCTGCAGCAGCACTGTAGTCGCCAGCAGCGGGAACAGCCGCAGGAAGCGGCTCAAGTAGAACCAGGGCAGGCTCCTCAGCAACGACACTGGGAGGGCAACACGCGCGGTATTTCAAAGTCAAAGTCAAAATTCTTTATTCAATTTAGGCATCAATTGATGCTCCTATGAATCAGGGATGTAACGGAAGTAGTTTTATCGGAACCGAAGCCGAAATCGGAGTTTTTAAATTTGCTTTATCGGAATCGGAACCGGAGTCGGAATCGGAATCGGAAGCAGGGTGACATGAGAGAGAATTATTATTTAAGGACAAATAAAACATTATGTAGTATTTTTTTTTATTTCAAGTTTCAGTTGTAACATTGACAATAGAGTGCGCGGGTCGGGGGAGGGGCGATTCCCCGCGCGACGCGTATGAACCTGTCGAATCATAACAGTCGGTCGGCACACGCCGCCGCACTCGCCCGCTATCTATGCTTCGACCTCCGATTCAAACCTCCGATTAAAAAATGTCGGAGCCGGAGTCGGAACCGAAAGTATAATAGTAATCGGAAGTTCCGACTTAACGGAACCGGAACCGAAGCTCCGCAACATCCCTACTATGAATGTCGAAGAATCTACCACCGGTTCGGAAAAACCCTAATGAGAACAATCCAGCAAGAAACTTAACTTAGCCAACTTACTTAGGTAAGTACCTACTTAGCCAAACTTTTTTTAATTTCACTGTTCTCTGATCGCCAGTCATATAAAAAAATAACTTAACTTTTTTGCTAACATAATTAAGAAAAACAGTTTGTCATTTGTTTGTTAGGTTGTTTTACGTATATTAGCATACTTTATGTAATGGACTGCAATACAATTATAAGTAATCATCAGCATTGGCTATACTACTACTGCCACTACTACTACCTACTGCTACTGCTGCTACTCCTGGTGTTGACCACTATACCTCGACAAGCTCGTGCGTAGCGCTCGGCGGAACCCTGTCGCAGGCAGCCTCTGCTGTTAACAAGATTGTTTTTAATAAGTGCGGCAAACGCTGACTGCGACAGGGTTCCGCCACAGAATAAAAACAACAGAAGTCAATCAAGTGTATGTACTTCACTTTTCATACCTACGCTCGGCGGTCGCTCTAGGGTTGTCAATTATGGCATATGCACATAAAACTTATCGTGAAAGTGGCACTCGTTTCTAGTTGTTTGATTTATTGTTGATATTCAAACGGGAAGAATGGAAATATAAAATAATAATAATTAAAATACCTATCTACAAAATTTAGCGTTTGTCAATTTTCACTATCGAAAATCCCTAATAACTTCTAAACGGATTATCCTAGTTATACAATTTCCATTGTCCTATCGGTTTTAGACCTAAACCTATCTAATGACACTAAAAAAAACACAATATCTATACAAACAAAAAAAACATGTTTTCAACTTACGTAATATTAGTGGCATGAATTTACCTTACAAAAATGTAGTTAGGTATAAGTACCTAACCACATTTTTTGTAAGGTAACGTTTATTTATACTGATTCAAAATAGGAAACTATTATTACTTTGGGAGTCGGGGCGAGGTGCTTACCTATCTTCCTAACTATTCTATGTAACGTTAAAATGAACCATCGAAATACAAGCAGATACCTGCTAAACTTACCTCTCTGAAACCACTGGTAGCTTAAAAAACGACCATTCACCGTTTAGGATTGAATTTAAACAACCGTCCACTGAACAGTTACCTATAATAACCTTTTTTTTGTTGCTCCATTATTGCACTCGAAAAATTCCACAGACGCGCGACACAAAATAAATAAGTACGCGCGACCACAGCGCGCGCCTCGAAAAATTCCACTGACGCGCGACCACAGCGCGCGCCTCACGCGGATGGCAATCGCGCTCGGACTGATCCGAACTCATCCGAGATATCGTGTCTGTGAACAGTGTCTATGTGTGCGTTGCTCGAGCGCACTTTGTATGTAGATTTATTTCTGTTGTTTTTATTCTGTGGTTCCGCGGAGGGTCGCGCATGAGCTTGTCGGACTATATCAGTACTTTTAAATGATGCACATACACCTAACTTATAGATTGCCAGTGACTGCTGATGAAATGTACTGCTTACTTTGTGTCATTTTATTGGAACTGGTGTACACGAGGAGCAGCCCGCTCATAGTAAAAAACGAGTCCACTGCGATATCGGCTGACGATATCCACAGAGCTTGCTTCTTGTACTTCCACTACAAAAAATAGAGTGATAGCTTAGAACTACTGGTGAACCTAATTTGCTTCAAAAGAAAGAAAGAAAGAAAGAAAAGAAAGAAAATACATTTATTTACAACATCACAAGAGACATCATCAATATTTTACAAAACATAAGGCAACACTAAAGCTAAAGATAGAATGTGTCATTGCGGTTGCAAATCGGACACTGGCTCAGCATAATGCTGAGGCGTTTAAAACACCCCAGCGCTGATTTTCAGCCAGTACCGTTGGTGACACCCGGATCGCTGTTTAGATAGATAAATAAATAAACTGCACACTAATAGCTACATACATAAGACTACATGCGTAAATAAATAATTTGTAAATTGTAAAAGCAAATAATAATAACAAAATTTCTTGAACATAATTAGTATATCTCACTTGCCAAGTATACAACCCTGCGCGGACTAAAACTATAACTAAAAGTGTTTATAAACTCTCGGTCAACGGTCATATATTTATGCTTGGCGAGCATTTTCTCTGTTTACTTATTGCATGATGTGCCAGGGCCTGGAAACCACTGAGCCAACCTCGGCAAGTACGATTAAATAAAGAGTACTGTCGTCAACGTCTGTACAACGTCGCATCTCGTTAAAAATAATAAACCAGCAGGCTTATTGTCTAACGCTTCTGACGCTTGCCTTCGCAGTCACTATTTCTTTCTGTCAAACTGTATATGATGATGACAGAAAGAGATGGTGAAAGCGAAGGCAAGCGTCAGAAGCGTTAGAGAATACGGCCTATGCTTTTTAAAAATATCTACTTTTTAATGAGGCTCTGGGCTGCAGCCCGAAAACCCCTTATAGAGCCTTTAGATCTGTTCCTGGTCTTACCTCGAACGCCTCCAAACTATTAACCACATTGTTTGAGTAAACAAAGTAAGAGCAGTAGGTGTGGTAGATCACAATCCACAGGGTCGAGAGGGAGCGGATGCCGTCGAGGCAGTCCAGTGCCCTGGGCTTGTTGAAGGTCAGCAGCCGGCGCGTGTTGGTGTACAGCGAGCAGGCGCGGTATAACTCGCTGGTATGCTCAGGGTCTGATGGAAAGGAAAAAATGTTGATGGATCTCCATTACCTGCTTATCGAGAGAAGTTATGTTTCGTTAGATTTCTGTGAGCCTCCATTTAATTCGTTCATTAGAATTTTACCTTTTCCCAGTATTAGCGTATGGCGAATGTCGTATGTTGTGCTGGCGATAGTAAGCAAGGCAAGCAGCGAGACAAGTAAACTTGAAAAAAAAAGATAATGATTATACGATAGTAGAATAAGATTATAGAGACGTATTAAGTAATCAGTGGTCTCTAATCAGTGAGATCAGAATTTTTTTTTTTTTATATACGATCGAGTTGAAACGCGACTGAGACTAATAGCGACTAGATAAATAAACGATTGACACACAATGTGGCAGATAAATGCACGGTCGAGATGAAATGAGACTAAAGCCACAAAGAAAATTGACGATTGAGCTGCAAAGCGATAATTAAATAGATAATCGGGGTGAAATGCGATTCGGTAAACGCTACAACGAATTTATGCTTTTAAGGTAAAGTACTAAAAAACGTACAGGACTTACATGGCCACATAATCAGCTGCAACCAAGGGCCTATCGTTCGGCATCCGGCAGTACTGTTCACTATAGTTAAACTTGACAGCTGGGTTCCTGGCGTAAGGATCCAACATGGCGTCCACAGTACACGTCATGGGTACGCATACACCCAACGCTAGAGACTTGGACGCGTACGCCTTCATTAGATACGGAGGCAACGTCATTTCTGTCCATGTCCGATTTTCTGATGCTGAAACACCAGCCAAGAAAGGTATCCTGATGGTGGGAAATGTTATCTGGGAACGGATCAAGCAATACTTGCCTTGGATGCTGGCGTTGGGGTAGTCTTGGTTTATGGCCAGGCATTGGTGGTAGTTGCCCAAACTGACCCAGTTACCGTCGAGCAGGCCTTGAGGAGCGCGGAAACTTGCGTCATAGACTGTCAAAATAGTAAATAAGTGAGATAATATCCTAACACATCCTAGGTACGGCCCAGGAAGATTTCGTCCACTGTGCCATAATATGTCATTATTCATCAGCCGAAAGACGTCCACTGCTGATCATAGGCCTCCCCCAAGGCTCGCCAAACAGATCGGTCCTGCGCCATCCGAATCCAACGCGTTCCCGCAACCTTAACCAGGTCGCCGTTTCATCTTGTTGGAGGCCTACCTACACTGCGTCAGCCGGTCCGCAGACGCCACTCGAGAACCTTTCGGCCCCATCGGCCGTCAATTCTACGAGTACCTAATGTGCCCTGCCCACTGCCACTTAAGTCTGGCGTTTCTTCGAGCTGTGTGTGTACGTGACTTTAGTTCTTGCGCGGATTTCATCAACTCCAAGTATAGCCCTCTCCATCGCCCTCTGAGTGACTTTGAGCTTTATTATGAGGCCCATCGTGCCATGCAGTGCCAAGTCATCAGTCTACAATTCCTTATTTGTCACCTTCCAAACTCGTTCACTTTCTGATATCGTCAATATCCCATTTCATCTAGATTCTTGTTCAGTGCCTCCAGTGAAAATGGGAATAAATCAAAATCGCTACTTTTCAGGAGAGGCAAAAACCATTCGTTCGTTGTTTTTGAGTCTTTAGCGTATAATATTAGATTATTTTATGGTTCCAGGCTTTAGGTATGTACAGGTTATAGCTTTCGTTTAATGGGTATTGCTTTAACATTTATTTATTCTATACATATTTTTTTCAAGTTTTTTTCGAGTTATACCCTTAGTCACGAAAGTATAACGGTATAACATGAATTGTGTTAAAGCCTGACCAGAAATATATGACTATTCGCCATGTTGCGGAATTTCATTGGAACTAATTTCTTACACTGGCAATAATTTTAATGATTGTCAGTGTCACTGTGGCGGTTTCTAAGAACAATAACAAAAAATGCTCAAAACGATTGGTATTCAACAACGGATCATTGTAATAATGTTTATAATAAACTACTGAAGGAAAAAACGCTTGCGGAATGAAACTATTTCACTACAAAACCTTTCCAAATTAACATCAGAGCTAACAGGTAAAATCAATGTCAATTTTATTGAAATTGCGAACAATGTAAATAAACCATTTAATGAAATAATATCCATATTCTAGCACTTGTTTATTGTTTTAATGTTTTAGGATAGTGTTGTGGTAAGTATTGATTAAATAACACACGGATTTAGCAGTATTTGATGAGGGAAAATGGAAATTAAAGACATTTTAAATACAATGTTTGTTTACATTGTTTGAAATTTCAATTTGACTGACAGTTTAAACGTTGTAGACAAGTCAAGATGTCATTGTTGCCATATAAATAAGAACAATAGCGCCCTCTTGACAATAGTCATATATTTCTGGTCAGGTTTTAGTCAATTTTGAGTCACCTTAAGACATAAGATGACTTATTCCCTTAAGTACGGCTGTTTTATGGTTATAACAATACTTATTCTACCCATCTTTTTTCAAATAAAGGAATAATGCGACTTATTCAAGCAAATCGATAATGTAGATGGGTACAACTGTGCCATAAAGTAAAACCAAATTGTATTAAAAATAAGACATTTCATCAAAAATGAGTGGTTTTTACTCGCCGTCGTAATTAAAATCATCTACGTCAGGGTTTCAGTCAGCCCTTTCAGTTCCTGCCTGCTTCTTGCCTGCTTCCAGATGCCGCCGCGTAAACGTACGCATACCCGCAAGTGAATTTGGCAATTTACATCGACTTAAACTGGTATTTAATTTCAATAACCACAAGTGCATGCGGGTAAAGCGACATTATCTAAGTGAATGGATATACTAGGTAGTAGGTACTTTTGTTATAAATGTATCACTAAAGCCGAATCATAACATTCACAACTATAATAATAAAAACAAAATATAAAATATTACCTACTAATTGGAAGGCAGTCATATTATGGTCTACCAATTGGGAATGTCTAAAAAAAATTACCAGTGGTTTTTATATTTTTTTGTATAGAAAAGTCAATTATAAAAAAATAATTTCAATATTTTGTCATTTAGTTCACTACTTTTTACAAAATTAATTATTGAAATTATTTTGGTTGATGACGTCAGATTATAATTGAGGGCTCCCACACTGTCAAATTTCTAAATCTGTCTAAATGCGTACGATAAGGCAACCCCTTTAATTATTTTTTGCGTAGTGGTACACTGTAACTAGTGTCACTTTACTGGCGCTGTCAAAGTGCCAGATGTCAGACAGCGGGTCCAAATCAAACTCCGTAGTATAATCCACGCGTGAATTGTGAGTAATTCTAACCACACAGAATAAAGAACGACTTAGACTGGTCACGCATTTTACACCAATATCAAATGAAGGTCATTGCTTATTTGTAATGTAATAAATTCATTACACAATATTAAAATTTAATAAGTACAGAAAACGAGTTAAAAAGCGTTTATCTCGAAATGGTTTTCGATTTACTATACATTGCAAAAAAATAGACATCCCCAATTATAATAGACAGAACTTTCTAGTCCACTGTAATAATTGATATCAAAACGAGTAGGGCAGTAAATATTTCATCATCATCATCATTTCAGCCGTAGGACGTTCACAGCTGAACATAGGCCTCGCTCATTGATACCCATTTATTACGTTTGGAAGCGGCCTGCAACCACCTTGAACCTGTGGCCTTTACCAAATCGTCCGTTTATCTTGGTGGGCGTCCCACGCTGCGCTTCCAGTCCGTGGTCTCCGTTCGAGAACTTTTCGGCCTCTACGGGCATCATTCTGTTCTGCGTGCTAAATTGGTCATTTCAACGAGCTAGTCCGTTTGGTTATGTCGGTTCTTGTTCTCTCTCTTCATTCATGATTTGATACCGTAGAGAAACCCCGAGCATAGCCCTTTCTATAGCTCGTTGAGCAACACTGAGCCCACTCATCATCTTCACTATTGAAGCACCGCATCTCCATTCCAGGAGCTTGAAGGCGTCTTCCAGAGCGGCAGTAAACAGTTTCGGAGATATAACATCTCCCTGTCTCACGGTTCTTTTTAACACGTTGGCTGCGAGACTGATTTACACGTTTGTTATTCTGGTG
The DNA here is from genome assembly GCA_947563465.1 of Archips xylosteana. Lineage (NCBI taxonomy): Eukaryota > Metazoa > Arthropoda > Insecta > Lepidoptera > Tortricidae > Archips > Archips xylosteana. The sequence continues at coordinate 8,869,933 of OX387370.1, forward strand.
CGTTAGTAGGTCCTAAGAGCCCCTACCCTATAAAAATTTCAGTGCGGCATTAGGTCCATTGTGCCAAAAACTGGATATTTTTCCATAGAGGTTTACCGTACAGCATACAGATTTATACCTAAGCAATCTACATCTGTCAGGCAATATGGTTTTGGTTTCGCCTCGGTCTCGGACTTTTAGAACTATTTTTAAAAAAATATTCAAAAAAACCTTTTAGACCTTTTGCCGCACTGAATTGACTGACTTAAGCTTCATTAGGGATGGGAAACGCTTATTACATTGTCGAGTGATAATACGTTTGCCCAAAGAAGTTTGTATGGACATCGCACAAAACATATTCTCACTCACTTCACAGAAAAATAAAAACTGTTGTGTACAGTGATTTATTTGTTTTACTTATATAATCTGAAAACTCGGGTCTCTCAAAGAGCCGTCGTGCCTACTTGACATAATCATGAATGGAAAAGTGTATAAAATATTTTACTTCGAGTGATTTTCATTAAAACATTAGTAGTATTCTATCATTGTGTATGTTTTTCGTCTTACGACGTTTTATGTTAAAAACACAAACAACACCTAGGTAATCAAAACAATCGTCTATCGCCGTTCATGTGCAGCACAACACTACCGTCGTGACGTAGTACGTAAGAGATATATAAAGTACTTGTAACCTCCTATATTCTCAGTATTAAATCTTTATTGCAAGTGACACTCGTCTTCTCATTCATACCTTACATGGCGACCTTGCCAGAATCGGAGGTTAGAGCTTAAGTATAGATTACAAAAGTCGCAATTTCAAGCGAAAACCAATTTATGTAAAAGTAAAGAACTTAGAAAAGTAAGATATGACTCCTATGTTAACCCTATTACGTATAAGCCAGGAAATTTAGTTTTAATTAAAAAGGAAACTGGTACAAAGTTAGATCCATTGTATGTAGGACCGTACCCTGTAGTTTCAGAAAGAGATCCGAATGTAGTCATTATAGACAACGGCAAAGAAATAACTGTACACAAGAATAGAACTAGACCTTATAACTCTTAACCCTAGCATATTTTGACTGAATGTAAGTTAGATATAAAGCTTATAAAAAAAATGTATCTTTCAATCATTTTTTTTTCTTTTGCCGAGGGCGTGTGACGTAGTACGTAAGAGATATATAAAGTACTTGTAACCTCCTATATTCTCAGTATTAAATTTTTATTGCAAGTGACACTCGTCTTCTCATTCATACCTTACACCGTTGACATGGGTACACATTCAGTGCGGATGGGGTCTGTGATGGGTCGAAGGTCTGTTGGACCCCTTCCCGCACTGAAATGAAAAAAAAGTCATTCAGTGCGGGAGAGGTCCAATGTGCCCCTCACGTAAACTAAGTATGCCATATTATCAAAATTTAAGAGCTATATAGAAAACAATATTTGTCTCTGTCCTACTCTCACGATTGGCCAAGATACCCTCCCCGCACCGTACGAAAGAACACTATTTTCGCTCCCGCACAGGGTTTCGGCTACGCATGGGGCTTTTTGTGCCTCTTACCGCAGTGAGCGTGTTAAGGGAATCACCTACGAAGTCTATTTTTGTACTCGGACCAACATAGTGGCATTTCTTATACAAACACTTCGATGTACCGGTAGTCAATACGTCACCTCTGGAGTGACTCGAGCACCACCCATGATTCAATCAAATCAAAGGCTTTCTCCTAGTTAGTTCACAATCGTTAGACATAGCGGCAAGTTATACTCTTCGGTATTCTGTATGACTTGCCGCGGCTTATGTATGTGGTCTACGGTACTATATCCTTTTCGGAATCCGGTTTATTCCGGAGGCTGGAAGTCATCAAACATGAGCTCGAGACGATTTTTAATGACCATGGAGAACAGCTTATAGACATGGCTTAAAAGCGAGATGGGCTGTAGTTCTTCAATAAGGTGTTATCACCTTTCTTAAAGAACAGCACCACCATGCTTTTGTTCCATTCTTCCCGTGTGGTACCTTCGCCCAATATAGAATTAAAGAGCCTTTGAAGGACTTTAAGTACCGGTGATCCTGGATTCAAAACACGGCGAGTTAAAGAACTTATTTATCAATTTACTTTCCGTTTTGAAGAGACACTCAATTAAAGTGAATTATTTCACCTCTAAATTATAAATAAATATGATTAAAATGAATAATGTACCCCCAAAATCGAAATAAACATACAAAACTTTAAAGTAATAAAACGAATTGTTTCCTATTGAGAGCATCAGCCCATAGCAAGGTGGTCTAGGTGCAGATATGACCCATCGCGGTTAGCGGAGCAACGGAACAATTCGAGTTATGCCTTTATGTACTCTGTAGTATAATGGACTAGTTCGAGTGAAATTGTTCCAGCCTCTTGAACCCGCCATCACTGTATCTGCGCAGCGTCTGTCGGATCAGGTGCGAGTCATCCAGCGACACAAACGATTGGATGACGCCACACTTGATCGGCTACGCCTGGAAGCACTTTCTGCTCGCGCGGCCTCTTTTTCGACGCGGGATCTGCCCGCTACGTCGCCGACTCCGGTGCCCGCACCCGATCTGGCACCGGGGGTACCGCGGGTCGATTTCAGTGCCGAGGAAGAGGACTGTGCGAATCAGAGTGTAAGTACCCAGGCCAATGAGCAACTGAGGAGGGTTTTGGAGGAGGCGATTACGCAGTATCGCTCCACGGGTAATACTAGGCCACGATTACCTCGCTTGCCGTTGAATAGACGCAATCTAGCGTTAATGGGAGCCCTGAATGATTTGCTAGACCCGTATTTACGGGCTAGTGAAGACTTAGTTGATACTCACTCAATCATGTACTGTGGGGCCATCGCGGCGTGCCGTGTTGCTCGCGTCAAGTTTCCGGACGCTGACCGAGCACCTAGGACCACCGGGGGTGTCCCTACATGGCAAGTGCGGATTGAGCGGCGTATCAATACGTTCAGGACTCTCATTGCAAAGCTGATCTGCTTCAGGGGGGGCAACAACCGCCCCCGAGTAATGCGCTTCGTGGCCCAGGCCTTTGTGGGGACTGACATCAGGCCCTGCAACTATATGGCCTGTGTAACGGAACGTATCGACTTTCTGAAGCAGAAAGTCTATGCATGGGCAAGCCGTATTCGCCGCTACAGGAAGCGTGTGGACCGATACCAGCAGAATCGCCTTTTCCAGAGCGACCAAAGGAAGGTATACCGAAAGTGGGAGGGAGACGATCTTCGTGTGCCCGACGGACGGCGGCCGGATACTACTGCCATGATTGACTTTTGGCGTAATATCTGGTCGGTACCTGTCGAGCACACCGAGGGCGAATGGATAGGTGTTGTCGAACGTGAGTGCGAGTCCATCGAACCCATGGGGCCTGTTACCATTAGCCCCGATGACGTTAGTTGTGCCATCCGGTCGGCTCCGAACTGGAAAAGTCCTGGGCCGGATGGATTGCACAACTTCTGGCTGAAATGGTTTCGATGCTCACACCAGCGTTTGGCAGCACAGTTCCAGCAAGCCCTTGAGCTCGGATCCCTACCATCTTTCTTTACAACTGGTATTACCTCCCTGCTCTATAAGTCCGGTAGTACCACAGAAGCGAAAAATTACAGACCCATCACGTGCTTGCCTACGCTGTACAAGCTCCTTACATCCATTTTGAGAGCAAAAATTAACACGCACATTGTTGCCAACAACGTTTTGGCCCCTGCTCAAAATGGATGTAGGGTTGGGTCTCGTGGTACTAAAGAGCTCCTCCTCATAGACATGACCATTTGCCAACGAGTCCGGCGGAACAAAGGGGCTCTCTCGGTCGCCTGGATTGACTACAAGAAGGCCTATGATTCGGTGCCCCATTCATGGCTGGTGAGGGTCTTAGAACTGTATAAAATTGATGCAGTCCTGAGATCTTTCTTAGGCGCTTGCATGGGACAGTGGACCACAGTCCTTCGTCAACCGGGGGAAGGAGACGGCCCCTCTGGCCCACAGGACTCTATCAAGATTGAGCGAGGGATCTTCCAGGGTGACAGCCTGAGTCCTATGTGGTTCTGCCTAGCGCTGAATCCGCTCAGCACCCTGCTGAAGGATTCAGGGCTAGGCTGCCGGCTTCGAAGAGGGGGTGAGGTCATTTCTCATCTGCTCTATATGGATGACCTTAAGCTATTTGCACCAAATAAACATGATCTGTTGGAGTTACTGAAAACAACAGAAGTTTTCAGTAGCGCCATCAACATGGAATTTGGTGTCGATAAGTGTGCGGTTATGCATGTACAGCGGGGGAAAGTTGTAAATTCAACAAATTTGCAGCTTTCTGATACAATGTCCCTCAGATCTATTTCCGAAGCAGAAACCTATAAGTATCTTGGTATGTCACAGTCATTGGGTATTGAGAGTGAGGTCGTAAAGCAGACGGTGAAGGAGCGCTTCTTCTGTCGTCTGACAAAAGTACTTAATAGTCTTTTGTCGGGCGGCAACAAGATGCGCGCCTTCAACGCCTGGGTAATGCCCTTGCTCACTTACTCCTTTGGCATACTAAGGTGGACTCAGACTGAGCTGGATACCTTGGATCGAAGAGTTCGTGTACTACTCACTGCGCATCGCTTGCTTCACCCGCGCTCGTCTGTTATGAGACTGTACATCTCGCGGAAGTATGGAGGTCGTGGCTTTTTAAATGCCAAAGACCTCCACAACCGCGAGGTGTATAATCTCAGGGATTATTTCCTAAACAACGAGTGTGGGGTACATCGCGACGTAGTAGCAGTAGACAAAAACTTCACCCCGCTTTCCTTGGCAAACGAGAACTGGCGCCGACTTAAAGTAATGAGCATCGAGGACCGCAAGGCGGTATGGAAGAGCAAGGAGCTACACGGGCGGTTCTACAAGGCACTCACAGGGCCAGATGTAGATCTGCTTGCGTCGGTGAACTGGCTACGTTTCGGGGATCTCTTCGGGGAAACCGAAGGTTTTGTCTGTGCAATTGCGGATGAAGTTATCATGACGAACAACTACCGGAGGTATATCCTGAAGGACGGTACGGTCGACATTTGTCGGGCATGCCGCCGTCCCGGGGAGTCACTCAGGCATATAATTTCCGGTTGTGGTCATCTTGCTAACGGTGAGTACTTGCACAGACATAACCTTGTAGCCAGAATTATCCACCAGCAACTTGCTCTGCTATACGGTCTTGTGGACTTTGAAGTGCCTTACTATAAGTATATACCTGCGCCAGTTCTCGAAAATGGTCGTGCCACGCTCTATTGGGATCGGTCTGTTATCACGGACAGGACTATTTTAGCCAATAGGCCTGATATCGTGCTGACAGATCGATTGAAACGCCAGACAATGCTCATCGACATCACCATCCCCCATGACGAGAACCTCGTGAAAGCTGAGAAGGACAAAGCCAGCAAGTACCTTGACCTAGTTCACGAGATAACCGCCATGTGGGATGTTGATTCGACGATCATTGTCCCGATAGTCGTTTCTGCGAACGGTCTGATAGCGAAGAGTCTCGACCAACACCTCAAGAGACTCTCGCTAGATGGCTGGATCAAGGGTCAGATACAGAAGGCGGTACTCCTGGACACTGCGCGGATAGTCAGGAGGTTCCTCTCTCTGTCGCCCTAACCACCGATAGCTTAGGCCCCGCCTCGCTGCCGGTGGCACCCTAGGTTAGGTTTTTATAATGATTTTACGTTCTGTATGTATAGTTTTATATTTTACTTTTTGTATAATTATTGTAAAAATCTAACCTAAGAGAAAAATATAAATAAAGAGATAATAAAATAATAATAATAGTCGCTTTTAGTTCTATTTTATGACCACATTATTACGCAACAACACGAGTTGTGTCTTTTTGTAAAAAAAAAACTGCAGTCATGTCTTTAGGTTGGATGTTTTTTTTGAGTTAAAAGCACTTGTACCGTTAGACTGATAAAAAATTGCAGGATAAGTAGCAATATGCCTTTAGAAACGGTGAGTTATGCCCATAGTGTAATCGAAAAATATGGGTTAGGGGATAACTAGAGATATGTCCTTTTGTCACAATACGTAACCGAACACGCTGAATCGATGGCATATTTACTTCGATAAAAACGGATAGGTGATTCCATGAAAAGTTTTAATTAAACTGCAAAATTAGATTTTTGCTAAATAAAAAAATATTTAAATAGTTTGACGACACGACAGTATTCAGGAACTTTCTCATTTATAATTTATTAACTTTTTTGTTTATTTATTTATTATTGGTACTTAGTGCTCACAACGACTTCGTCTAAGTACAGTCACATTTCGGCATCTACTTAAATCGTCTTCATTATAGTATTGACTACTTCAGGGCCTACCGTGTTTTTGGCGCATTTATCTAATGTGTACCTACTTAATTAAAAATGTATAAGAAGTTCAAAATATCTACTTGCATTGATGATTTATGGCTTGCAAGTGTCTTGTGCACATCTCCGGATCCAGAACATCTTTGTATAGCTTATAATTGAACAAATTATCCGCACTAACACTTAAAATACACGCCAACACCAAAACACTATGCATTGCTAACTGATCACGGCCAAAATACTTAGTTAACTTCACGAAATACATTTTGTTTGACGAATTTCATTACAAACCGACGTTTGTTATAATTTTAACACTACAAACATAATTTGTTATTAATTTAAACCGTTTTGAAATATTGTAAAATTTTAAATTTTAACTGAAAACCAGAACTTCAGAAAGTGTCAAAAACAGGTCAAGTGTGAGTTGTGCCTAATCGTACCACCGCTCCGAAAAAAAAAACAGCAAAATTAGCCTAGTTGGTAGTGACCCTGCCTACGAAGCAAGAGGTCTTGGGTTCGAATCCCGCTAAGGGCATTTATTTGTGTGATGAGCTCGAATATTTGTTCCTGAGTTATGGAATGGATGTTTTAGTTTGTGATAGTTTGGGACTAGGTCGATTTGTGTAAGATTGTCCCCCTAATATTTATTTATTTATATACTATGCTATGCTGTAGGCTATGTTATGGGGAACAATGAATATAACTGGTGAATAATGGGTGAATATCAAACGCATCCACAGCAACACAGCATAGCACATCTCTGGTAGAAAGCCATCCTAAGCATTGTTTTTGATTTTTTTTGACATGCGTTGTCACCGTTCATCTATCATTTATTATTATTACCTCTCATATTTCGTTTTTTAGTTTTTTTTTACCGAATAACGACAAAATACACATTAGCAAAATTGTCCTCTGATGGACATAGTGTATTTTGTATAATGGTGTAATTCTCTGTTTTTATATATATATAGCTTTTGTATTTGATGAATTGCTGAAGCCTGAAGAGCGTCACGTTTTGGGCTCAAATCCATCGTGAGAAAAAGAACAAATTAACACAAATCGTTTACCGCTTCCATGTGAACATAACAAGTCTGGTTTTGAACCGAATGCCGCCAGAAGAGTAAGTTTCGGTTTTTGATGTGCGTACGTAGGTATGTTGTTTCTTTGGCATGCCCCGTAGTAAAGATGTTACGGAGTTTCAACTCCAAGTGCTATAGTCGGAACTTCCGATTGATATAGACTTATATTAGACCTCCGATTTTGACTTCGATTCCGACACTTTTAAATCGGAGGTCGAAGTACTGCGGCGACGACAATTTTGATCGGCCAGCGCGTACTAAGTTAACAAGTTTGTACCAGTCGCGCGGGAAACCTCCCTTCCCACTGAAAAGACAGAGGTTAAAACATCTTCTGCCTTCGCTTCCGCCATCGCATCCGACTCTGACAACTCAAATTTGAAAACTCCGACTTGTTCCGATAGAACCAAGTCCAAAACATCTCTACTCCGTAGCATAAACTTGATTGAAAAGGAGGCTACAATAGAGAGATCTATCTATACTATATTAGTTGTAGAGGGACTGGTTTTAAGTTTATTTTTTTTTATTTCAACGAATTTGTAGTAAAAATTAGAAATAGCTTTGTACGTCACGGAACAAACCGTCTAGTCTACAATATAGGGATTTATAAATTTCCATTTTCAAAGGTTTAATTTCGACTTGAATGCTGGACATCGATACCTTTAGGTTCAATTGGCGTAAAGGATAAAATGCCGAAAATGAGTTATATTTACAGTTTTGTTCAGAATTTCAAGCTCTATCGATCTGCATACTTAAAATTTTGATATCTCGCAAAATTTGACCTTTACACCCCAGAATTTTTCATAGCTCAACATCAAAACTGCTTTGTTTAGTGGGTGTAAAGATCATACTCGAAATCACACGGATTGTAAAGGATGTCATGAAATATAGACCACGACGTAAAGTCCTGATATTAAACACGTTGCCCTTTAAGACCACCCATTTGGAACCTTATTTTATTATTCTGTCCTTTACGACCTTTACATTTACGTACTATATTTACTTCATAATGTAGCTAAACTATGGGCGTAAAGGACGTATATTTTTTGCCTAGCATAATACAACGTGGTTTAAAGGACTTACATAAATGCTAAGGTATATTTATGATGCGGAGTAAAGGACTTTTTAATGCTTTACTACTCTTTTTTTTGTAAATTGGTGAACTTAAAAGAGTTTTCCAATCTTGTAATGATGTCATAATGTAATTAAATCAAGTTTTAATAGGTTTACTCACTTTAAACCTTTGATGTTCTTTTATTTTCATTATAATTGTCGTTTTCTTACTAATAACAGTTCGCGTCGTAACAAAACACGCGGCAGTTTTGCGCGGTAAAACACTCCTCATGCTGGGGGGTTACTACGAAATTCGAAGTTCGAAGTTCGGATCGTGCGGTCCCTCTCACTCTCGTAATAAATACCATTAGCGTGAGCGGAACGGCATGAAACGAAGTTCGAATTTCGCGCTTCGTAGTATAGGGCCTGGTTGTCTCTGCCATCCTTGCAATTTTGTTTCTTATCAATAGTAAAGCCTTCCACAGACCGCAGCGCGGGGCGTGCGCGCGACGCCGACGGAGCGTGCCCAGCGCGCTGCATAACACTGCTGGTGTATGTCACCGTTTATATGATTTAGTGTTATAGACCGCGCTGGGCACGCTCCATCGGCGTCACACGCACGCCCCCCGCTGCGGTTTGTGGTGGCCTTGAGCAAGATAGGTGATGTGTCAATGACGGTACAGACTTATACCTAGTTCTCGATGCATACGCATGCAGATCAGATGATTGTTTTGTTTAGTTCAGTTATTATTATAGAAATATTTTCTAACGCTGTTCGATTGAATTCGCCGCCCCCACAGAATAAAGCCGCAAAGTTCACTTACCTGATTTTTATTGTTCATTCAGTTTTGACATCTACGCGTTAAAATACATCACCTCAATTTTTTCCACATTTTTTTACTAAGTACTTACGAAGATACAAAAAATAAAGACATTATTCTTTGTCACAGACAAAACCCGAAAAATCAGCAATATGTTATTGCGTATCAGAATTGAAACAATGTTTCGTGTAAAGTATCAAACTGTAGTTATAAGGTGCAACTGAAATAGAAAATAAATTGCAAACCCTTTTGCAGTTTTCTTCTGGTGCAGATTTTAATATTAAAATTCCGTAACATCCATTTGCAAAAAAAATCTAGATAGTTTAATACGATAACATCCTTTACGTTTCTGTTTTACCTAAATATTTAGTGTAAAAGCCGTTGCCAAACCAAATAGGCCATTTTTTACGAAGCAAGTGATGTTATAGTCGCTTTCTACCATAGAGCGAACCACGTCGTGGACGCAAGTGACCCCTCATTCTGCTTTTGGAGCTGCTAATTCAGCCTGTTGTGTTACATTACAACTTATTTAGGTGCCTATTGTACAATGACATTGTGCATCAAAGGCCGTAAGAAGGGGATTACTAACAAGTGTCTATTAGAAGTTCGACGCCGAAGGCGGAGAGCTTTTAATGACTCGAGTTTGTAATTCCCTTACTGCCCGTGCGTGATACACACAATGGTTTTCATCACATTGCGAGGAAAAAAAATCCAAAAATAAAATTATTCGGTCTCTAAACACTTAACCTTTCGTATGCCGGAATTTAAAAAAAAAAAAGTCGTGCATTCTAGCCTCAACAGTTTCATATAAATCCAATGATACAGATTTTAAAAAAAAATACAAAAAGAAAGCCTTAAATTGGGTACGGATCCGGTACAAGGCATACGAAGGGTTAAATTTAATAAAATAATGGCTACCCGCCAATACAGATTGTCACTTTTTTCGAGTCATGTATCATAGATAATGCAAACTATGTTTAGTTTCTACCAACATTTAAAAAAATACTTACAAATAGAACCAAAAAGATTACAGCTTCTACTCTAAAACTCATGGAAGATCGGCGTAAGATGATCCTACAGATATCTGGTGACGCTTGCCAATACCTGCGGGTCAACAGACACATCTCGAAGGCTCTGAGGCGCGATATACGCCAATTTAATACTAATAGTATTGAAGTGGCGATATAGCGCAACAAAGGCTCTAGAGTTTTTGCAAAGAATCTGTATGTTGGGCAAAGCCAACTAGCAAAATTAAAGACCGATAAAGTAGGATCGTGACCTCTAAACCGGAGCTATTGTTAGAAGTCGAGAAGTTCTGTGGACAGCTATACACATCAACGAGAAAATCCAACATGGATCTAGCTCTAGACCCGAGAGCTAGATTAACCCGGCACTACTTATACACCGAAGATATCCCGGACGACAGCTTGTACGAGATTAGTATGGCTCTCAAGCAACTCAGGAATGACAAAGCCATTAAATTACAGTAATCGTGATTCTTCAGTAATCGATTACTTGGATAATCAAAAGTACCTGGGTGACCGAGCTCTGCTCGGGCAGAAACTCGGTACCAAGCGTTTTCCCAGAGATAAGACCAAGCTAGATCAATTTTTCATCCCCGAAAACCCCCAAATACCAAAATTCATCGAAATCGTTGGAACCGTTTCCGAAATCCTGATTATATACACCGGAGGGGTGGGGGGGGGTGAGAGAGGGGGGGAGGGGATGCGGGGGAGGGAACGCGGGGTATTAAAGGGGGGATGAAAATTTCATTGATTTTGCCGTAGGATGCACCGTTTTCAAGATATTTGACAAAAACACCGGAGGGGGTGGAGGGGTGAGTCACGTTAAACTATCGTCCGTAAACCGACTTTACAGACAACCGGCTTTTCCTGTTCTGTGCTCCCAATAGGGAACGTGCACATAGACGGTGCTGCCAACTGGTGCCATAAGGGTGCCATCAATTTGAATGTTTTACCTTGATAAGTTTGTTTTACTGTCCGCATAGTGTCTCTTCTGTCGCATTAGTGCTGCCGCCTATAGTTACTGCACGTTCCCTATAATACTTTTTCTAACAAAAAAGTAACTTTTTCTCGCAAAAAAATAACTTTTTCTCACAAAAAAGTAACTTTTTCTCACAAAAGAAGAAACTTGACGTTTTCTCATAAAAAATAAACTTAAAAAAAAAACTAAAAATCTTGAAAAAAAACGTGGTATCGAACCGAGGTCGGCTGGATCCGCGACCACCCGATTTCTAATGTGCCATTATGATCTGCTCGAAGTCGGCGAAATTTAGCTTTATATCCTAATGCAAAACCGGAAAACACCGCCGGAAAACACGAGTAAAAGCGATTTTCTGAAAATGAAACATAGCTAGATCAGTTTTTCATCCCCGAAAACCCCCACATACCAAATTTCATCGAAATCGTTGGAGCCGTTTCCGAGATCCTGATTATATATATATATATTGTTAGGGTAGTACTAAAATTCGTATGGTAGGAATCTGTGACGTCACTGCAAATTCAATAAAACTAGGTGTCAGTTCGTTTACCGGGCTTTTTACCGGTCGGTGCTCGCGCGGAGAGGTTTCAGCTAAGTGTTTTATTTTGTGGCTATTTTCTGTGAATTATTGTGTATAGATGTAGTAGATTGTTTCCTCTAAAATTATGTGTGATCTTTAACATTAATAATAAATTTGTGATTGAAATATTAAGTAAACTAGCCTGACAATTGTTTTTCACCTCACTAGCTCGGAAAGCCCTTTTTGTTTGTTTGACATCTATTGAGAAAATCGCTTTTTATCCACATGTGAAGAAAGAGTTTTGACATTTGAGGGCAGCTTAAGTGATATTTGACAGCTAACAAAACGTAAAACGTTAAATGTGCTGAATTTTTAAAATCACAATTAATGAATTGCATTGAGTAAAAAACACTAAATACAGTCTTACAACTTTATTTTAATTAATAAATATCAACATTCAACATTAACCTTCATTCTTGTTGTAAAAACGGATAAAATGTTATGACAGTCCAAGTAAGTCGATGTGCGAACAAAACGCATCCGAAATAATAAAAAAAAAACTTAAGTCAAAACTTTTCAATTAAATATTCGCATGTTTTTCTAATTATTTGCCTCGCTGTAGTGAGGTGAAAAGTTTTGTGTTATACACGGGTTAAAAGTTATTTTACGTCTCGTGTGTTGAAACACTCACTATCGAAAGGATTCTATTTTTGAACCACTCGCTTCGCTCGTGGTCAATCATAGAATCCTTTCGATAGCTCTTGTTTCAAATGAACACTCGCTGGTAAAATACAACTTTCCCCCCTTGTATAACAAATAACTATTTTTATTTCATATACGCCTCTGGTTCCTAAAATCAGAAGTGGGATTCACTTTTGTCCACAATATTCGATTTGTACTTTGAAACAATCCACTACTATCGCCGTTTTGTATAATGCCTCGATCGAGATCGCGTAGTAAGTCGGTCGTCGCATCCCACCCTCACAGGCGTAAAAAACCTCGTGAGCGGTCACGCCGAAGACGAGATTCGGATGAAAGTTCCCTTTCGGATGAATCCTATTGTGCCCGCCGTCGATCTCGTGTACCCTCGCGTCGTCATTCTCGCGAACTACCCCACCGTCGTAGTGATGAACAATTTCACCCTAAACGTTGTGAATGGTCTCGCTCCCGTTCTCGTTCTCGTTCTTGTGGTCGGACCCGGTCTCGGTCTCATCGCGTTTCACGTTCGCGAGCCCGTTATATGTATGTCGCGAGAGCGGCCTAATCGTATAGCCGCGAAAGTTCAGTAAAACAAGCGTTACTTGCGGTCAGGTTAGGCCGAGTGACCGATATGAGCTCAGGCTATTGGCCGGTGCTCGAAGCAAGATGAAACAAGCTGTGGCCCAATATATGGTGCCGTGGAAGGGTAAATGGTGTCCTGAAAAGTTTTCCTGTTTTTTTGAATGTGAGTGATGTTTTTATTGGTTCACAGATTGCTGTGAATGATAAGGAGCGGTTGTGGCCCGTTCTTGGTGGCCAGCCGAGCAGACCTGTTAGTCCTGCAACCAGATGGTGTGGCTGCAGAGCTGACCAGCAGCTGACTAGTGGTGCACTGTGGTGCTCCCGTCTTGCGTGTTTAATATGGATGAGTGCTGCGGTACTATCCAAAGGGATTTGGACATGCGCTGCGGTGCCTCTGTCTTGCAGACACGGCTTGTACGTGTACGGTCGGACATGATTACTGTGGTATCATGATCCTAATCATGTGTAAAATGCGCTGCGGTGCTTCTGTCATGTGTGCTTAATGTGGATGAGTGCTGCGGTACTATCCTATGAGATCTGGACAAGCGATTCAGTGATGCCTCTGTATGTCACCTGGACAAGCGATTCAGTGATGCCTCTGTCTGTCACCTGGACAAGCGATTCAGTGATGCCTCTGTCTGTTTGCCACGTTCTTGGTATGATAATGTGTGATGCTGAGTGAAATAGATAGATGGACGTCAGAACATGTCTGTGACTGTCTGAAAGTGATTAGATTCCTTAGCTGATTTGTGTCAATGAAAGAGGGCCTTGAATGTGTGATGAATGGCTGAGTAGGCAATAATGAGCTTTATTTTCCCTGCTAATATTAACTTCATTCTTCCAGGCAAGAATAATGATGATGACGATGCGCAGGCAGGACCCCCTACCGAGCCACATGTGAGCCAAGATGAGGATCCAGCCCAGAATGCTTCAACTGAAGACGTGCCCGAGGACGGCGCACAGTCAGGAGAGGCCGTGTTAGGGTAGTACTAAAATTCGTATGGTAGGAATCTGTGACGTCACTGCAAATTCAATAAAACTAGGTGTCAGTTCGTTTACCGGGCTTTTTACCGGTCGGTGCTCGCGCGGAGAGGTTTCAGCTAAGTGTTTTATTTTGTGGCTATTTTCTATGAATTATTGTGTATAGATGTAGTAGATTGTTTCCTCTAAAATTATGTGTGATCTTTAACATTAATAATAAATTTGTGATTGAAATATTAAGTAAACTAGCCTGACAATTGTTTTTTTATTTCATATACGCCTCTGGTTCCTAAAAATATATATATATATATATACATATATATACAAGAATTGCTCGTTTAAAGGTATTAGATTACTGTAATACTGTACTATGATTACATTTTGTAATCCATTCCTTTGGAATCAGCATTGTAAACCACTACTGTAATCTTGATTCCTCGGTAATCAAGTACCTAAGTAATCTGAATTACTTAACTCCAGTTCCACACTAGATTACTTCATTGGCAAACCTTATTTTATAATTTTGTTAATGTCACTCAAATAAAATTGTTTTTGTTTTACATCATTACATATGTCATTCTAGCATTTCACTTTCACATTAAATTTTGGTGTTGAATCCGATGATAAGGGGTTAATAGTTTTATATATATTATCTTAGATTATTTATACACGAGATAGAGCTTTGGCGGCATGAAAACGTCCCGAAAAATATAAGCCAACAGTTGGCTTATGTGTCATTTGCTCCCCTTAAGTCTGAATGACGTAACGCGATCGTAATATGAAGCTGTCAAATGGGTTTTTGGACATGTTTTACTACCCGTCAGTAATAAATAATAATAATAATCGAAAAATTCCAAATTTCATCTAAATTAGGTAAGTAAATTTAATTTAAATCAAGGCTTAAGCGTAAAAGGTAGCGGACAGAATGAGGGACAGTGGCGTATTTAGCTATAGTGCAGGGTGTGCGTTGCACACGGGCGCAGCGGTCCTAGGGGGCACCGAGCGCTGGTCGCTACGGAGCCCCTATCGGCGCGCACTTACTGGGAAGCGTCATCACCAGCACCAGGGCAGTTTGCACACGGGCGCCAAATGGGCTAGAGACGCCACAGTGAGGGATGGACTGACGGACCGACCATTCCAACTCCCGCCCAACTCTATTGTTGACTTGATTACCACCAGACTACTTCTATATATTAAGTTTATTTATATACTTAATATACAGAAGCAAACTGGAAGTAATCAAGTCAAAAATTCCAGTAATTTGGAATCGACATTGATTCCCAATTACTAGTAATTATAATTTTTGTATAGATGATTACTGATTCCTTAATATGTAATCGTAATTCACCGTTTCGCTTGATTACATTTCAAGTAAACTGACACCCAGTAGTGGATTACAAAGTAAAATCAAGTAATCGTGTAATCAGGAATCGATTACGAAATGCCCATCTCTGGAAGTCGGGAGGAAAACCAGTCCGCAAAGCCCTTCAGAAACTATTCAATTCCGCTATTCATGAAGGGGAAAAAACCGAAAACATAGAACAGAAGTGTAGTGGTGCTGTTCTTCAAAAAAGGCGATAATACCTTACTGAAGAATTATAGACCCATTTCACTTCTGAGCCATGTTTACAAGCGGTTATACAGAAAACCGAGAGTATGCCTGGCATTTGTAGACTACGAGAAAGCCATCCAGACTTGGGCTGTA
This sequence comes from Archips xylosteana, assembly GCA_947563465.1. Classification (NCBI taxonomy): domain Eukaryota; kingdom Metazoa; phylum Arthropoda; class Insecta; order Lepidoptera; family Tortricidae; genus Archips; species Archips xylosteana. The sequence continues at coordinate 8,885,692 of OX387370.1, forward strand.
CTGCAGTCTCTACAATGGTGCCAAGTAGACTACCGACCGGTACATCGAAGTGTTGAAGTGCCTGTATAATAACGCCACAATCGCCGTCCGACTTCAGGACTAGATGTCTATTCTATTGCAGCGGGAAGTCAGTCAAGGAGATGTTATTTCTCCGAAACTGTTCACTGCTGCACTAGACGATGCGTTCAAGACTCTGGACTGGGAAGAGCGTGGTATCAATGTAAATGGCGAATATACATCACTCACCTTCAATTTGCCGACGACGTGGTGCTTATGGCTGAACCTTCATGGAGGACCTCAGTGCGCGATGCTCGCTGACCTCGGAAGAGTCTCCGAGAACGAGTTGTTGGACTTAAACTAAACATGGACAAGACGAAGATTATGTCGAACGCCCAAGTTGTACCAACTCCCGTCCCGTCGTAATCGGAGACACTTTGCTCGAAGTTGTTGACGTCTATATCTACCTGGGACATACAATCCAATTAGGTAGGTTCAACTTCGAGAAAGTGGTCAATGGACGAAATAGACTCGGCTGGGCAGCGTCCGGAAAGCTTCGCAATATCTTGTCATCCAATATACCGCAGTGTCTCAAGTCAAAAGTCTTTGGATTTGTGTGTGTTGCCAGTGATGACTTATGGCACTGAAACGTGGCCGCTAACGATGGGTCTCATAAGAAAGCTTAAAGTCACTCAGAGGGCGATGGAGAGGGCTATGTTTGGAGTTAGTCTGCGGGATAGCATCAGAAATGATGAAATCCGCGCAAAAACTAAAGTCACCGATATAGCTCGAAGAATCGCCAGACTTAAGTGGCAGTGGGCAGGGCACATCACTCGTAGAATAAAATTGACGGTCGATTTTTCACTAGATGTATCCGAGTACCTGCTTAGTCTTGAAACACCGCAGTGTCATTGTTGAGTGAACTAATTAATGTGAACATGAAAAGTCCTTCAGTTAGTTCAGATGTTTTTAACATTTTCGAAAGAATGGATTCTCTTCTTGCATTACATGGGGTATGCAATGGTACGCCAAAACAGATAAAAAATGTAAATAGTGAGATTCAGGAGTCCCCGAAAACGTTGAAGATCTAGATTCGTGAGAAACAATAGCAAAGATTCAAGATACATTTTAAATCCATTCTCGCTCATGATTTAAATACGTCTATTGTCGAACGTGAAGAGTCTCCTTATCACTTCCATTAACTGCAGAAATTTAAACGTTTTTACGTAATTATTTTCAATTTAAGTCTGATTGTTTTGGTGCTTTTAAAGAGTTAAAAGTAGCATAAATGTTACATTTCTGAGAACCAGTTTATTAATATCAAGTTACGAAACATATAATTAATTAGCATGGTTTTATCCGGAGAGATTTGTTTGTTAGAATTTGTATTGTTTTATACTGGAAGATTTCGTGTTACGTTAGTGCTGTAGGTACAATATGTGTGACAATTAGTTCTTACACAAAGAAAATGACGTTATTAAATTCCAAGTAGGTAAGGTAATTTTGTGATTGAACCTATATTGTGTAGCGTTTCTCTAGTAAAGTGCATTTAGCGAATACTAAAGTTAACTTTACAGCAATTTCTTACAGACTAATGGCACCATCCTTTCATTCACGTTATACCATGATTAACCTACCTGTTTTATTACAATAATAAAATTCCATAGATGTAATTTTAATATTTTCAATGCCGTAAACTGTTTATTGCATGTATTTAATGATATTTTATGCTACTACCAACTAGTAAATTATTGGTAAGTAACTACTAACGTATAATTACAACAAATGATGAATATTTTCGCATAATACATTCCTGTAATGACATAAATCTAAAGAAAAAAATATAAATTTAGTAAGTTTTAGTAGCTTCTACAACCAAAAAATGCATTATTTTTTACAAAAATGACCTTTACGGCTCTAACAATCTAAAATTACTTAAAACGGTATGGTCGTAAGTGACTTTATAGCGCTTTTTACCGCGGTGTAAAGGACACTTAACTTTTTAAGATTCATATTTAACGTAATAGGTACCAAATTACTAAATAGAGACAAGAATTCTAAGCACTTTTCTCATATACATCGAAAATATAGGTCAACAAAGTAAAAAGTTACAAAAGTTTTTCTAAAAAAATTTTGTTTTTGGCTCTCCTGAAAAGTGCCATTTTGTCCTTTACGCCAATTGAACCTAAAGGTATCGACATGTATTGATGACGTTGACGTGTGAACCTTTTCACTGGTTGTCCTGGATGACTGTGGCGGTCAAGATTTAAGTATACAGTTGCCACAAAATTAATCTAGCAGGCAATGTATGTACAGTCCAGGAAAGGTCTTTTTGTTTGAAATGTCATGTTGATATTCCCTACATGTGCCAAAGAAATCAACGAAAAATTGACTGTGACGAGGTTCCACCCTGGTACGCGATTCAGTTTTCTCGACTGTAGGTACAGTCAAGTGTAAAAATATGGGTGCACACAACTTGCTCATAAATATGTCCCATAGCTCTTATGTCGTCGAATTAAGGTATAGGTATATAACGATGGGATGATTAAATCGATACTTATTTTTGCACTTGACCGTACCTACGTGCATAAGTTTAGGACGGCTGCACCTATTTGTGGTTGTTGAGGTTGGTAGTGGTTGAGTAAGTTCAAATGAACACCTCTGCAGAAAATTATCACCGGAAATTTTCATATAGATGTTGTCACGTCTTTGTCGACAACATCGAAATATACTAGCGTTGCATCAATAGTTTGACTAGCGATAGTTGATCTTGAAAAATAGTCAAAATATCGATAGGTATCGTTGGTATACGAGACAGTCTAATAAAACTGTTCACTCCACACGTTTTGCATTGGATACTAATCTTCATACTCGTAACAGCAAATTTATTTTGTTTGACAAAATTTCCAGCAGTGGACCAGTTACTGGTTTCCTATGTTCTGCCACAATGCGTGCTATGTGGTTCCTGGTGTGCGTGTTGGGTGCGCGCAGCGCTGACGACTTGTTCGACGACGAGCTGTACCGAGCGGCGCTGCAGCCGGCGCTGTGCGCGCGCCACCTGGCCGGCATGAGGCGGGCTGACTGTGAGTGCCTCTCAGTTATATCTCAGCGCTGACGACTTGTTCGACGACGAGCTGTACCGAGCAGCGCTGCAGCCGGCGCTGTGCGCGCGCCACCTGGCCGGCATGAGGCGGGCTGACTGTGAGTGCCTCTCAGTTATATCTCAGCGCTGACGACTTGTTCGACGACGAGCTGTACCGAGCGGCGCTGCAGCCGGCGCTGTGCGCGCGCCACCTGGCCGGCATGAGGCGGGCTGACTGTGAGTGCCTCTCAGTTATATCTCAGCGCTGACGACTTGTTCGAGGACGAGCTGTACCGAGCGGCGCTGCAGCCGGCGCTGTGCGCGCGCCACCTGGCCGGCATGAGGCGGGCTGACTGTGAGTGCCTCTCAGTTATATCTCAGCGCTGACGACTTGTTTGACGACGAGCTGTACCGAGCGGCGCTGCAGCCGGCGCTGTGCGCGCGCCACCTGGCCGGCATGAGGCGGGCTGACTGTGAGTGCCTCTCAGTTATATCTCAGCGTTGACAACGAGCTGTACCGAGCATACAGAGCTCCGCTCATATTTGCAACGTTTTAATGCGATACAAACTGTTAAGAACATTCAAATATAGCCTTTGTGCCAAAAACATTTTTGTTGTTAATGTTGAGCAACATGGAAAAGTACTTAAACAAATAACCAACAAGGTTCAAACTGTATCCAGCTGACAGAATATTTTTGCTTTTGACAGTCTATGACGCAAGCTTCCGCGAACCTGAAGGCCTGCTCGGCGGTAACTTGTACAGCTTAGGCAACTACCACCAATGTCTGGCCATAAACCAAGACTTCCCGGACTCCAACATCCAAGGCAAATATTGCTTGATCCAAGCTCCGCTGACGCCTCCCACTGTCAGGATACCCTCCTTGACCGGCGTCTCAGTATCAGAGAATGTGACCTGGACGGAAGTAACGTTGCCCAAAGATCTGATGCAGAAGTATTCTGGCGAGTCCCTGTCTCTAGCGGTGTGTGTCCCCAAGTCGTGTGCCGTGGAGGCGGTGCTGGCTCCCTATACTGAGCACCCCGTCCTCGGCTTCAACTACACGGAGCAGTACTGCCGGCTGCCGCACGACAAGCCTTTCGTTGCAGCCGATTACGTTGGCACGTAAGTAAGCTAAAATTGTGTTTTTTTTTTATATAAGAGGTGGCAAACGAGCAGACGGGTCACCTGATGGAGAGCGATCACCGTCGCCCATGGACACCCGCAACACGGGGGGTATTACAGGTGCGTTGCCGACCCTTTTAGGAATGGTAGGCTCGTTTTTTAAAGAAACCTAAGTTGTAACGCTCTGGGAATGCTGCCGCAGTAAGCTGATTCCAGATCTTTGTCGTGCGAGGAAAGAAGTTTCGCTTAAAACGCACGGTACTAGACTGCCAATCATCAAGATGGTGAGGATGGAAAGACAAACGGTTCCTCGAAGTGCGGTAGTGTACTTCATGATTGAACTTTTTTTAAAAACAATGGAGTTTTTCGTGTGCCCCGCACTTTCATGGTAATGAACTGAAACAATTAATTTGGTCACCCGCTTCTTGGTCACTAAGAAAGAAATTGCTGTAGATTTTGATGGCGTCTCCGGTTTTTTATTAAAGGTCCTTCACTTCTATCAGATAACTGGAAACTGTATCAGAATCTTCTGCTATTTCTACAAAAATGTCTCCATGAAAGTGATTTGAAACAAACGCTCGAATAATGACACCTAAATCTACCAGAGGCCATATTTTTTAACGTGCTGGCGCTTACTATCGCATTCACTGTTCCTTTCAAAGTCAGAATCAAAATGTTTTATTCAATTTAGGCTTAAATTGAATCTCCAATGAACGTCAAAGAATCTACCACTGGTTCAGAAAATACCATGTTGAGAAGAATCCGGCAAGAAACTCAACAGGGGAGGGCTGCGTAGGGAATGGTTCTGTCAAAAGGTAGAAGATGGTGACAGAACGAGATAGTGAAAGCGATGGCATCGAAACCTACGACTTTTAAAAATTAAAAAGTTTTGCAAAGGTGAACAAAAGTAGTGCTGATAAAAACAAATAATTTAAATTGGTTACTCTTTAAATTAATAATCCAGGACGAATGATTACGGATTATCACTAAATGTGTGAATTATGTCGTGGTCAGATGTAAGTAGTTGCGTAGTTTCCGATTAATATTAGACCTCTGATTTTGACTTGAGTTTCGGCACTTTTAAATCGGAGGTTAGAATCGGAGGTCAAAGTACTGCGGCAGCGGCGATCGTGACCAGCCAGACGCGTACGAACAAGCTAATACTTCTCGCGCGGGGAACCTCCCTTCTCACTGAAATTAAAGAGGCTAAAACATGTTTGTTTAGCATAATTTTATTTTTGGACCTGCCCTTAACATATACCTTTACTGCCTCCGTCTCCACTATTGCTTTCGACAGCTCAAATTTAAAAACTCCGACTCCGAATTTGGTTCTGATAGAACCATTTGCATAACATCCTGTACTCGAAAGGTTCTCGTTTTTAATTCCAGGATCATTTTCTCAGTGATTGGAATGTTGACTCTCATCAGCACATCATACGAACTGCGACACATATTCATATTGAAAAGGGGTAAGTTTCAACTGTTCCTCATTAACAGAGGTCAGACTAGTCATTGCAAACTAATTTACAACTAGGAAATTGAACTACCAGATGGCACTAAAGGCTGCGCCCACTATTCGACCGTGTGCCAACTGAAGGGCTGCTCTGTTGCATCTTATTCTATTTCTGCATTTGTTTTGTGATGATTTTGTCCAAGTTGCGCTCATTTGTAATTGTTTTCAAACATGAGACGGTTTTATTTGTAAATAATTAGTTAACTAGTCTTTACGCGGGGGCTACGCTTACGTAAACCATTAGGTCTGTCAGCCGAACTGAAATTCCACTGAATTCTTATGAAAGTTTCCAAAAATAATAACGTAGTGTTCATTGAAGCTGCATAAAAAATTTCGTTCCAAATTTCATGTCTTTAAAGTTAGCGGTTCTGCAGAATCACATTGGAAATGATGAAATCTACGCAAGAGCTGAAGTCTCCAACATAGCTCGAAGATTAGCCAGACTCAAGTAGCAGTGGGTAGGGCACATTGCTTTTAGAAGTGATGGCCGACGGAGCCAAAAGATTCCCGAATGGCGTCCACGGACTGGAACTGGAAGAGCACTATAATCTAGGTAGCTATAGCTAGGCTTCCAACAAGATGGAACGTCACAGGTTAAGGTTTCTGGAACTCGTTGGATGCGAATGGCGCAGAACCGATCTGTTTGATGAACCCTGGGGAAGGTCACTATTCAGCAGTGGACGTCTTTCGGCTGAAAATAATTAAACTCAGCTGTTGAGATTTCGAGATGCACGCACATACCTACAAACGATCGTATTTGGTGTTTCATTTTTCAAAATTTTTGATTTTTCTTTGATTTTGCTCGAATTCTTGTTTCCACTCATATGTAAAGTTCATACGCCAAAAATCAGTAAAATCGATTATCATCTAAAGGTTGCACAGTTTGATGACTTTTATGTCAAGTAATTGATATCGGTTTATTAGAGGATAGCAAAATTTTCAAGTTTTTTATCTGAATTCGAGGGTTATAAGTGATTTAAGTGTGTCGTTTAAAAGATTGAAGCATATTTTAACGTAAATAATAAGTTTCCTTGTGATATTTTGTTAGGAGCTGGACTTCCTTCCAAGGAACAAGTGCTGTTGGTTTATTTTACACCATCACAAAGAAAAAAAAACTCTTTCGGACGCCACTAAGTAGACAAGTATTAAACTGCAAGAAGTGTGGAAGAAGGCTAATATATATGTCAAGACAGTAACCGTTTGAGCTAACATTTAATAACTTTATAAGGAACACTTACCGTAATTTTTTAACGTTTTCCTTAGAAATTATCCGAAAGCGTAAGAGACAAGACAAAGTGGATGCTTATAAAATGTAGCATTAAAATCGATTAAAGAAATCAACATGACATCGACCTTGGACCAAGAATGCTCTTCATTAAATAGTCATCAAGTCATGAAGACGATGTTAATAATTCTATTCTCTGTACCACCAGCAAAAATGTCACGTCCTATTTATAAGTAAACTAAAATCTCTCGATTGGACACTCATAGCTGCATAGGACCGCGAACAACTCTCCACTCGGCAAGCTAGTACTTCGGTTATTACAGTTGTTAAAAGCCTTGGTCACGATGTCTCAGATGTTTCTATATCGCCGTCTACTATTCATCGAACTCGGGTGACCAAAAGAAGCGAAATGGCTCAAAAAATTTAAGCATAATTTAACCTTTACTCTAACATTGAAACTGTAAATTGTTGCCATCAATCGCAGCCTGTAAGATTCTAGAAGACAGAGTAACTATTCTTTATTTAATGATTCGATCAGAGACGAATAGCAGAAACAAGCATGCAACAGAAAATACGTGGTCAAGCGAACCAAATATGAGGTTGTAACTTGTGTAGTCTAAGTAGTAAATTATTTATTGAGTAGTTAATGTTCTATTTTATGCTTAATTTAATTTTCTTTCACTTAAAAACGATGTGTGGCTACCATATTGTGCTATCTTTAAATAAAAGTAATTACTTCTTTTTTTTCGATTCTTATTTAGAGCTGTTCATTCTGTGCAACCTCTAAACATGGTCCAATCCACTTGAAATTTGGAAAATATTCTATTAACATAAGCTAGAGCCGGAAGCTGTGCAAAGTCAGAAAAAATATCACAAAAATTTTTTTCACCTACAAAAGTGAAACACTTTATAAGGAACACTTACCGTAATTTTTTAACGTTTTCCTTAGAAATTATCCGAAAGCGTAAGAGACAAGACAAAGTGGATGCTTATAAAATGTAGCATTAAAATCGATTAAAGAAATCAACATGACATCGACCTTGGACCAAGAATGCTCTTCATTAAATAGTCATCAAGTCATGAAGACGATGTTAATAATTCTATTCTCTGTACCACCAGCAAAAATGTCACGTCCTATTTATAAGTAAACTAAAATCTCTCGATTGGACACTCATAGCTGCATAGGACCGCGAACAACTCTCCACTCGGCAAGCTAGTACTTCGGTTATTACAGTTGTTAAAAGCCTTGGTCACGATGTCTCAGATGTTTCTATATCGCCGTCTACTATTCATCGAACTCGGGTGACCAAAAGAAGCGCTTATTTATAATATTAGTAAGATTTTGTTCTATCCAACAGACCCCTCCCAAGTCAGCGGGCTGCTCCGCATCTGCTCAATGTACTCCAACACGCGCCGGCTGCTGACCTTCGACAAGCCCAGGGCACTCGACTGCCTCGACGGCATCCGCTCCCTTTCCATTCTGGTCATCATCATCTACCACACCTTCTGGCAGCACTTTTTTTCGCCAAGACGCAACGTGATGAATAGGTTCGAGTTGTATCAGGCAAGTACTGTTTTGGATAACTGTTGGCTAGAGTAGTAAATGAATGAATGAACATTTTATGTTAACATCGGTAGTTGCTCCTCTATAAGGTATTTGGGTATAACGCTGTTTCACTAAATATCGGCAATATAGTATTCAAGTAAATTACCCTAATTTCATACTGAACTTAAATTATAAATATTTTTTACATACCTACTTTATTTACATTATTGTTTCTTTCGTAGTTGCTTAAGACTTTGTATGTAATCGTGGTACATATTTTAAATTTGTAATCTAAAATTGGAATCCGAATCCGGTCACCACGTGACAGGCATTGCCTAGTGTGGGACCGCTTGGTAAGCCAAAATTTATGTTAAATCGTTTTCTTTTAATAAACAAATTTATTATTATTATTATTATTATTTTCTTGTTGGTAACAACATCTCCCCTACTTAGGAGGTAAAATATTGCACGGGCCTAAGCCAAGTGCGTATTTTTTTTAAATGTTAATTTATGGCATGGATAAAAATTTACGTACTATTCGGCATGTGTTAAGGATGACTGCTTTCTGTAGAAGTATGTATGTGGATGGGTGTACGTCTAAAGTCCGGAGGCTTGTGTGGAGAGTTTTTGGGATGACGCCTGTTGTGGAGAGGATGATAGGTACAGTTTTTACGGAACGGGCTTGCCACTGTGTTTTAATCTCAATTGATAGGTCTGTGTATTTGGTCATTTTGTCTGTGTGTGTGGTTAACAAGTTGTGAGTGTTACAGATAGCAATGTCTATAAGGATTACTGTTTTGCTATGTTTATCTAATATCGTTATGTCTGGTCTATTGTAGTGTATTGTTTTGTCTGTTATTATGGTTCTGTCCCAGTATATCCTGTAGCTTTCATTTTCTAGAACTGATTGTGGTTTATACTTATAGTACGGTAGTTTCTCGGATATAAATTTGTGTTTGTAGGCTATGTATTGGTGAATTATAGCGGCTACTTGATCATGTCGGTGTTTGTAGTCGGTTTGAGCTATTGACTTGCATGCACCGGTTATATGTTGAATGGTTTCAGAGCTGCTATGGCAATGTCTGCAAAAATCTGCTGTGAAGTTTGATCTGCGAATGATGTGTTTCTGGTAATTTTTAGTATCGATAACCTGATCTTGGATTGCGATCATGAAGGCTTCGGTCTCAGGGAACAGCTCGCCACGCAGCAGCCACGCGTTCGACGCTTTTTTGTCGACATGAGGTAGCTGCAGGTCGTGACGATGCCTTCCATGCAGAGACTTTTGCTGCCATGCTGTTAGTTTGTTTTTACTGTCTGTTATTTTTTCATTGCGTTGTTGATTTCTATCGTGGAGGTTGAGTGGAGTGAGACGGATGTCAGATTTTGTGACTGTGGAATGTAATATGGAGTTTTCTGCACGATTGAAAAAGAAGTTTCTGAGGCTAGTTATCTGCTTATTGTGTAAGTTCATAATGTCTATGATACCTTTACCTCCTTCTTCTCTTTTTAGCGTTACTCTTTGACTGCATGACCGTGGATGGTGTTTACGGTGGGCTGTCATAGAAGTACTGATTTTACGCTGCAGTTTTTGTAGGTCTGTCTGGGTCCAGTTGATGATTCCAAAGGAATAGGTAAGTAAAGGTACTGCGTAGGTGTTAAGTGCTTTTGTGATGTTGCGTGAGTTCAATTGTGATCGAAGGAGTGTGTTCAGTCTGTGAGTAAACTTCGTAATTATTTCAGATTTTGTTCGATTTTGATGAATTTCCCTTAATTGTTGAAATCCTAAATATTTGTATGAACTATGCTGGTCTAAAGCATCTACGGTTGCGCCTGTATGTAGTGTGTAGCTATTCTGTTCGACTACCCCGTTTCGGACTGAGAATGTTTTGCATTTATCTATGCCAAATTCCATGTGTATATCTTTGGAAAACATTTGTGTGATGTCTGCTAGTGTGTAAAGTGAGTTTATGTTATCGCTATAAAGTTTAATGTCATCCATATACATGAGGTGTGTGATAGAAGAGTTATTTTGAGTATCAGCTGTAAGTGTGTACCCGCAGTCTGATCGGTTCAGCATGTTAGAGAGTGGATTTAGAGCAAGGCAGAACCAAAGAGGGCTCAAAGCGTCTCCCTGAAAAATACCTCGTTTAATAGGTATTTCTTGAGTTTCTAGTGTTACAGAATTATTGGTAAGTTTAAGTTTAGTTTTCCAGCCTGATATTGTGTTTTGTAGAAATGTAATTAGTGTGGGGTGGATTTTGTAATGATGTAAGACATGGAGTAACCAGCTATGTGGTACTGAATCGAAAGCCTTTTTATAATCTATATACATGGTGCTAATGTCGTGTTTATTTTTGATGGCTAGTTTCATTACAACTGAGTCGATAATCAGCTGCTCTTTGCAACCTTGGCTATGCTTTCGGCATCCTTTCTGTTCTTCTGACATAATATTGTTTTGCGAGATGTGATTGTAGATGAGTTCAGAGATACATGAGGTCAAAATTTTGTATATAGTCTGTAGACAAGTTATAGGTCGGTAGTTAGCAGGGTTGTTGTGATCTGAGTTTTTAGGGATCATGAAGGTTATCCCTTCAGTAATATACGACGGCATTGATTGTGGTGATTCTATAAACGTGTTTAAGTGATTATGCAACAGGGGATGTAGAGTAGTCAGTTTTTTGTACCAAAAATTGTGTATTTTATCAGATCCTGGTGATTTCCAGTTGTGTGTTTTTTTTATCACTTGAATAAATGTATGTATTGGAATATGTTGAAACTGCATTTGAGGAGTGTCCTTAAGCGTCTGCAAATCTTCCCGTATCCATTCTGCGTTTTGATTGTGTTCTACGGTATGGCCCCATATATTTGACCAGTACTGATGTAGGTCTTCGTGTGACAGTGTGCAGGTTGATGTAGTATTATGTGCATTTTGAGTATTTGATGTGAGATGTCTATAAAACTGTTTTTCGCTATTAATGAACTGGCTATTTTGTTTCTTACGTTTGGTACAATTTATATATCTTTTAAGGCGACTAGAAGCTGTATTGAGTTTCTGCTTGAGTGTGTCTATAAATTGCTCATCGGTATTATTTTCTTCTTCGTGCCGTGAATGAACTTTATGTCTATCTTTTATCTTCTGAACATAACAAGTCAGCCTCCCACTTCTATTGCCATGAATGTATTGTGTCATCCTACCCAGGTCTTTTCTCAGTCGATTAATTTTATTTTGTAATCTTTTTTGCCAATATGGTATATTGTTTTCTTGGCGTGCTGCGGCCTCTCCTATGTCCTTAATTTTGGATCCATTGCATACACTTGCAGTGTACGCAGCACAGTAAACTATTGTATGTATTGTAGTGAAATCGTCGTCTGATTTTATATAGTCAGGAAGAATGACACTATTTATGTAATCTATTATTTTTCGAAATCGTTTCGAAGTTTTTTGCTTGGGTATATATGGGCGGGTTGTGGGACTACTATCTCTATATTTGTCATAAGCTACTTTAAATGTCTCTCATATTTGTGTTTCCATAATGGTGTTTTGTTGTCTATGGGCAGGTGAGTTTGTTGTTATATTATTGTGATCTGAAGAGTCAATATTATCGGAAAGTTGTTGTTGATGTGCAATGTGTATTTCGGGAGTGAGATTGGCTGTATTTTGGGAGTTATGACAAGATAGTGTTTGCTGAACTTCGTTTCTAATTTCTCGCAGTCTTTCTTCAGTTATGTATCTATTTTTGACGATAGCTCGTCTTTGGTCTGCAATGCGTTGTTCTGAAATATTTGATAATTCCGGGAATTCCTGTATAATACTATTGTGTAGCTGTGGGCGGTAGGCTGACGTGTTAGATTCAAGATTAGTTATTCTGTAATATGTTCTCATTATAGCTTCATTAATGTCATCTGTCCATCTCTTTCTTGTTGTCTGAGTTTTTTGTGTGAGTGTTTGTGCAGTATTATTTTCAGTTTGAGGTGTTGTCATTGAAGAATTACTTTGTATATCTGCCAGTAGTTCAGCTTTTATAGCCTCTCTTTCGTCATCGGTCAGTAGTTTATTGCTGATGATCGCTCTGCGTTGAGCTCCTACACTAGGTTTCGTGACATTCATTTCCGGGAACTTTTGCGTGAATTGGGAGTACAGTGAATCTAAGTATACTCGTGTTTTTCTTTCCATGTCAGTAATTGCCAAATACGTGCGCCAGATGAACATATTCATTTCTGTTGTCCACTTATTTCTCGCGCTTTTTTTGCCTATGGTGGGTGCGGGATTCGCGGCCAATGCCTCCCGCGCAACATCCATTGACATTGGCGAATTTGATGATGATGATGTCTCATTTGAAACCCAATTTTCAAATGAGTGCGGTGATGAGTTGGGTGACGGGAATAAACTATGGGTAGATGAAATTGATGATGATGAACGTGAAGTGATGTGTGCTGCCTGGGCTACGCCCTCAGGCACTGGCGTCGCGCTCGCTTGTCGCGTTGTGCCAGTTCGCGGTACGTTGCTCCCCCCAGAATACGAGGAGCGGCCCGAGCTGCGCGTGATGCGGCGCTCGGGGCGGGATTCTCCAGCTTCGTCTCCTCTGCTGGTACCCGCCTGGGGTACTATTTTTCTATTTCGTCCCGCTTCCATACTTACTTACGTCACTATTGCTCCGTTAGCCATTGGTTAGTTATAAGCTAAATAAATAGCTGCCAATGTCCGCCCCTCACGTGATCACAGGTGTTCGGATCGGACGTGGAGTTAGGTTTGTAAGGGGCTTATTATTATTATTATTATAACATAATTATTATGGTCATAATTCGAGCGTTTGTTCCGGATCAGTTTCGTGGACACATTATTGTAAAGATTCTGATAGGTACACTTTTTAGTTATCTAGTAAAAGTAAAAGGTCTCTTATAAATACCTAACCGAAAACGCTATGAAAATTAGTAGTCAATTCGTAAAAATGTGACCAAGAAATTGAGCGATTAAACGCTCCATTCGCGCTTAAAATACCATGTTGTCAAAATACCAGATTTTTTCAAAATAATGCAGTGTTTTGTAGGCACGAGCGGAACACATACATGCTAAGTACTAAAAAGGACTAGTTCCTGATACTAATACTATACTAAAATGAACTATTCCTATGTCCTTACTGCTCTAAGTATATGTACCTAGTACAAATATCTCGAGAGTGAGTAATCGAACCGCGTCGCTCTGAAGTACTCTGAATAGCTGCAATTGAACTAGCCAGCTACAATCGAATCTAATTTAACATAGTGAACAATTTCTTTAATGTAATAGATGATGATGTTAGAGCGAGATAGAGAAAGGAACGAAACGAATATTGAGACTTGGGAAAACCATGCATAGACTCTATTACTAGAGTACTAAAATTACAGGAGGTTGCAAATAGCTGGAATGGCTTCGAGAAACGGATAGTACGGCCGAGCCTTTGTTTTGCTCGACTTGGCGACTTGCAGATGATGGCATAATCAGCATCGAAAGTAGGGGGTAATTTTTGTACCTTGTCGCTATAGGTACAGTTAACTAGGTGCAAAACGTCATACTTGATCTTTACTTGATTCACAATTGCGTTATTACGACAAAGTACAAAAGTGACCAGCTACTTTTGATGCTGACCGTGTCAGGCGTTATACTGCGGAATTCGATCTTCGTACCGTGCCGTTCCGGTCACGCTAATAACAATAAACAGAAGAGTAAAAAGGACGGTGCGTTGCGGGCATTGGATTTAGAATTTAGCAGTACCTTCCTCACCATTTTTTTTTCTATGTAAGGTATGCATATACAGGGTTATTGGTAATTCGACCTATTCCCGTTAAGGAGTTATGGGGGAGGTCATTTGCAATCATTTTTGTCCCATAATGCCTTATGCAAAAATGAACCATTTCTGAGATAATTGAAATTTAAGTTTTTTGAAAAAAAAGTCGGAAACGCATCTTCAAAAATTTATTTAAAAAAAAGTTGGCCATTTAAGTAAAATTTTTTATTTTTTTATGTACAAGATAAAATAGCTGTTTTTATGCAATATTAAAAGTATAATTATCTGCACACGTTTAAGAACGCAAGACCAAAAAGTAAAAAAAATATGATTTTTTTATAAGGTTATTCAAAATGAATGGCACAATAACAGAAAATTTTACTACTACATTTGGCGTGCAGATTGTACGGAAAACATGCACGTATTTCTAGCTTTCTATCAAGCTACTAAAACTATCATTTTTGTAAATGGTTGCCAGAAAAAAATAATCACAAAGGACGTAGGAAGAAAATCACGACCGAACATTTCTCAAAATCAACTCATCAATAAAAAATTTATTAAAAAAAAAGTTGACCGTTTAAGTCTTTTTTTTTTATTTGGTTGTGTACAAAATAAAATAGCTGTTCTTATGCAATATTGAAAGTGCAACTATCTGTACACGTTTATGAATGCGAGACCAAAAAGTAAAAAAAAATATGATTTTTTCTCAAACATGCTATGAAATATTGACGTTATGTTCCTTATAATACGCCACGAAGTGTCACGTTGCAGGTGCAGGTGCAGCCGGTGGTGGGGGACCGCCTAGACGAGAGGTCAATAATGGAATTTCATACAACTTTGCTGGCCAAGGCCAGCAAAGTGATCGTCTATTGTTTCATAACATGACGTTTATAGGTCTATGGCATCATAGCATTTAGCCATTAAAAAAAACTATAAGCAATATTTGCGTTTTGGTTCATTAAGACATTCTGCCACTACGCTTATTTAAGGTAAGGTAAGATGATGATGATGGTGTGATGATGATGGTGATGATGATGGTGATGATGATGATGGTGATGATGATGATGATGGCGATGATGATGATGATGATGGTGATGATGAGATGATGATGATGATGGTGATGATGATGATGATGGTGATGATGAGATGATGATGATGATGTTGATGATGATGTTGATGATGATGATGATGATGATGATGATGATGATGATGATGATGATGATGATGATGATGATGATGATGATGATGATGATGATGATGATGATGATGATGATGATGATGATGATGATGATGATGATGATGATGATGATGATGATGATGATGATGATGATGATGATGATGATGATGATGATGATGATGATGATGATGATGATGATGATGATGATGATGATGATGATGATGATGATGATGATGATGATGATGATGATGATGATGATGATGATGATGATGATGATGATGATGATGATGATGATGATGATGATGATGATGATGATGATGATGATGATGATGATGATGATGATGATGATGATGATGATGATGATGATGATGATGATGATGATGATGATGATGATGATGATGATGATGATGATGATGATGATGATGATGATGATGATGATGATGATGATGATGATGATGATGATGATGATGATGATGATGATGATGATGATGATGATGATGATGATGATGATGATGATGATGATGATGATGATGATGATGATGATGATGATGATGATGATGATGATGATGATGATGATGATGATGATGATGATGATGATGATGATGATGATGATGATGATGATGATGATGATGATGATGATGATGATGATGATGATGATGATGATGATGATGATGATGATGATGATGATGATAGTGATGATGATTATGATGATGATGGTGATGGTGATGACGATGATGTTGATGATGATCATGAAGGTGATGATGATGATGGTGGTGATGGTGATGCATGTTTGAGAAAAACTCTATACAAGCCTTGGCCACGAACAGGGATTGCCAGCCTCGTATCTCTAGATGGCCTCGTTAACACTCGGCCATAACTACTCGGCCGGCAATCCCCTATTTCGCGGCCGCTGCAGTAATGTACTATTATCAGGCTGTTCAACATTAATGGCACAAAATCAGAAAATTTTACGTATGCATTTGGCGTGCAGATTATACGTAAAACGTGTTCGTATTTCTAGCTTTCTAAAAAGCTATTAAGTAATAATATGATTTTTGTTAATGCTTGACAGAAAATAATTAGCACAAAGGACGTAGGAAGAAAATCACGTCCGAACATTTTTTTAAATTAACTCACACTGAATCTATCAATAATAACTGTTATAAATACAACTAACAACAATAACTAATGTAAAATACCAAATTGAAACAAAAAAACAATTAAGTTTGAAATCCGACGATGTTTTTATTTTATTTACATTTGATACCCATCATAAATGTTCCTTATTTGTTGCAGTTGCTGACTACGAAATTTGTAAGAACTTCCATTTCAAATTATAAGAAATAAAGAAGCAATTTGAAAATGGAACTCCTTACTTTGATAATCTTATTAAAAAAACATTGTGTATTTTTGAAAATCGGCGGCAAATTCGTTTAGTTAATGCACAACATTTTATTTACTAAGCAGATTACTATGTCTGGGATCATAATAATTACGAAAAATAAACACAGTTAATTATTTTTTATAAGATTATCAAAGTAAGAAGTTCTATTTTCAAATAAGTTCTTTATTTCTCATAATTTGAAACAACAAATTTTAATTTTTTGTGTTTTTGTGCCATTAATGTTGAACAGCCTGATAAAAATCATATATTTTTTTACTTTTTGGTCTCGCATTCATAAACGTGTACAGATAGTTGCACTTTCAATAATGCATAAGAACAGCTATTTTATCTTGTACACAACCAAATAAAAAAAAATGACATAAATGGCCAACTTTTTTTTTAATAAATTTTTCATTGATGAGTTGATTTTGAGAAATGTTCGGTCGTGATTTTCTTCCTACGTCCTTTGTGATTATTTTTTTCTGGCAACCATTTACAAAAATGATAGTTTTAGTAGCTTGATAGAAAGCTAGAAATACGTGCATGTTTTCCGTACAATCTGCACGCCAAATGTAGTAATAAAATTTTCTGTTATTGTGCCATTCATTTTGAACAACCTTATAAAAAAATCATATTTTTTTTACTTTTTGGTCTTGCGTTCTTAAACGTGTACAGATAATTATACTTTTAATATTGCATAAAAACAGCTATTTTATCTTGTACATAAAAAAATAAAAAAAGTTTACTTAAATGGCCAACTTTTTTTTAAATAAATTTTTGAAGATGCGTTTCCGACTTTTTTTTCAAAAAACTTAAATTTCAATTATCTCAGTAATGGTTCATTTTTGCATAAGGCATTATGGGACAAAAATGATTGCAAATGACCTCCCCCATAACCCCTTAACGGGAATACGTCGAATTACCAATAACCCTGTATAATGTAGATTAAGGGTTTAAATTTTGTTTTTTTTTTCTTTTTCTTTTTTATGTGCGCCTCATGGTGCTCACTGGTATAAATATTATACAAGTAGATATAAGTTCTCATTAAGTGAAATGTAATAATTTCTTTTGAGAAATAAAAGCTCTATAAACCTAACTAGTTGGAAGCGATCTGTTCAGTTAAGGGGTGAGTCCCCAAAAAACGCTTGAAAGATGTTTGCGGTTTGCAATAATGCCACGAAATTCACCGTATATTTAATACTACAAAAAATATTTTAGAAACGTAATAGATGTATCTACAGCTTCACCGCGCTACATTTGTAAAATAATAATTAATTTCTGAGAAATAAAATCCCAAATTCTTTCAAAAACATCGAAATCGTCATTTTCTATTTACGCTTTTTAGATAATAATGAAACAAATTCATGAAAATCTCTTTGGTTGAATCGTAACACAAAAGTATGAAAAATATTATCACCGTTTCATTTTAGGCTAAATATAATCTCTATAATGATAATATGCATCTAAACATTATCTATTTTTTACGCAAAAATGTTTGCCGTTTTACATATTTTTTACTATAGAGCGAACATTTCCCGTAATTCGATTTTTAAATAGCGATCGCGGCCGAAAAATATTCAGTGCTGTCAAGGAATCCAACGAGAGAGCACGCTCCGTTTGTAGCCGCGCACGCACACACTCACACAAAATACTACTCCTGTGGCAGGGTAAGGGTGGATCCCGACTGTTCGATTTCAGCTGTCAAAGAGGACAGACTTTTACTAAGGTAAGTAAGTATTCTTAATAATTACAAGCTTTTATTTGTAATTATTGCAATCGTTGTATATAATTATTATGTGTGTTTTTAACACGTTTTTACAAGCTTTTATTTAAATTGCCCTGTTAGTGTAGGTCAAATCTTGCAAGCTTTATTTAACCCGCTTCTAGTGGTCGGATCGACTTGAAATTTGGTATGTGTAAAAAAACGAAAAATTAAAAATAAATTTGTAACAGAATGTCTTGTGCCATCTTCTTTACTAATGTCCTTTTTGTCGATAGGAAAGTTCTTTCGTCTTTGTCAAACTCACATTGCACCTGATTGATTATAAGAATATTGTTAAATCTTATATCTTTATACTATTTATTTGATGTCTGTATCAAGACAATGTCAACTTTTTAATTAAATGCGTGTTGTACTTTATAAACAATCGAATCGTCTCGCACGCAGGTTAGACGACTTCCAGCCTCCTGAACAAGCAGGATTCTGAAAGGGCTTTAGCACCGTAGACCACATACATGCGTTGCAGCAGGTTATACAGAAAACCGAGGAGTATAAACGCCCCCTTTGCCTAACATTTATAGACTATGAGAAAACCTTCGATTCGATCGAGACCTGGGCTGCTCTGCAGTCCTCCAACGGTGCCAAGTAGACTACTGGTACAGTACATTACATCGAAGTGTTGAAGTGTCTATATAATAGCGCCACAATGTCCGTCGGACTTCAGGACCAGATGTCGAAGCCTATTTTATTGCAGCGGGGAGTCAGACAAGGGGATGTTATTTTTCCAAAACTGTTCACCGCAGCACTGGAGCTGAAGGATGCTTTCAAGACTCCTGACTGGGAAGGGCGAGGCATCTATGTAAATGGCGAAATACATCTCTCACCTTCGACCTAAGTGCGGTGCTTTCTAACCTCGGGACGATCTCCGAGCGAGTTGGACTTTAATTGAACATAGACAAGACGAAGGTCATGTCGAACGCCCATGTTGTACCATTTCTCGTCATAATTGAAGACTCTACGCTCAAAGTTGTTGACGACTATAACTACTTGGGATATAAGTACAATTCAATTAGTGGGTTTAACTTCGAGAAAGAGGTCAATCGACGAATTAGACTCGGCTGGGCAGCGTTAGGGAAGCTTCGCAATATCTTGTCAGCTAATATACCGCAATGTCTCAAGTCAAAAGTCTTTGACCAGTCTGTGTTGCCAGTGCTGACTTATGGCACTGAGACGTGGCCGCTAATGATGGGCCTCATAAGAAAGCTCAAAGTAACTCATAGGGCGCTGGAGAGGACTATGCTCGGAGTTTCTCTGCGGGATCGCATTAGAAATTATAAAATCCGCGCAAGAACTAAAGTCACCGACATAGCTCGAAGAATCTCCAGACTCAAGTGGCAATGGGCAGGGCACATCACTCGTAGAACTTATGGCCGATGGGACAAAAAAAGTTTCTCAAGTGGCGTCCACGGACCGGAAGACGCAGTGAGGTAGGCCTCCAACAAGATGGAAGACGACCTGGTTAAGGTTGCGGGATCGCGTTGGATGCGGATGGCACGGGACCAATCTGTTTAGCGAACCTTGGGAAGGCCTATGTTTAGCAGTGGACGTCTTTCGGCTGAAATGATGATGATGATGATGATGACTTGACAATAACTGCGCACTAGATTTGGAATTGGAATTGTAAATACACGGACAGGTCAACAATAATTTATTGAATCAGGCGTTACCTTTCGGAGGTCCATATCAATGAATTGAAACAACTTCTTTGCTCACCCGCGACCTTATAAAAATAACGTTTATGCAAAAAATACGTATTCATGCAGTTCCTCGATCTCCACACTGCACGAACACACACAAATCACATAAACCCAACTATCACCACCACTAAACTACACGAGCTCTGGTTGAGTTTCGAACTCAACCAGAGCTCATCTTCAGAGTAAGTATCGCAACCGTTTACTAAGCTGCATAAGCATATACATTTATTTTGCTTTTCTTGCATAAACGTAAGTATCATACATAAGGTCGCGGGTTAGCAATGTAATTCTTTCAGTTCTTTTAGGTCAACAATAATAGTAATTTTGAATACATTTTCGATGTTTATATTTTTTTGATGTTAATAAAGTGCTGATTATTAATAAAAAGATCCTTTAATAATGTAAAATCGTTTTATTTGTACTTACACCAAGTTTGAATTTCGAAACTCATCAATATAATAATAACTCATCATCGGAAGGCGACTCTTTAATGTTCCCTTGTAAGTACTTACACTGGGACTCCACCCTTAGCTGACGGCTGTATAGCGTATCACGCAAAATGGTTCTGTGTAAGTGAAAACTGTCAATGTGCGTACGAAAAATAAATTCTCAAGGTCAGGGAACTCACTCTTAACGAGCACACAACTCTAGACAACTGGATAATATCCTCCACGATACACACAGAGCAATCTTTTTTGTAGTGGCTACGGAAGAAGCGAGCTGTGTGGATGGTTTCCGGCGACCTCGCTGTGGACTCATTCTTCACTCTGACCGGGTTGCTGCTGGTGTATACCAGCATCAACAAAATGAAGCAAGGTTAGAGCCAGGGGCGTAGCTAACGCTGTATCAGCCGTATCAATGATACGGGACCCCCGGGCTACAGAGGCCCCTAACGTGTGTACTGTAGGTTTTGTTTCTTTTGTGAGGTACACCTTTGGCCTCATCTTCACTTTTCATCAGGTGAGATAATAGTCAGTCACGGGTCAGTTTGTAAAAAAAAATCTTTACCCTTCATTTGGTCTCTCAACTAATTTTGAGACAGGGCCCCTCCAAGGCACACTACGCCACTGGTTAGAGCATTAAATATACCCAGTAAAACCTTAATAGATTCTTCTCATCTTCTGCCGAGTTTGGGTAAGGTTCCATGGTATAGTTGACCAAGGTATTCCTTTGCCAATCAAAGGCTCAATATCAATTGTACTCCTGAAAACATCAAAGACTATTTTCACTCACAGGTCAATAAGACAGTCAGCTTTATTACTTTTTAGGGTTCCGTACCTCAAAAGGAAAAAACGAAACCCTTACTATATTAGGATCACTTTGTTGTCTGTCCGTCCGTCTGTCAAGACCCTTTTTCTCAGGAACGCGTAGAGGTATCAAGCTGAAATTTATATCAAATACTCAAGTCTACTGTCCCTTGGAGCTGTGAAAAAAATCAAACTTCTAAGCTAACGCAATTAAAAGATACAGCCATTTATGCCGCAAATTTTCGGCACTCGCAAGGGAATCAAAACTTACAGAGTACCTACTTCCCGTGAACTCAGAATCTTGAAATTTGGTACGAAGCAACGTCTTATAGCACAGATAAAGGGAAAATTGCGAAATGCATATCTTTTTTTGTCTGTCTGTCTATATCAGTAACCAATCTACAATGATCCCACACTGCGCACATTTTGCTTAGGAGCAGGGGTCTGCTAAGACTGGATGATCATAGATACATATAATTTTGTACGGAACCCTCGGTGCGCGAGTCCGACTCGCACTTGGCCGGTTTTTTCTGATGCAGCAAGTGTCCCTTGGTCGGCTAAACAACTAAAGCTGTCAAGAACTATCGTCCCTACAACGCCGTCCACCCATTATAGCCGCTCAAACTACGCCCAATAGCGGCCTACGCATGTTTCCTCAAAGTTGTCCCCTAATATTTTTTTTTAGTTCAAATTCGCTTTTGGCATTGTAATGAAATGGGTTGTAGGTACTGCCTTTTGCAGCAACAGAGGCTTTCAGAGGATTAGCAATTGGAAAAGCGAGAGGGGGCTTACTCAAGTTTTTTTACCTATAGTGTCGCTGCTGAGGAATCTGCACAGGTTCTACCTGAACCGCTTCCTGCGGCTGTTCCCTCTACTGGCGACCGCAGTGCTGCTGCGGGCGTCGCTGGTGCACCGCATGTCTGACGGACCCGACTGGCACTATGTGGCCATCTCTGTTGACTGCTGCCGCCGCTATTGGTGGAGCGCGCTGTTGCACATTCAAAACATCGTAAACCCTGGCCACATGGTAACCAATATTTTTCACATGACAATCTTATACGCATACCTACTAGCTTTAGGTGGTTGGGGGTTGGGAAAATGAGGGGGGGGTAAGGGGGGTTTAGAGGGTTGGGGGTAAGGTTGTGGGGGTTGGGGTTAGGTGTTTGGGGGGGGCTGGGGAAATGGGTTGGGGGATGTTGGGGGGTTGGGTTTAGGGGCTTGGGGGGTTGGGAGGTTGTAGGTGAGGGGGGTATAGTTAGAAAGAAAGAGGTTTACGTTTAGTAGTGTAGAGCAGTGCGCGCGCACCAAAGACCAAGTATAAGATAGACTGATTCTATTTAAGACGAGCAAAAAACCGTTTTGTGTCTCTTTTTAGCACATGGAAACTCTCACTGTGAAAAAAATGCAACTAAAAAATAGAAAATAAATAATAGTTTAAAAAAACTGAAAAACCCGCTTTAAAAAAATAAAAAAAAATAATAAATTCCAATTCACTATTCTTATAGTGCAGTAAAAAATCTTAATAAGCAATTATTATATTGTTATATCCAGATCAAAATTTGTAAACAATTCTAAATATTGATAAAATAAATAATAATAGTTTAAAATATTTTATTGTAAAAAAAGCGTGGGGTGCTTTTTAAGATGTTATCAAAATGATAATCCTTGACAATTGACACCATGCACCCCACGCTTTTTTTACAATAAAATATTTTAAACTATTATTATTTATTTTATCAATATTTAGAATTGTTTACAAATTTTGATCTGGATATAACAATATAATAATTGCTTATTAAGATTTTTTACTGCACTATAAGAATAGTGAATTGAAATTTATTATTTTTTTTTTATTTTTTTTTTTATTTTTTTAAAGCGTATTTTTTAGTTTTTTTAAACTATTATTTTTCCTTTATCTGTGCTATAAAACCTAGCTTCGTACCAAATTTCAAGATTCTGAATTCACGGGAAGTACCCTGTAGGTTTTGATTCCCTTGCGAGTTTCGAAAACATGCGGAAATTTGCGTCATAAACGGCTGTATCTTTTGATTGCGTTGGCTTAGATGTTTGATTTTTTCACAGCTCCAAGGGACAGTAGACTTAAGTATTTCATATAAATTTCAGCTTGATACCTCCACGCGTTCCTGAGAAAAAGGGTCTTGACAGACAGACGGACACACGGACGGACGGACAACAAAGTGATCCTATAAGGGTTCCGTTTTTTCCTTTTGAGGTGCGGAACCCTAAAAGTACTAGTAGCCAACCAAACCTACCACAATCAGACGCACCAGATATAGACAAAAAAAATCATAAAAATCGGTCAAGCCGTTTCGGAGGAGTTCGATAACAAACGTGTGACAAGAAGAAAGAAATTTTTCTTAAATTTAATTGTGGAACGATTCACACAAAGTATCTATAACTTATGTTTAATTGAAGCTTAAGAATTGATTTGGCTTGTTTTCACATAAGTACAAGGTCTTCTTGTAATTGGCTCATCAACTTTATCTTCTTTATTTGATTTTCTGATAAAAACTAGCCAAGACTAGGCTGAAGATGATAATCACCTATATACTTTTGCCCCAGTGCGTACCGTGGTATCTATCAGTGGATATGCAGCTGTATGTCATCTCTCCGCTGGTGCTGTATTGGGTGCTGGGAAGCCGCCGCGCCGCGTGGACCGCCCTCGCCACCGGCTTGTTCGCTTCCCTTACCGCAACCCTCGTCATTTGCTACTTCGTCATCTATTTTCTTTCTATTTCGCCAACTGTACAATGGTAAATATCGATGGTATTTCTTGTATTGCTTAGGGTCTGTAACACTTTTCCCCAGGGCTTATCAGAAATGAATAAAAAAGCACCGAAGTAATTAGCGTTCGTATTTATAGCTACCTAACACTTCAATAATTGGCCAAAATAAATGTGATCGTCTAGTTTTAAAAATAGGACCCTCTATTACGTTGTGTTGTGTTATAAAATACCTAAGTGGATAGGTCAAGATAGTTCAGAGTTAAGTGATAATAGTTAATAATATTATAGTTAATAATATTAGAATATCCTGACAAATGCTAAATTAATCACCATTCCAATTGCAGCGCTGTCCTCCAACTTCAGAACAAAATGTATGACTTACAAATTGATAAGTTTTTGGCCCTACCCTAAAAACCCCCTACCTCAAAAAGGTCTTTCAATGAACGCCAATTTGTGTATTTCATATTAAATAGGCTGTGCTGTAGCCAAACTTACACAATTTAACACTCATTCTGGATGGGGAATGACCGCAACCTAAAATATATCAGTGTCCTTATATACCAGGTCAATCATTCATCGATACAGAGACATAAAAATGCAATTCATGCAAATTACTCTTATTGAATTTATGCTTGCAATTACGCTTCCCTACTTCGAAACCTGCCGCGAATGTCTGTGTCAAAGAGCTAGATGGTGTTGACGAGTTGTACAAGGTGACCTGAATACCATTTAAATGAATATGATAAGTACTTTTTCTGTGAACTCCTGCAAAGGATACAGCTTTAAACTAGTCTTCACACAAGACGCAGACGGTCATGGGTCGAAAAGTCAAAGACGACGTACCTCAGAGACACTAGTAAAAATCATAAACACCCAAATGACTCAGGGCTTGTGTGTGTACCTAGTGTGTGTGAAGAACCCAAATTAATGAGTTCTAGTGTGTGTCGTATTGCTGTCCGGTATATCCAGGAGCTAGTCTCAGCCAAATAACCTTCTAGCAGGTGTGTTAGCTAGTGTGTGTGTGAATTAATTAAAATGTGGTGTGTACCTAGTGTGTGTGTTGTGTGATGTTGTGCAGTGTAAGAGAATAGTGTGTGTATAGTGTAAGAGTAATACCTACTAAGATCTCTAGATTGACACAGACTAGAATCAAATAAGCAATGCTAGGCGTGACACAGTAATCCAGTTAAATGCCAGGTTGAGTGAAAGTGACGTAGAATAATGATTGGGATAATATACACTCTTCCTTTACTCCACCGATATCACAGTGACACCTTAATATTAATTATATTTTATAATGCACTCACTCATGCACTCAATCATACAAAATATTAGTAAAATATGATGAAACGAAGCTCTGCTTTTGACTTTGTGCCAAAACACGCCGAAAACGAAAACAACCAACGAATAACTATAAAATAGAATAATCAATTAAAACTATCCCTAATAACTTTAGAAAACCTGTATTAAAGGAAAAATGGAATAACCGCCGTCCGCTCGTACTATCTACAATGTGCAGGACACCCTTCGACTTGCCCTGCAGCTTGTTGTCTATTCTGGTTGCTCTGGATGCTGGATGAATAAAAGGCCGGTTGTTTGCAGTTTTCTTCCTGGTCCGCTCGGTGTCGCTCCTCGAAGTCGATTGATTGTCTACTTTTATTTCGGCGCTCGAGGGCGCAACTAGTTGGGAGACCCGAGCGGATTTCAGAAGCATTTATTAAACCAATAATAAAATTGACCAATTACAAACAAAAAGGTCATGTCGAACGCCCATGTTGTACCAACTCCCGTCGTAATCGGAGATACTTTGCTCGAAGTTGTTGACGACTAAATCTATCTGGGACATACAATCCAATTGGGTAGGTGCAACTTCGAGAAAGAGGTCAATCGACGAATTAGACTCGGCTGGGCAGCGTTCGGGAAGCTCCGCAATATCTTGTCATCCGATATACCGCAGTGTCTCAAGTCAAAAGTCTTTGACCCAGTGTGTGTTGCCAGTGATGACTTATGGCACTGAGACGTGGCTGCTAACGATGGGTCTTATAAGGAAGCTCAAGGTCACTCAGAGGGCGATGGAGAGGGCTATGCTTGGAGTTTCTCTGCGGGATCGCATTAGAAATGATGAAATCCGCGCGAGAACTAAAGTCACGGACATAGCTCGAAGAATCGCTAAACTTAAGTGGCAGTGGGCAGGGCACATCGCCCGTAGAACTGACGGCCGATGGGGCCGAAAGGTTCTCGAGTGGCGTCCGCGGACCGGAAGACGCAGTGTAGGTAGGCCTCCAACAAGATGGAGCGACGACCTGGTGAAGGTAGCGGGAACGCATTGGATGCGGATGGCACAGGGCCGATCTGTTTGGAGAGCCTTGGGGGAGGCCTATGTTCAGCAGTGGACGTCTTTCGGCTGAAATGATGATGATGAATTACAAACTAGGATTACAAAGTAGCCTATCAGGCTTAGTCCTTATCTACAAATAATAAAAGGGCCAATTAGGTCAGCCCTATTTCCTCCAATAATTTATATTACAATATTCTTATAGTCGGCCAGTTTGTTCCCCAGGCCACATGGAACCCTGTCGTAGTAACTAAATTCAAGTTGGGATAGACTATGCCTTTTGAGCGAGGCGAATGTTATTACGACAAGGCTCCGCGGCGGCCCGGGAATCGAACCCGGCCGACTTAACTAAATTATTAATATGTCTATATCGGCCTGTTCGACCCCCAGGCCACACAGAACCTTGGCATAGCAACTTACTATAGAAGATGCTCTCTTGAGAGAGGTAAATGTTACTACGACAAGGCTCCGTGGCGGCCCGGGAATCGAACCCGGTCGACTTACTTTAATTTAAATAGGTAAGTAATTATCAATATAATAATAACAGTCGTCTATTTGTGCGGCGTCCTGCACATACAAATATAACTAAGTCATCCGGAAATGACACCAATAAGATTGTCAGCCTACAACCTATAAACCTAGCTAAATTAGCCAAAATACCTAGCAATACTAGTCGATCGCTCGCCCCTACTATCTGAATAATAAAAATACCTTATTAGATTAAGTGAATTAAATAATAAGTTTTAATCAAATGAGTTAAAGTTATATGTAGTTTAATTTAAGTTTGTTTAGCAGAGAACAACCTAGAGTTATAATGGAAGGAAATTTAGTCAAGTCTTATATTATTTTTATAGCACTTATAAAAAAATATATATATACCCTAAAACTTAGCTGCCGTTAGTATGTTCAATCCTGCTGCATTTCAGCTATTGTGAGATCGAGAAATCTCGACCTGCCTCACGAACACGAAAGTCTAGTCCACTGACTAGACTTAACTCAAAATAATCACTACACTACGCACTGTTTGTAATAAACCCACGTATTAATACGATCGAAATCGGTTTTCGCTCTCGTATCGTTTTATTTTATTTGAATAATAATCACAGGCACTAACTTTTATACTATGTATCTACTAATAACGCATATGTGAGTAAAACCACCTTAGCGTCTCGCGTCCCGGAATCCAACTCAATCCAAAACAAAGCTCTCCATGCCCTATCCCTTCTACATAGCCTATATAGAAAAAAATTACTGCGTCTTTGGATTTCGAGAATGTTCTACAAACTCTCAGTAATCTGTAACTTTATTAGGGCACTTGAGCCAATAATTAAAACGGCCGGTCTCACGCACTTGAAGTCATAAATCGTTCACACTTAAAATCAAAATTCTGAGACCTCTTCGAACACTTGAAAACTATGCAATAAGTCTAGGTTCTTTACGATGTTAAATTTTTTATGCGTCAACAAGGCAAGTAAATATATATTTACATAGGTGCGTTATATATAAATTTATAATACTGTACGCTTGGATAGCGTCGGTTACAGGTCGTAAAACTCACTGCCCGAAATGTGCACTTTTTCTAAAGGTACACTTATTTAGAAGGATCACTACGGTTCAAAACCGCCCAACTCTTTTTAAATTAGAATCGCGTCCTACTTTAATAATAATAATTATACATCCTAGCGCCGACAACAGCACATTTTTACCTAAGACTGCAGCCTGCCTGCACTATTATAAACTAATCTTAAGGCCCTAACGAGCTTTTGGCGCATTTATTGGTACATTTTCCCAGAAGGTACCGACACTTTTACACCGTATTTTTGCACATTATATAAACGAAGGGGATTAATTTATAACATTTTTTAGGGCGGCAACGGGAAATGTTCATGAGTACATGCTGTTTTATAATCTTAATACTGTGGTGCGATCGCCGCCCTTCTTCATTGGCATGTTGTTCGGATACATATTGCACGTCTTCAGAGGACAGAAGATTAAATTGCCACAGGTAAATGCAATCCTAAGCACCAAAAGTAACTGTTGGGGGAAAAGGTTCTCAAGTGGTGACCAGGAATCAAAAGACGCAGCAAGACTCCCACTAGGAGGACCACCGACATCGCGGGGGTTTGCCGACAACCGGTGAAAAGTGGCAATTTGTCATTCATTGTAATATTCTGAGGGAAACCTATGTTTCGTATGGTGAAAAAATATTTGAAATTTACCGTCAGCTTTTACGGTGAAGGAAAACATCGCGAGGAAACCTGCACACACCTAAGAAGAAATTCAATGGTGTGTGTGAAGTTCTCAATCCGCACTGGGCCCGCGTGGGAACTACAGCCCAAGCCCATTCATTCTGAGAAAAACCCTGCAGTGGGACGTATAATAGGCTGTGATGATGATGATTATGATGATACCTATGTTCAACAGTGGGTGTCTTCCGGCTTTACGGACTCTGGCAAGCACTTTGGTTTGCGATTCATAAATTGTTGTTTAGACTTAATGCTGCACAGGCAACAACTATACCACGACCTTGGTAACAGTCACTATTAGATAACTGACGGTTTATTTAATAGATCTACTATAACATTTATCAATCATAATAAAAAAAACTTTGAAATTATTTTAATTACAAGAGTGTCCATTGAACTTCAATCACAGCTCAAATATTCTGGATTATTTTTGTGATACGTTGTATTTCTGCACATTTGTTTTCTTGAACATAATTTATTTTTTCAGTGGACAATAGTTTTGTTAAACGCTCTGTCGCTGGTTACGTTTGAGTACGTCATCTACATCGTACACCCCTGCATGCAACCGGGTTGGGACAACCAGTTCATCGATAGCATGAACAACTCCTTCAGACGGCCCGCCTGGTCGCTGGCTCTTTGCTGGATGATATTAGCTTGCGTTCACGGTTACGGGGGTAAATAAATCTATGGCTTTTACAGATTGTCAGTGACAAACATACAGGAATAATAGTATACAGGGTAATTTTTTAGTCCGTGCACAAATTTTGATATTTGATTCAGTATCGTTGATAGATCACGATTATCTGTTCGAGAATTTATTTTTTCACATTTTGAAATTTGGGTTGGATTATAGTCCTCCTCATCGGTTTCGATGACGGCGACCCCACTATTCTTTGAATTAAGACGCCTATGGTTGGATATAGTAATCCAATCCAATAATTGTTCGAGTTACTATGAAAAACAAAAAAAATAAGTAATAAATATTAAAATGAAAAATTCTAAAATTTGTTATTTTAACGATACGGAATGACATAATAAAATTTGTGCACTTATTAAAAAATTACCCTGTATTTTGGCGGCAAAATATGTACCACAATGAAACTTTGTTTATAACTTTATCTTGGCACCAGATATGACGATAAATAATTTTGAATTTGAATTTGAATTTGATTATCTGCCGAGTACTACCAAAATTTAGGGATGCTACTCCCTCGCAGGGGGTTTGGACAGGGGGAAATTTTAAAAGGCAAGTGAGGTCGATGTATTTTTTGTACTGCATTGAATGAGACCATACTCGTACTTATAGGATCAATTATCTTTCGAGATATGAAGGGTTTTTTAAAAGTTAGGTTAGGTTAGGGTTTTAGTAAAGTTGCTTCAGCTTCAGCTTAATCTGTGAATTCAATTCAATAGGTGCATTTGCCTTCTCCATGCAGGTCCAGTGAACTGGTTCCTGTCTCTGCGGCTCTGGAAGTTCGTGGCGCGCATCTCATACTCGATGTTTCTGTTCCACTCGATCATTCAGGACATCAAGGCCGCTACCACCATAACTCCTATTTATTTCAACATGGAAACACTGGTCAGTACCATGATTTGATCAGCATTGAGCCCCTTGCCCATTCAGAAACTATTCAATAGCCAAAACTAAACCATTGTACGGTCGGCCAAAAAAGTGGTAGACCAGTTTTGACAAAGCTTCCTGTGAGATCTAAATTATATCGTTAAGGTTGACTTTTGTAACTGAGTTAAGTCATTAGTCACTGTCATCATACTGTATTATTGTATAGTAGAGAATTAAAGATGGATGAGAGATAAAAGACAATTTATTAAGATTTGCTCTGTTTATATACGTTTTGAACAAATAGAAACGAACGCGGCGTGTCCACCATGTGGGCAGTTTAAAAACAGGCGGCTGCAAAGTACCGTCGCTTGGTCTCGTGTCGGTAACGCCTCGCTGTGTAAATACTGCGCGCACGCCGGGCGCAGCTCAGTCGGCCGCCGCGCGCCTCGCGACGCGCTTGTTATTTACATTGATGCTTACAGCCGTAACGAGCCGCTACAATTGCAATGGAAAATCGACCTCGTTGTATCATGACGTGCAAATGAACTTCAACCGTATGGTGGTAGAGCATTTTTTGGCCGACTGTATCCTTCTATCACCATTATTTATAATATCAGTTGATAAAATCCTCAGTTGGAATAATATTATCAAATTAACCATGGACGAAGATTAACAAGTCAGTTAATAGTCATTTGTCCTTTGGTAGTAGTAGAGATGAGGTTAAATAATTGGTAAAAGAGACATATGCTGCGCAACTGATTCTTTATAAGTACAAATACTTAGATGGCTTGTGAAGGGACTCTGACTTATACAGGGTTATTTGTAATTCACTAGCATCCTTTTAACCCTAAACTCCTACCATTTAAACAAAAGTTTTTTGTTTTACGGCTTTTGTCATAACTTAATATTTTTGGTGTAATAACGTTTTGAAAACTTGAGATTTCCTCTTATTTTTACGATACTCTGTGTAATTGTATGAGAAAAAAAGTGCTTCATTTTAAAAAGTCGTAAAACAAAAAACATTTGTTTGAGTGATAGGAATTCAGGGTTAAGAGGATGTCAGTGAATTAAAAATAACCCTGAACTGGTGATATCGTAAAAAAACCGGCCAAGTTCGAGTCGGACTCGTGCACGAAGGGTTCCGTACCATTATCTATGAAAACGGCAAAAAAATCACGTTTTTTGTATGGAAGCCCCCCTTAAATATTTGTTTTATTTTAATTTCATTATTTATTTTTAATGTGAATATATAACTAAATAATCTGTGAATATTTCAAGCGTCTACCTGTTGCCGTTATCAATATCGAGCTAAATGGGAGCCCCCTTAAGTATTTATTTTATTGTGGTTTGTTTTTATAATTTTATTTTTTGTTATAGCGGCAACCGAAATACATCATCTGTGAAAATTTCAACTGTCTAGCTATCACGGTTCATGAGATACAGCTACAGCCTGGTGACAGACGGATGGACGGACGGACGGACGGACAGACGGACGGACAGATAAATAAATAATAAATAAATAAATAAATATTAGGGGACAATCTTACACAAATCGACCTAGTCCCAAACTAAGCAAATCTTGTACTATGGGTACTAGATGGACGAACAGTGGAGCCTCAGTAATAGGGTCGCGTTTTTACCCTTTGGGTACGGAACCCTAAAA
This sequence comes from Archips xylosteana, assembly GCA_947563465.1. NCBI lineage: Eukaryota > Metazoa > Arthropoda > Insecta > Lepidoptera > Tortricidae > Archips > Archips xylosteana. Next base: position 8,917,777 of record OX387370.1, read on the forward strand.
AAGGCATTAGCAATAAAAATTGGCTTCAAAGATCAACAAGAAATGCCTTTTTAATGTATATGTAATTTATTGTTTGTTAAATGTAATTCACACGTAAATAAGTACAATTACTCAATCATATGAAAACCCGAAGTGAGAGTGAGAGTAGGTATAATTTTGTGACCATCATAGTAGATGTACCACAAGGGAGCATATTGGGCCTATCGCTCTTCCTTTTATACTTGAACTCTGTTGTACAAGAAAGTACTTTGTGAATAAAGTATTCGAGTCTATATTATACTGTAACAACAATTAACATTACAGTTTACTACATTCGCGAGTGATGTCGTGTACACGATTGCGATTGCAACGGCGATGTGCGTCATCGTCGAGGAACCTGCCCTGATCCTGCAGAAGATGCTCTTACAAGGTGCGTCAAGCAATTATTATTGTGCTATATACATATAAATAGGTTATAATTAGTTAAGTTAATTTAAGTTTTTAATATTCTATAGCATTAGGTTAAGAAAATCTGTAATGATAGAATAGTTATGGGAAAAAAGCTCCTCCGCTAATGTAGGATTCAATAACTGCTCAGATTCAGTTTAATCTATTATGTTTTTCAGGTGTCTTCGAACCTCCACAAAAACTAAATGAAGATGAAAAGAAAACAGTCACACTAATACAATAACACAATTTAATAAGTTTTTATATTAGTTTAAACCTTGCCAAAGACGTGAAGGTAATAAATTATTAAAAACGAAAATTGTCTTTCATACTTAACGGCTGGATAGTCCGACGGTTCAAAGAACCTGACTACGAAGGAGGGAAATCTAAGGCATGATTAACGTGGGCATTTGCTTATTTAAGAGAAATTCGGCAGTGAATGAAACTATTTTCAAACCTCTCGCAAACCAGTGATTTTTGGCGTTCCTGAATAGCAATTCATCCCTATCCTCTCGTGAACGATCGGACCACCGCTCGCAAACCGTGTTAGGCCGTTCCTGAGGCCCTACCACGAAGTGCATAATTCGAACTTCGTTTCGTGCCGTCCCGCTCACACTAATATGATTTGACGCGAGAGTGAGAGGGATAATACGATACGAACTTCGATTTTCGAATTTCGTAGTAGCGCCCCTGAATTTAGCCCCCGGTCTTGCGCACAGCGCTGATCTTCCCTTGGGACGTTGGGACGTTAGGTGCACCGATGTTTCCAACGGGTTCTTGAAAAGTTACAGCATCAGTTTGAGGGCTTTTCTGTCAAGCTTGTCACCTATGTCTCGAGGCAGAGCGTCCACAAATCTTAGGCCGCCTTCCAGATGGTCCCACTGAAAAACAGCGTTGTGGCTTGCCACAACATTATGCTGAGTGGGGCCCAATTTATACTATTCGATATATTTTTTTAATTTGTAAATTTCCTGTCAAACGTATTTTTTTTTCTGTGTTTGTATCGAATATGTGTAAATAAACATCTCTCTCTCTCTCTCTCTCTCTCTCTCTCTCTCTCTCTCAGATGCATTCTATGCGACACCTGAAATGGAAAATTAGGGGATCATTTCATCACTCTCTTCGCCCAAAAGCTGATCCTGGCATTGCAGAGAGAAAATCTGGCGAGCGTCCTGGGGACTATGTCCCAGGCCGTCATCTTTTTACAGGAGTTCCATTCGCGATCCATAACATTGTAAAAGTCATAATGTAATTTACCATAATGATCATTTGGGAATTTCTTAGGAACTTTGAAATGATCAACCTGTAGAACTCTATAGGTAAGGTAATAAGGTTTGCTTTTTTTAGAAGATTCCGAGAAAAATGAGTTATGGCAAATGATCATTTAAATGGCAAACATTACTCTTGACTTTGATAGTTTAAAGTCCGAAGTAAAGTATGGATTTTACTCTTTCGACTTTGTTTTGTTGTTGATGCGCCTTTCTCCAGCACTGCGAGGGCAAACGGCACGTCATAGTAGTCTATATATATGTGGGACAGCCACCACTCTCGCTTCACGCACCAGCTGGTGCCGCTGAAGGACTGATTCCAACTCTGCTGGCGCTACCTGGCGATGTAATATCATCATTACTATCGTCGCCTGACTCCTGTATTAAAAAAGCGGCCAAGTGCGAGTCGGACTCTATAAAAAATTGCGGTTTACGATTTATGACGTATTAAAAAAAACTACTTACTAGATCTCGTTCAAACCAATTTTCGGTGGAAGTTTACATGGTAATGTACATCATATATTTTTTTTAGTTTTATCATTTTCTTATTTTAGAAGTTAAGGGTGGGACACACATTTTACCACTTTGGAAGTGTCTCTCGCGCAAACTATTCAGTTTAGAAAAAAATGCTATTAGAAACCTCAATACCATTTTTGAAGACCTATCCATAGATACCCCACACGTATATATGGGATTGATGAAATAAAAATTTTTGAGTATCGGTTCTAAGTATGGGGACCCCCAAAATTTATTGTTTGTTTTCTAATTTTGTGTGAAAATCTTAATGCGGTTTACAGAATACAATTTATCTTGGTAAGCAGATGTCATCTACTTACCAAGTTTCAACAGCATAGCTCTTATAGTTTCGGAAAAAAGTGGCTGTGACATAGGTACGGACGCGCAGACAGACATGACGAATCCATAAGGGTTCCGTTTTTTGCTATTTGGCTACGGGAAAAAAATCAGAATAAGAACACGATTCAAATGTAACGTTAGCAAAGTGTTTATCTTCTCTATAATAATCTCGTGTCACCAGCCGTGTCACAGTGTTTGTTATCGAAACTCCTCCTAAACGGCTCGACCGATTTCGGTGGGGTAATTCGAATCGGTGCGGGGCGGACCGTTTCCATTCTGTACGTCAGTACTATTATATATTCTGTGTATTAAATACTAGCTTTTGCCCGCGACTTCGTCCGCGTAGAATTCCAATTTGTGGTAAAGCTTCTTCATCTCTTTCATTGTATAAAACAAAAATCCGGCAACGGCAAGATCCATCATTATTATCATTTCATCATCATCAGTATCAGTTAGTGAATATTATAAATCCCGTTTATTCTCTATCCCGTGGGAATTTCAACAAATTTGTCCTTATTTTATGCAAATTTTCGCTTATTTTTGTCCCGCGGGAATTTTGCATTTTCCCCGAGAAAAAGTAGCCTATGTCCTTAAAGGTGTAGCTTTGTACCGGTAAAAGAAGTTTTAAAATCAGCCCCGTAGTTGAATTCACTTATTTATTTCCCGTGGGAATTTTGCTTTTTCACGGAGAAAAGTAGTCTATGTAAATAATGGTTGGTGTAGCTTCCTATTGGTGAAAGAAATTTTCAAATCAGCCCTCAAGTGATACTTATTGACTTCTTTCTATCCCACGGGAATTTCGCATTTTACCGAATAAATAGTAGGTAGCCTAGCCTATACCAATGAAGGATAGTGTAGCTTTCTATTGGTAATTTTTTTTAAACTCAGCCCCGAAGTTAAATTTACTATTTTCTATACCGCGGGAGTTTGCATTTATCCGGAAAATAGCATCCTATGTTAATCAAGGACAGTGTATCTTTTCTATTGGTGAAAGACATTTTAAAATGAGCTCCGAAGTTGATTTTTTTTCTATCCCTTGGGAATTTTGCATTTTTGAATTTTTGGACATAGGCCTCCCTCATTTACGCCCAATCATTACGGTTGGAAGCGACTTGCATCCACCCTGAACCTGCGGCCTTCACCAAAACGTCCGTCCATCTTGTTGGTGGACGTCCCACGCTGCGCTTGTAAAAGCAAAAGCTTGGTGAAATGCAAATACTTATATGTACATATAATTAGTTATTATCAGAGATCAGATCAGGAAGTGGTTGACAAACGTAGACAAAATGGTTTGCAAAATTTGAAGTTTCGTTTCGTTTACAATGTCGGTAATTCGTGTATATATTCGCAAATATTCGCTAAGTAGGTAATCTAAGAGATTTCCAAGGAATTTTCTAAAGAAAATCTAGGTATAAGGTAAGTTTTTCATTTAAATATCCAAGAACAAATAAAATTGAAATTTCGAATTCTAAACCGATTTAAATATTGTTTTTTTTGAATATGGAATGATTTGTATGTTTTATAAAGCTGCGTTTTCACTGAGGGCCGATTTTTCAATCAACGCATAAATGTCATCAACTGGTTAAATTATAGAATAAGTTGACTAAATAAGTTGACTGACAGCACTGCGTCAGTTGCACTGTATGCATGACGCTACAATTTAGCTGCTTTACACGTTATCCGTCAGATAATATTTATTCGATGATTGAAAAATCAGCCCAGTGTCCTGAACAGTTCTGAGCGAGCGAACGTGTTTATTCAGTGATAATCGGCTGGACGCGGGTCGCTCACTCATTCATCCAGTGAAAACGACGTCTGTGGCGAGCGAGCTGTTGCTCTGTGCATTCGCTCGACATTGTACGTGTTCGGTGGGTCTCCAATCTTTGTTTACGATTTTGTTATAAACAACTGTTCTCTTTCCTCGTTGAATGAAAACGGACATTTTCTATTCAAAGTCAAAGTCAAAGTTTTTTATTCAATTTAGGCATCGATTGATGCTCCTATGAACGTCGAAGAATCTACCACCGGTTCGGAAAAAACCCTGTTGAGAAGAAACCGGCAAGAAACTCAACAAGGTATATTTTTTTCAATCAGATCTACATTGTTATTAAATTACATACATCTTAAGTATTTAATAAAATTATTATTTTTTAACACAGTAGATACGCTACATTGATGCTATTTTGAGCGAACATCGGCAAAACCGCAATCATATTTGCTCTAAACAAATGTTTGTTCAGAACACTAAGTGAAAACGCGGCTTAACCAAGATGTCTAGTTCTTACCATTTCAAATTTCGAACTCTACGTTCCTATGAAGCCGTGTCTTCGGATCGAGTATTCAAACATGTGTCAAAATAAAATGTAATTTAAATCAAAAGCACTAAGGAGTTTTGATATCAACTTCGAAGCAAATCACCCCCAAAATAACTTTCTACTCCTTTTTAACCCCGTCAAGTGATGAATTTCAATAAAATACGAAACACGTCTTCCATCAATTCTGTTAAAGAATGTTTATGCAAAATTTGAAGTAGATTGTACCAAGGAATCACGTTGTCCCATACAAACTTTGCCCCCCCTTTTTACCCCCTTCGGAGTAGAACTACGAAAAATCCTTTCTTATCGGATGCCTACGTCATACAAAGAACACACCCTCCAAGTTTCAGGTCTCTACGATCAGCGGTTTAGGCTGTGCGTTGATCCGTCAGTCAGGACAAAGGATTTTATATGTATAGATAACACATGTAGACTTTGAGAGCTGTGTTTTTCGGGAATATCATTAAACCAATCTTCAAGAGTTCTGTATCTAAATACTTTTAATCAGAATACAACATAAAATTACATTTTCTTAAAAATAACTGAATAACAACAAGTATAATACCAATAACTATATCAGTCATCTCATCTGCCTATTAATCGGCTCTATTATTCTTGGGTGCTAATTAATAATATCCCAAGCTAATGAACAACAACAATTCGACAATAACTCTGTTGTAGAACCTGGCAAATGTGTTGGAGCCTCCGCTCCAGCCAGCGGTCTTCCTAATGCGGTCGATGTTCACTCCCGCACAGCGCGTGCGCGAAGTACTCGCGTGGCGCGTGCTGTGCGCAGTGAACACCGACACGTCCAAGCCGCTCGCTCTTAGCGCACACTTGATCCAGCGACTGAGTGTCTGTGTGGATACAGCATTATGTGGTTTCTTTACCAATAAATAGGATAATAGATTTACGAAAGGTTTTTCGTTATGTTTATATACGCCACTAAGGTTTTCGCGGGACTCAGGTTTATGTATCTTCAAAAAACGGTAAGGAAAGTATAGGTTAGACTGAACCAACACGAGATTTTTTAATAATTCTGGAATTTTAATAGAATTTTTCTGTCAAAATCTCTACATTTTTAACATTAATTTTTGAAAATGTTTGAACCCTGTGTGCTGTAGTGAGGGTCAATAGTGTAATACACTTTTGCCAGACTCTCTAGAGAAAGATTATTTTTCTATCGAGCGAACTATAAGCAATTGTGTTTCCTCAATATCTTACACATGAATTTCAAAACTAAAGCTTTAAGGGCCTACAACGTACTGGTATCGCGTAAAGCGCTGCGGGTGTCTATGGACAGTGGCGATCATTTAACACCAGGTGTCCCACTAGTTCGTTTGTCTGGCCTCTCTAACGTAAAAAAAATGATACATTAAATGAGTGCAATAAATGCGTCAAAAGCTCGGTGCGGCCTTAAGAGGATAAGATTCGCACCATTTCTCCATACAAACGTAGTCCTCTGTTTCCTCCCTGGATAATGGCTTAAGAGCCAAATTTTTTTTACTGTGTAATCTGTATCTACCACAGCTATGCCCCTATGTTTCGTTTTTTTCCATATTTCAATTAACATAAGAAATATGAGCTTTCAAAAACTGAAAAAATTGCCCAATTTCAACGTCATTTTCAGACACTCATCAGAAAAGAATCCCTCATAAAAACAAAAAAAGGAAAACATAGGGGCATAGCTAAAAATCTGTCCTCTAATTATTTATAAAAAATAATTTTATTGGTTTTCGAGAAGAAAACAGGGGACTACGAAATGCTGTTTTGATCAATTTTACGCGCCTATTAACGGTCTGAGCTGCAGTTGTCCTGCTCTCGCTGTACTGACACGGAGGGGTTCGGGCGAGACAGCGACATTTCATTAAAATTTCTTTTGCTGTGTCCACAGGAGAGACGACAACGAAAAAAATGTGTAATGGCCCAATTAACTATCTTATCACTATAAGATAGTGACACTTCGTAGCCGTAGTCGTGCTGTAAAGCCGGTCCATTGAATCAAGTGATTAGATCATCTCTTTGAGCGCCTTCCGGTCAAGTTTGGCGCCTGCGCCGCGAGGGAGCGCATCCACGAAGCGCACGCCACCTTCCAAACGCATCCTGGCTGACACCTGAAGAATAAGTTTTTGTTAAAAATTATATTTTTATACAAGCTTTTTTTTGCTGACTGTAATTTTTGCCCCTGGGTTACCAAAGTACTCGTCAAGACGAATCAAACGAGCCCACACTCGATGCGGTTACGTATCGTTTTATTACAGAATTCATATCCAGCCAGCTTCCAACTCCATCATCAGATCAGCTTCATGTCATATTAACTTTACATTGTCATCGGATTCATGCATGCATGCAAAATTTCAGCTCAATCGGAGAAGGGCCAAAAAAGCACACAGAAAAAGGAGGTCTGCATGAGCGGAGCTCCGTCTACACTGTTTCTGTGTCAATTCAAATTGGGAAGAAACGCTAATATGAAAATAAGTAACTACCTATAAATTAAAAATTTTTCATCACACTTGCTCGTCAATGGTGTTATTCCATGCCTGTATACTTAATGTCAAAGGCCTAATTTGTTCTTAAGGGAGTTATGGATTTACGTACACTTTTTCTTCCCAAGGGAGTTCTAACTTTAGTTTTAAAATTTTAGAACAGCTATAACCCAATTTTACTACACAAAACTTGTCTACGCTTCATGAAACTTTGTTATTTTTATATTTTAAGTTTACATATATCAAATAGTTTTATAATTTTAGTAAGTATTTTTTTAACATGTTGGCTGAGTGTGGCCGTATGGCCATTCGAATTCTAAACACAGTTTACATTATCTATGGTAGATGACTTGAAAAAAGTGACAATCTGTATTGGCGGGTAGCCATTATTTATTTAATTTAAGTGTTTAGAGACAAAATAATTTCATTTTTGGATTTTTTTTCCTTGCAGTGTGATGAAAATCATTGTGTGTATCACGGGCAGTAAGGGGATTACAAACTCGAGTCATTAAAAGCCCTCCGCCTCCGGCGTCGGGCTTCTAATAGGCTCTCGTTAGTAATCCCCTACTTACGGCCCTTGATGCACAATGTACTATTAAAAACCCCCAACGCAATTATGTCACTCGTATGTTTGAACATTAAGTCAATGCCCGTTATGCGTGAAAGATCCCTTCCGCAGCTAACAAAAGAGCTGATAACTTTAAAACGGCTGAACTGATTTTGATGAAACATATCTAAGAAACATTGCCAAGAAACCTGCTTTCTATTAAAAAAAACCGCATCCAAATCAGTTCACCCGTTTAAGAGCTATGATGCCACAGACAGACAGACAAACAGACACACACACATAGTGGTCAAACTTATAACACCCCTCTTTTTGTGTCGGGGGTTAATATAAGTTTCACTAAAAAATCATAGTGAGAAAAATGCACCTGGGAAAAAATGAGAATGTAGACTCCAGGTCCACTGTCTCTTGGATCACCACCCACCTGTGTGTCGACATAAGCGAGCAGCTCATCCTCACTGACAGTCGCGCCTGGCTGTAAAGCCAAAAAGACAAGCGGTGCTTCCCCATACTTCTCGTACGGCGCTCCCACTACGCCCGCCTCGCGGACTTGCAGACACTGCAACACTACTTATCTCCAGCTCTAGTGTCTCTTGGTTCACCGCCACCTCACCTGCGTGTCGACATAAGCGACCAGCTCATGGTCGCTAACAGTCGCCTCCGGTTGTAGTACCACAAAGGCAAGAGGTGCTCCCCCAAGCCCACCTTATGGACTTGCAGACGCTGCAACACTATCGCCAGCTCTAGTGTCTCTTGGATCATCACCCACCTGTGTGTCGACATAAGCGACCAGCTCATCCTCACTGACAGTCGCGCCTGGCTGTAAAGCCACAAAGGCAAGCGGCGCCTCCCCGTATTTTTCATGCGGTGCCCCCACCACCCCCGCCTCGCGGACTTGCGGATGCTGCTGCAGTACTGACTCGAGCTCAGCTGGGGCCACCTGGGAACAATTATTACGAAAGAACTTTAATCATTTTTCCTTTCCACTGGTCTTGTATCGTTTTTCTACAAAATTAATGCAAGGCAGTGCAACAATGCTAGTGCGTCAGCGTCGTCATGCCATCGCAAATAAAACTGAAGACCGCTCCGGTACACCGGAACGTCCCCACACACACTGGTTGACCTGCTCAGACCGGTAACCTGTAAAGCTGTAAACCGGTAAAGCTGTAACGTGTACGCCAGACCGGGGGGGTTTCAATCCGCAGTTTAGGTATTTATTTATTTATTTATCACATCACATTACATCTATCTTAACAGTTACCCAATACGATAGAGTAGCACATTTCACTTACAATGTAGGTAATTTACAATTTAGTTCATTAGTGATAGCATAATACAAATAAAGTAACTCTTGTGAACTCATTAAGAGAGCAACAGAAGACATCAAGTTGGGAGTCCACCCGGTTTATAGGTGTATGTTCAGCTGGCGCGCCTTCCGGGCAGGCGTATGGCAGTAGGTTCTCGCTCGGCTTTCGGTTCGCACGCTAGCCGCGTTAGCATCTTCTTTTCTGTGATTTTTGCAACAAACAATGACTTCTAAACGATCTTATAATTAAGTTACTTACTTACTTAAGGTAGTTTACTGAATTAATACACACTGTTATCATTCTTGATTTATATACCTACCTAAATATCGGCGAGTGGGAACCCTGTGCTCTTGGTTTAGGATCAGCGGTGCGCAACGGAATATGAATGCTCGTATCACACGATAAGTTTCAATTTCGCGTGCAAGCAGTTAACGGTCTTAAGAGTAGGCAAATTTTTATACCTAATGTTGACTTTTGTACGAGAGTGATCCTTCTGAATGCTAGTACCATTAATTATTCTGTGGCGTGCAAGATTGTAAAGTTGTGTTAATACCTGGAAGGAATTAAATTTGATGAGTTCCTTGATCCGGTTGACGATGTAGAAGTAGCCGTCTTCGTCATAGTAGCCAATGTCACCGGTCATCATGAAGCCTTCAGAGTCCAAGTGCTCCCGAGACGAGGAGTGGAGGTAGCCTGGAGGTGGAGATTAATAAGGGGTTCATTAGAGATGCCGTTTAATCAGTTATTAAAAACTTATTGGACAAAATCAACTTTTTCGTGTCGACCGTTGCTATGGTTACAAGAATGTTGTCCCCCGGTGAACCGGCACTTTTCTATGAATTGTATGAAGATGTCACTTGGGCAACTGGGGTCAAAGTAAACATTAAAAAGTTGATTCACCCATTTGTAATTTTACTATGAACTTTCGCTTGGGTTTCGGTTTCGGTTTTTTCGGTTACCATAACGAAATAATAATTGAAAAAATATTTTTTTTTACAAAAAATGAAAACTGAAAAAATATCGGTCAAGTGCGAGTCGGACTAGCCCACAAAGGGTTCCGTACCATTATCTGTAAAAACGGCAAAAAATCACCTTTGTTATATGGGAGCCCCCCTAAATATTTATGTATTTTATTCTGTTTTTTAGTATTTGCTGTTATAGCGGCAACCCAAATACATCATCTGTGAAAATTTCAACTGTCTAGCTATCACGGTTCATTGAGATACAGCCTGGTGACAGACGGACAGACGGACAGCGGAGCCTCAGTAATAGGGTCCCGTTTTTACCCTTTGGGTAAAATCGTGGCATTTTTACTAAACCTGTTTTAGGCTTTTGTTCGATAGAACATGATCGTACGTACACACCGTTTTCGTCTTGACCATAGTTATCGGGTCACCCTGTATAGAACTTTGTTTTGACAGATATACTACGTTACTCGTTTGTCATTCATCTATGCTTTAGTTTTAAATCTGAGTCGGAGGATAGTTAGCGTGATGTATTTACCCGGAGTGAGGGAAGGTGACTGGATGCAGATTTCACCACGTCGGTTCGGACCTAGCGGCTCCCTGGTGTTTTGCTCCACAACCTAAAACATATTTGCCAAAATAACATATCTTGAACTGTCAGAGATAGTTTCAAAAGAGAATATATGTGACATTTTTTTCAAAATTTTCTCTTAATCCATATTTTATGAGCTAAATCAATTAAACAAAATCAGAGCTACAGGGTGGCCAATTATCAGGTATACACTTTAGTTTTTGTAAATTTATTTTATGAAATATAAAAATTATTAAGTATTTCTTGTTAAACACAGTATTTAGGGCCGGCAATCAAATATGGAAAATAATGTCAGACAAATGTCCACCTCTAGCAGCATGGCAGATGTGAACCCTTTTCATCGCATTTTTCATCACATTTTCACACATTTCCTGCGTTATCTCAGTGACTGGCTCGAATATTTGTTTTAATTGCTGAAGGTTCATTGACCTGTTGGCGTAAAGACACGTACTTTTAGATAGCCCCACAGAAAAAAATAAGGAGCTGTTAAATCAGGCGATCTCGGGGGCCAATCAATATCATCGTTCAATCAATTTCCTTAGAGTTTCCGTAATATTATGATTGGGTTGAGAAGAACATTTTAATAATTGAAACACGTTGTTCAGTTGTAAAACGCTTCGTAACAAATTTGCCGTATCTACACAAAGTAATTTTCACGCAACAACTGTCATATTTGCCGCCAAAACAAAATGGCGGCAAAAAAGTTGTATATCTCCAAGTTGGCCAGCCTGTACGTAGATTGAGGGTGAGTTAACCCTTACACATCCGATGGTCTACCTTCATGATGGAGCCAGGGCTGGGCTGTCCCACGCTGCCGGGCTTGGTGCCCTTCGTGGATGTCTCCTCGGTGCAGAGGCAACCGACTTCTGATATCCCGTAGAGCTGGTACACCTCCCGAAGGTTTGGAAATCTGGAGATTATTGCCTGACCATTAGCTGTCTGTCTTGGGGTTTGTCCATTTCCAAAAGTTAGTCAAATTAGAGTCATACTCGTACATAAAGGGTTCTGTACGTCCGTACAATGATTTAAAAATAGTTCAGTAAAAGATAGAATTACAACACTGAAAAAAAACACTTTTCTTGTGTGACAATCCCGTTAAATTTTCAACTTTATTTTATTTTTAATATTTGTTTTCATTTGGCCACAGTAAATATATTATAATAGGTGTTAAATCATGATAAATTATACGTTTTACTGAAATCAAAACTATCGATGAGTGTTAAATATGATTTAATAAATATTACAGCATTTTATTTCAATTTTCCTCATAGTCGGTGTGGGATTGGTATGGACAGGTGTCTAGCCACTGCACGCACACTGGGCCTTTAGCCGTTTCAACACCAAACCTAGCCAAAACGTTTAAGCTACTTTGAACCTTATGTCATTGCGTAAAGGTCACTTTGACGTTGTACTTTGTGACGGCATATATATTTGTCGTTGGCGTTGACAAGGTTAAGGTGTCAAGCTGGCGTCTGGGCCGATTGTACATACTTGCTCTTGGCGTTGTTGACGAGATCAGCGTCGGCAGGCGTGCTGGCGGACACCATGCGCTCCAGCGAACTGACGTCGTACTTCGGCAGGGCTGAGGACTTGACCATCTCGGTGATGGTTACCGGCGCAAGCTGGATCGACTTCACCTGGATGTGGATTTGAGAACTTTACGTTTAATAGCGTATTTAGGGCATTTTGAAAGTTCCTGGTATTGGCGCCGTTTGTTTCATATGCACCATTGACTAGCACCATTAATTGGGAATGTCTAATAAAAATTACCACCGGTTTTTATATTTTTTTGTATAGAAAAGTCAATTTGAATCTAATTTCAATATTTTTAGGGTTCCGTACCTCAAAAGGAAAAACGGAACCCTTATAGGATCACTTTGTTGTCCGTCCGTCCGTGTGTCCGTCTGTCTGTCAAGACCCTTTTTCTCAGGAACGCGTAGAGGTATCAAGCTGAAATTCATATCAAATACTCAAGTCTACTGTCCCTTGGAGCTGTGAAAAAATCAAACATCTAAGCCAACGCAATCAAAAGATACAGCCGTTTATGACGCAAATTTCCGCATATTTTCGACACTCGCAAGAGAATCAAAACCTACAGGGTACATCCCGTGAACTCAGAATCTTGAAATTTGGTACAAAGCAAGGCCTTATAGCACAGATAAAGGAAAAATTGCGAAAAGCATAAATTTTTTTGTCTGTCTGTCTATGTCAGTAACCAATCTACAATGATCCCACACTGCGCACATTTTGCTTAGGAGCAGGGGTCTGCCAAGACTGGATGTTAGATACATATAAATTTGTATGGAACCCTCGGTGCGCGAGTCCGACTCGCACTTGGCTGGTTTTTTTTTTTCATTTATTCACGACTTTTTCTCATAATTAATTATTGAAACTATTATTGGTTGATGACGTCAGACTATAATTAAGGGCTCCCGCACAGCCAAATATCTAAATCTATCTAAATGCGTAGGATAAGGCAACCCCTTTAATTATTTTTTGCGTAGTGGTACACTGTAACTAGTGTCACTTTACTGGCGCTGTCAAAGTGCTAGATGTCAGACAGCGGGTCCAAATGAAACTCCGTAGTATAATCCACGCGTAAATTGTGAATAATCCTAGCCACACAGAATAAAGTACGACCTCGACTGGTCACGCAATTTACACCAATGTCAAATGAAGGTCATTCGTTAGCACCACAACCGTATGCTATGCTACCAAATGTTAAACCGAGGTGTTATGATTACCAAGTGTTGTGGTGCTAACTCCGAAGATGAGCGGTTGAGTTCGAAACGCGTCAGTGTAGTTTGGTGCTGGTGATGGTTGGGTTTGTGTGATTTGTGTGTGTTCGTAAAGTGTGGAGTTGAAGGAACTGCATGAACACGCATTTCTTACATAAACGTAACTATCGTAAGGTCGCGGGTGAGGCAAGTAATTGTTTCAGTTCATTATTAATGTATGTTATGAAAAAACAGTTTCCTGCCAGATTCTTACCAACTGGATTTTTCCGAACCGGTCAAGTCTTCTTCGGCGTTGGGGACACAGCCAATTTTTCGGAGCCCACAGGAGAGACAACTTTTATCTCTTACTCTTAAACGACCGCTTTAGCCTAGTTGGTAGTGACCCTGCCTACGAAGCAAGAGGTCCAGGGTTCAAATCCCGGTAAGGGCATTTATTTGTGTGATGAGCACGAATATTTGTTCCTGAGTTATGGATGTTTTCTATGTATTTAAGTATTTATTTATCTATATAAGTATGTTTATCGTCGTCTAGTACCCATAGTACAAGCTTTGCTTAGTTTGGGACTAGGTCGATTTGTGTAAGATTGTCCCCTAATATTTTATTTTATTTTATTTATTCTGTGTATGAGCCTTACCTTGTATTTCTCTATGGCTTTTAGCAGGTCTTCGCACTGATTCTGAGGTGAATAGACGACTGTTGCGCCGGCTAGGATGGCGCAGAGAGTATACGACATCCCGTATGTGTAGTACCACTCCCTGGTGTTGAGAAGACTCAGACCGCGGTATGCCCTGGAAGCATGACGAAGATAATCTAATCTAATACCTTTAAACAAGCAATTCTTGTATATATTTATACATAATCAGAATCTCAAAAAAGGCTCCAAAGGATTCGATGAAATTTGGTATGTGGGCGTTTTAGGGGATGAAAAATTGATCTAGCTTGGTCTTACCTCTGGGAAAACGCTTGGTACCGAGTTTCAGCCCGAGCAGAGCTCGGTCGCCCAGGTACTTACTATCTAGCTGATCCCCGCACCTTCGCACCGCTAGAGTAGATTAAAACGTGTTTTCCCGTGGTAATGAGAAATTATCCCGTGGTCAAAAGTAGAATTCAGCCAGCCAGCCCTTCAACTATGTCCAATTGGCTAAGTAAAGTTTTTGAAGAGGTGCTAATTATTGAATGTTCAGTTTTTAGGGTTCCGTAGTCAGATAGTTTTATGTTAGAATGATAAGTTTCTCTTTTTTTATAATAATTATATAATTTGTGTGTTTTGTGTGGCCTTCCGTGATGTTGCTGTACTGTGGCCCGGCGGAAGACCAGTGCTGGTTTTTAACCAGCGACATGCTGAGCCGGGTCCCTTTTTGTAGCAGCACTAATATGTAAAAATAAGAGTACAAACATAGACATAGACATAGGAATGTAGGTACATTCCTATGTCTATGTCTATGTTTGTACTCTTATTTTTGCCTGTGTATGTGTTATTGTTGTTATAAAATAAATGTTTTTCTTTCTTTCTTTTCTTCTTTATATTTTTTTTCGACAGTCGGCGTTCTGGAGATCGAGAAACTCCATACAATACGTTTACTTTTAGTTTACCACTGACAGATGGCTTGCCTTCATTTCATTTCCAACTTTAATACCATACAAATAAAGTAGCTATTACAAAACTGCAAACGTGGGTAACAGTATTCTAAGATTGGCTTTATTTGTAGGTCGTTAAAGTTGAATATGAAAAGAAGGCAAACCATCTGTCAGTGGGTAAACTTTATGTAATTTTACTGTACAAAAAATCCCAGCAGTCCGTCGCTCAGTTACGACGTGAAAGAAGGACAATCGAACACACTTTTACATTTATAATATTAAAGTATGGATTTCAGATATTTGACTACCTGATTTTGTATTTATTTCTACGTTTTTAATGATTTCACTTTCTAAAATAATACTGTAGGGCATTTGAAATCTAAAGTAGTACCTACCTTTCCCTTTTTTTTAGGGCTCAAACACAATACTGCGAATTCGCGTCGCATCGCCAATATCTGCGAACTCGCACGAATGCATCGCAAGAACTTGCGATCTAATTCGCATCGCGCAAGGTTCAGGTGACCATACAAATTATATGGTCACTTGAACCTTGGTCTTACCGCACGAAATCGCATCGCAGAAATTCGCAGGAACTAGCGATGCGAATTGCTGCGAATCTGTTTTATTATTTTATTTGCTACAAATGTATTATTTTTCAAAAATATTGCATAATAATACATTTGCAATGATATGAAATATCTGTAGTCTTATTGTTTTGACTTCAAAGCCTCTGGCTATATTTCAGCGCCATCTAGATTTAATAATCGAACTACAAAAACCGCGGCCGATCCGTTCTATGGTGACTGCCAATCCAGTCTATATAATCCTTGGTTTGTATGGAGAACTGGCTCGCATCGTATCCTCTTAAACATCGATAACTTCAAGAACTTCCAAAACCACCTACTTAGAGTCCACCATGTTGATAATGAAGCCAAGGAAATTGAGATGCGTCAGCGGGATCCCCTTGGGCAGTCCCGTGGTTCCTGAAGAGTACAGGATGATGGCCAGGTCCTTCCAGCCCTCCAGGGGTGCAGCCAGGAAGTCCTCCACGTTGCCACTCTCAGTGAGGAACTCCTTGAAGGTCATAGCGCCTTCTGCTTCTGACTGAAATTGTGAATGATGATGATGAGCGAAGTGGTTTTTAGGGCGCCAACGGAACCCTTTTACTGAGGCTCCACTGTCAGTCCGTCCATCCGTCCGTCTGTCATAGGGCTCTATCTCTTTAACCGTAGTAGCTTGTCACTGACTATGTTTAAGGCCACCACAAACCGGGAGCGCGGGGTGCCGATGGAGCGTACCCATCAGCGCGCTCTATAACAGAGAAAGAAAGAAAGAAAATACACAAGACACATAAATATTTTTACAAAAAGGACAATACAACGGCTCAAAATAGAGTGTCATTGCGGTTGCAAATTGGACACTGGCTCAGCATAATGCTGAGGCGTTTGTAACACCCCAGCGCTGATTTTCAGCCAGCACCTTTGATCAATTATAACTGTAGATCCACAGTCGCGCGCCCGAAAATGTCCGAGCCAAATGAGCGCCACTTTGATAAAAGTGGCCTTCTTTTTTCTCAGTACGTTGCGTGAAATCACAGCGTGAAATTGTCAAATTTAGCTGTCAAGTGTCAACCGAAATTCGACTGTAATGAAGTAAAGACTTGGTTCAAATTTCTGTGTAGGTGATGATTTTAATTGTTATGCAAACAAATAAAAAAGTTCGGACATTTTTTGAAGGGGATTTTGTTCGGCAATGTGTATCTTCAGTTATAATTGATCAAAGGCCAGCACCGTCGGTAATACCCGGAACGCCACACAGATAGATAAACTGTACACTTATATAAATATATATAAGCGATAAACTACATAAACTACATGCGTAAATGGATAATTTGTAAATCAAAAAGCGAATAATTTTAATAAAATTACTTTATCATAATTACTATATGTATTGTATTTACTAAAAGTTGTATTGTAGCCTTTGCTTTGTCCGACTGTATTATTTTTACTTACTCTTTGTCGGTCCCTTACTAAATGCTCCTTTCATCCACTCAAAGGTTGACTGGCAGAGATCCCTTAAAGGGATAAGTTCGCCTTTGTACATGCATTTCAACGGTTGTCAATAATGTATTTCTTTTTTCTTTATTTTTGTACAATAAAGAGTTTACATACATACATACATACTATAACTCACTTGCCAAGTATACAACCCTGCGCGGACTAAAACAAAAAGAGAAATAACCAAGAAAAAGAAAAATCAAAGAAGTCCTTGTGAAATAGTACTGGAAAGGAGAGACACTGAACTGAACCAAATATACGGTGACACACCGGCAGCGCGGCACACCGTATTTGATTCAGTGTTATTGACCGCGCTAGGCACGCTCCGTCGGCGCCCGCTCCCGGTTTGTTGTGGCCTTTAAGTTTCTGCCATACCGCTGCTTAAAATGCGGCAGCGGTACGGAATTGCAGTGACGCATCGTATCCGTACCGTTTTTATCGCATGCCCTCCACACCGCTGCTCAAAATACACTGATGGTGCGGAATCGTAGTAATTTAACGTACCTACCGTCAGCGTCACGACTTCACTATGGAGAGCATGCGGCAAAGTTTGATGTTTACGGCACGTCACTGCGATTCCGTAGCGTTAGCGTACTTTGAACAGCGGTGTGGCGGAACATTACCTAAGTACCAAAAATAAAATTAAATTAAAAGTTTAAGGGGTTCTTCCAGTGGCGTAACTATAGGGCGGCAAGGCTGGCAACATGCCACGGGCCCCCGAGCCGAGGAGGCCCCGGCCAAAGAGGCCGCGAGCTCAGAAATAACATTAAAATTAAATTACAACGTGACGATTCTTACTGGGAGGGCCCCATCCAAAGAATTCGCCACGGGCCTCAGATCATAGTTACGCTAAGTACTTATGGGTTCTTCAAACATAAAACGTACGTTTTTTTTCAGAGTTTTTAACTTTATTTTTATATTTTTTAACTGAACTATTTTTAAAACATTGTAAGGTAAACATACCAATGCTCGACACCTCAACGCCTAGTAGATGGCGCCCATCTGTCACCTCTTTTCCTATGACATAAGATTGAAGGTGCCATATATTGGGTCAGTGACGAGCACAGGGAAATTACCTTAGAGATACGGAGCCCTTCATATATGAGTTCGACTCGTACTTTTACCACTTTTTTGTATTATTGTGTTGTAGAAATTATTTACCTGATCCCCAAACACAATGAAGGTTTTTAAACTGTCGATGGACTGCAGGGTTTCTTTCTGGGACTTCCAGCCAGCAGGGGAACAAAACATAACGGAAGGCTTGACTAGGTTCACGCGATGCAATATTGTCGCTAAAACAAGAAGGACAAAATAACTACATTGAAATATATAGATTTCACGGGATGACCGTAAAGGTAAAAAAAAAATTTAAGTTGAAAAAATAAAAAATACAAAAAAAGATACTTCAAACCAAACTTGTTAAAAGTATGGCCTAGTAGCGACATCTCTTTTCCGGGTGAGCGGTTAGTTCCGAAGGAGTGTTGATGTTTCTCGATGAGAACTGAACATAGATGGCGCTGTATCACTGCAAAAGTGATGATGGCAGGCTGGAATGTATGATGCATAGGAAAAATTTGCGTGTAAACTCCTGACCAGTGGTGGTGTAGGTGTAAGCACGCGGCACGGAATGCCGAGAACCTGGGTTTGATTCCCAGCATTGGTCTTTTTTCTAGGGTTTTTTCTGTGCATCTATGTTTCAGTTTGTATTTAGTATGAAATAAATAAAGAAGGACACATTAAAATATTTTTTAATCATTTAAGCCCGATTGAATTAACCAATAGAGTGGCTATACTGTGTCCAATTCTGCAATGCAGATCAGTGATTAGACTATGGTTTTTCTTGCGCTTTTCATTGAAGATGCTGTCCATGTCTACTCGCGAGACGCTCAGCTTTGTGAGTGAGAAGGCCACGTCGACCGTCTGCTGGACGGTGCGATGCGTCAGTGATTTACATACCTCTTCCACACAACACATGGTACCAAGCAGCGTGTGGAAGAGCTGAGGATGTCTCCACCACAGGATCGAGGATATGAGGATCCCTAGCATCGTCAGAAAGACGCGTGTAGTAGTGGTCGTATACCTCTCCCACATGTGACGTCAGCTGGCGCAAACGTGGCTCCTGAACACATGATTCCAAGCAGCGTCGGAAGAAACTCCAGGCGCTTCTCACTGCAGATGCTGACCACGTCTCCGCGAGCGACGCCCATCTTCCTCAAAGAGAGGGCCACGTTGACAGCCTGCTGAGTGAAGTCGCGATACGTCAGGGTATCACCGGTGTCTGCGTTTATCTGGGAACATAAATCAAGTCAAAATATCTTTGATTTAGGCAGCAAAAACTGAAGCACAAGCTAACTTCCGCGTAAGAACTAAAGTCACTGACATAGCTCGAAGAATCGCCAGACTCAAGGCCGCGGGCGGGGCATATCGCTCGTAGAACTGATGGCCGATGGGGCAAAAAGGTCGAGTGGCGTGGGAGGCCTCCAAAGTTAAGTTAGTTAAGGTTGAGGGAACGCGTTGAATGCGGATGGCGCAGGACTGGTCTGTTTGACGAACCTTGGGAGAGGTCTATGTTCAGCAGAAATGTCTGATGATGATGATAACGAAAATCATTCGACTCACAAAGTCGCTTCCCGCTGTCTGTCTGTCCCTATGTATGCTTAGATCTTTAAAACTACGCAACGGATTTTGATGCGGTTTTTTTTGATAGATAGAGTGATTCAAGAGGAAGGTTTATATGTATAATACATGCATAATATAGTAAAGAAACACTGATAATTTTAGAGGTTTCTAATGTGTATGTCGGCGCGATTGATTTAAGCGCCATCTAGCGACGATAACCAAAATGTTCAGAGTTGTTTTGATCGTAAGCGCAGCGTTACTACCTGCGATACAACGCCCTCTAGCGAGGTTTGCTGTAATTGTCATCGGGGGATGGTTATTGCGTCGGAATTAAGATCACTTTTGCTCCCGCCGCCGTGTCGCCTGGTCGTCTAATTAATAATAATAATAATAATTCTTTATTTCCATAAAAATGTACAGATATCTTATACAAATATATGTCCCGCCACGCCGCTCTCAACGACATTCTCAGACGGGCGCTCGTTAGTGCCAACGTTCCCGCTGCTCTGGAGCCCCAGATTGTGCGGAGCGATGGCAAGCGCCCTGATGGAATGTCGTTGATACCTTGGAAGACTGGCCGTGCGCTGGTGTGGGACGCCACCTGTACAGACACCCTGGCGGCGTCCTACCTTCCAGCAACTACCAAACGTGCTGGGGCGGCGGCAGACGCCCGGGAACGTCTCAAGGTCACCAAATATAGCTGTCTCGGCGCCCAATATCATTTCTTTCCTTTCGGCGTCGAGACTCTAGGTCCTTGGGGTAAGGGTGCACTGGAGCTACACAGGGAGCTCAGCAATAGGTTGAGAGAGGCAAAAGGCAACCCTCGCGCCGGCAGCTTTCTCGCGCAAAGAATCGCAATCGCTGTTCAGCGTGGGAATGCTGCCTGCGTGATGGGCACCATGCCAAGAGGCCCACCTCTCTTTTTTAATTAAGTTTAGTTTTAGTTATTTTAATTTAATAGTAGTTTTAGTCTTATATTTACACCTATAAGTATATGTTTTTATTAATTTAGTATAATAAATGCCCTCAATTGTAGTCTTAGAAATATGAAAATATATGTGGAGACTAGATAAAATTATACATAAAGTGGGCCACAGCTGCCAAACTAGGTGTAAAACCTGTATTTCAGCAGTCGGAGCTCTTCCATGAAAGCAATAAAAGTGCTGAAATCTAGCAACAACACAATCCTACAATACTTGCCAATAGGAATACGAGTATAATACAGAGAACATTATTTAACATGCTTAACAGAACCAAAACCAAAAACAGCAGCTATTATGTGTATAAGTATGAGTATGTGTGAGTGTGTGTGTATGTGCATGAGTGCGTGAGTGTATGCATGTTCGAGTCGAGTACATGTCTGTTATATTTATCGTTACATTATCGAAGAATAATAAGAAGTTCCTCAGTTTCCTCATAAGTAAATTTTTGTAGCAATTTTTTTATCTCAGATTTACATTGGATGCTATTTAATGGATGCACAAATTTTAACTTATTAATTTTATTATATATGTAGGGACCAAGAAAACAGAAAAATCTCTTTATAAATGAAGTACGGAATTTTAGAGGCTGGTGTACGATAATGTCCTGTCTTCGTTTCTTTAAGATCGACTTATCATAAATAGTTAGACCGTGTTGCTTCATGATGACGCTGAGCAGGAACAGTTGTCTAACATTGAGTACATCACAGGATTGGTATAAAAGATTGGTAGAGAACAAGATAGGTCGAAAAGTACAAACTTTGAGTATTGCACGCTAGCCACCTCTAGGGACTATTGTCGTATATTGTTGTTGTGTATTGTTGTTGTGTTGTGTTGTGTATTGTTGTTGTATTGTATTGTTGTTGTGAGTGTATTGTATTGTATTTGGTCGTTTTATAAGCCCCACCCGAACAAGAAATACAGTATGACGTGATAGATTGGTACAGAGCTAAGTAGAGTTGTTTCAATAATACTGCATCAACCACGTGCCTCAGGCTTTTAAAAACATAAATGAGTTTTCTAATTTTGGCAGAGAGTGAAATTATGTGGTGCTTAATAATAATAATATAATAATTTATTCAGAATCAAGTCATCAAAAGGTCCAATGGTTAGTAAACAAGCAAGCTCCTTACCAGCTATGTTAGTGCACATAAAAATAAAACGACAGTGGATACGAGGCCACAGGAGAAATCATCTTCTGCTGAACAGCACCTGGGCAAAGTGGCGCATGCAAGGGGAGTCATATCTCGCCGCCACAGTTTTAAGGATGGTGTTGGGACTGTCCCACAACCTACAAAGCATTGAGGCAGTCCTTTTGCGCATAATGACATAGAAGTCATCCGTTCTAGCCTCCGCAAACATGCCTGACGCTCTGCAAGATCCTAAAGCCGTTAGGTATTATATTGGACTCGAAGGACGCCTATAGACTTCTGTGTGTAGCTAGCCCAGAGGCTGCACGTGTAGAAGACTTGACAGTAAGCCTTAAATAGCGTCACCTTGACTTGCTTACTACAGCGAGCAAACCGCCGGGCCAACATGTTGCATCTTACCGCTAGCGCCCTTCTTTCCCTTTCTATATCCGAGTGGTCTTTAAGGTCGTCGGTGATGAAATGTCCGAGATATTTGAACGAGTAGACTCGCTTAAGTTCGTTTCCGCATAGTCTGACTGGGGGTATGGAGTCAGGCATTTTGCCACCGACAGCCCTAAAAACAAGATATTTGCTTTTACGCACATTATAGATTAGACCATGTGTTTGGGCATAGCTTTCACAAGTACTAAGCAGTTCACTGAGGGCTCTAATCGATGGACTCAGCAGCGCCATGTCGTCTGCATAGCTGATGTTATTTATAGTAACATCATCCACCCGGCACCCGACTTTCTTGCTGCTGAGTTCAACGATTAAGTCATTAATATATAAGTTAAATAATTTAGGAGAAGTGTGCCCCCCCTGCCTTACACCAAGGTATTTTCTGAAAATTTAGATTTTTGTCCAAAACTATTCCTAGATACTTAATTGTCGGTACACGTTCTAAAGTCCTACAAGAGCATGCAATATTTCCCATTGAATTACATTCATGTACATATATGTCATGAGTTTCACCAGGTTGGCCAGCGTCTCTTATACATTGAGAAAGCGATATATTTTGTTTTGTCTACATTTAACGTTAGTATATTGTTTCTTAGCCAACTCGTTACTACATTAAGCCCCTTTTGAGCAGCCTTAAAAGCATCAGGCCAAGTGTCCGTGGCAAAGAGTAACGCAGTGTCATCTGCGTAAGACACGACTTTTCCTGGGATGTTTGTCAGGGACAACAGATCATTAATATAGGCAAGAAAAAGCGTGGGTCCCAAAATACTGCCCTGTGGAATGCCATAAGAAATTTGGAACTCATCACTTATAAAACTACCAATTTTAACACATTGAAATCTATCAGAAAGATAGCTCTCCAATAACTTTAGCTGTAACCCTCTAATTCCTAGCCTTTTCAGCTTCTCCAATAATTTAGGGACTGCTTCCGTGTCGAAAGCCTTAACAAGGTATACAGGGACACACAGACAGCGGGAAGCGACTTCGTTTTATACTATGTGTAGTGATAGTGATACATGCATAATATAGTAGAGAAACATTAATTTTTTTAGAGGTTTCTATGTCGTAAATAAACACATTTTTTTTGCGCTTACATTGTAAACGCTGGCTGAACCCTACGACAATCTGTCTGTCTAATGACAAAAAAGATGTGAACGTTGTAATAAAGACATTCTGTAGTATATTTAGTATCAGCATTGCACCCGTGCGAAGCCGGGGCGGGTCGCTAGTATACTATAAAAATCTCGTGTCACGGTATTTGTTATCGAACTCCTCCGAGATGGCTGGACCGATTATTATGAAACTTTTTTAGGTCGTGGGCTATTTTTACCCCCCCAATTCTTCGCAACAGCTATATAAGTTTATTATAACTTTTGGCAAGTGGATTGACTTGCTTTTTATTCCGTGACTGTACTTGTACTTACCCAAGTTGTTAGCAAAATATTTACCAAGGCTTAATATTTAGTGGACCTAATAAATTATCTACAGCCGACTGTTACGCATTTCATGATAATAAAACTTATCAAAGCCAATAAACAAATGCTAGTTTTATCACATTCTTATACCCACTCGGTTAATATCTCGAGTATTTTAAAGAAACAATAATTTTATATGATACTAGCTGTTGCCCGCGACTCCGACTGCGAAGAATAGGGGTAGGTATAAAAATAGCCTACGACCTATTCTCAGACCTACCGAGTATAAAGAAAAAAGTTTCATAAAAATCGGTCAAGCCGTTTCGGAGGAGTTCGATAACAAACACCGTGACACGAGATTTTTATATGTATATTAGAAATAACTGAGACTGTTTATTCCATCGGTACCGTTTCATCGGGCTAATTTGACCCAATGGAGTTACCTTAACTCTGACCCATTATGAAAGCCACGTTAACAAATTACCTGTTGAGCTAAAGTCAATCACTAACGGTCACATATTTAAACGTAAATTAAAGTATTTCTTGTTGGAGAAGTGTTGTTATTCAATAGAGGAATTTTGTAATCGCGGCCAGGATTAATTCGAAATTATCTTTTTTAATAATAATAATAATGTGATTCCACTTCCTCTATTAACTATTAACTACAAGGGTATTATCGCAAAAATATTTTAAGTTGTCAAGGGGTCACGTATTCAAAAAGTTTGAAAAACACTGGCTTCAGCATTTCTAACTTTGCTGGTTAGGATCCAAGGGATAAGCGTCCAAGTCCTTAAGAGTAAGGGCCCGTGGGCTCGAGGGCCACTGCATTTGGCCTCCTGCCCCCATCGACCCCACTCTCTTCCCCGTAGTCTATAAATACTATTTAGAGCGCACTGTACGTCACTTTATACCTGTAGCCTGTGGGCTAATTATACACAAAAGTCGATCAGCGCCTTACGGGTCCAGTACAATAACGCCCTCATCCTGCTGGGCATGTTTCTCTTCTTCTTCTTCTGGGCGCGTAGAGTGCCTGGCAGCGCCAACGACATCCTGAGCGTGATAGCGGACAGACTGGACAGTCGATATGTACCTACAGCACTGGGCTAACCTGCACCGCTCCCTGACATCCTATGTATCTAACCAGGGACATAGCTACCGCCGTATCAGCCGTATCAATGATACGGAGCGCCCGGGCTACAGAGGCACCTAATGTGTGTAATCAAAAATCTCGTGCTTCCCGGGAAAGCCCCTCCCCCAACTAATTTTGATACAGGACCCATCCAAGGCACGTTACGCTACTGTACCTAACTAGCGTAGTCATGTAAGTTTGTTTTCACCTCACTAGCTCGGAAAGCCCTTTTTGTTTGTTTGACATCTATTGAGAAAATCGCTTTTTATCCACATGTGAAGAAAGAGTTTTGACATTTGAGGGCAGCTTAAGTGATATTTGACAGCTAACAAAACGTAAAACGTTAAAAGTGCTGAATTTTTAAAATCACAATTAATGAATTGCATCGAGTAAAAAACACTAAATACAGTCTTACAACTTTATTTTAATTCATAAATATCAGCATTCAACATTAACCTTCATTCTTGTTGTAAAAACGGATAAAATGTTATGACAGTCCAAGTAAGTCGATGTGCGAACAAAACGCACCCGAAATAATAAAAAAAAAACTTAAGTCAAAACTTTTCAATTAAATATTCGCATGTTTTTCTAATTATTTTCCTCGCTGTAGTGAGGTGAAAAGTTTTGTGTTATACACGGGTGAAAAGTTATTTTACATCTCGTGTGTTAAAACACTCACTATCGAAAGGATTCTATTTTTGAACCACTCGCTTCGCTCGTGGTCAAACATAGAATCCTTTCGAGCTCTTGTTTCAAATGAACACTCGCTGGTAAAATACAACTTTCCCCCCTTGTATAACAAATAACTATTTCATCTCTCCTGTTCGGAAAGTAAAATTTTCATGGGAGATAGCCGGGTGGAAAATTGCGTTTTCATCTCTAGGGTGGAAAGTATTTTTTTTAATTTTTACGATTAGCCACGGAGTCGAAGATAATTCAGTTACATCAATGACACTTTTTTTTACGTTTCGGCATGGCCAT
The DNA here is from genome assembly GCA_947563465.1 of Archips xylosteana. Lineage (NCBI taxonomy): Eukaryota > Metazoa > Arthropoda > Insecta > Lepidoptera > Tortricidae > Archips > Archips xylosteana. Next base: position 8,943,643 of record OX387370.1, read on the forward strand.
CTAGATGCACGTCGTGACCAAGGAGCTTATACATATACAACACTGGAGGTTGTACGCCGAACATCCGTTTGAAACAAGAAATTTGTATTTCAGTATTTCAGTATTTATTGAATCGCAACATTTCTTACAAAAATTTGTACAAAAATGATGCCCTGTTGGGGCGTAGCAATTAAACTTAAAATTAAGCAGTAGGTACATATAACTTTTAAACTAAATTTATAAGTACATTAGTTTGTACTTATCTGTACAACACGTAATGTTAGTGTCCGTGTAAGTGACACTTTAAAAAATAAAATTATTATTTAAAATTATTAAAAAACAAAAATATTTTTTTTTACATTATAAACTAATAAACAATTTCGAACAATTAAATAAGCAATTTCAAACAATTTTAAATTACAAACTAATAACTTATGGCACATTGTAAGGAAATCATCCTTTGACTAAATACATAACATGACAATAATTAAAAATATTACTTATTCTTCTAGATATTCGTTTATAGTGTAGTAGCATTTTTGGAGTAAGAGATCTTTTAACATTCTTATAAATTTTTTATCTTTTGTTTCTATTTTTATTTGGGTAGGTAGTTTATTATATATTTTTACTGACATAGCGTAGGTTCCGTGAGAGTGTAGTTTGAGGAGGGATGGTGGCAAATTTAATTTATTTCTGTGGCGTAGTGAGTATGCACTTTGGTTATCGTCTCGCTGTGTAAAGTAATCAGGGTATTTGCGGACAAACTTACATATTTCTAATATATACAAGCAAGGTACTGTTAGTATTTTTTGTGCTTGGAAGTGGGGCTTGCAGCTCTCAGTGTTGGTGATGTTGACTAGAATCCGGATAAGTTTTTTTTGTGCAGTAAAAAGTGTTTGTGCATCTGTGCTATTTCCCCACAAGATGATTCCGTAGCTAAGCCACGCATGGGCATATGCATAATATGTCACAAGTGCAGTGTGTAAGTCTGTCGATTTTTTTATCTCTCGAAGTGCGTACGCGAAACTAGATAGTTTACCTCTTATTTTTTTTATATGCGATTTCCAATTTAGGTGGGTATCTATGACTAATCCGAGTAGAGTAAAATCATCAACCATCTCTAATTTAAAATTTTTGTAGAAGTAATTTAAGTCTAATGGATTTTTTTGATGTGGGTAGTAGGTCATTATTTTTGTTTTTTCATAATTAATTTGTAAATTATGATCTTTCATCCAGGAATTGGTCCGTTCAAATATAGAGTCTAATGTGTTGGTTAAATTAAAATTATTTTTACATATTGTAAGGAGGGAAATGTCATCAGCAAATAGAATACATGGCTCGTTCATAATTTTCGGTAGGTCGTTTATATAAATTAAAAATAAAAGGCACCCAATTACGCTACCTTGAGGGATAGAAGTATTTATAAGTTTTTTTTCAGAACGGATTTTTTTTATTTCACCTGTCTCATAATCAAAATATTCTACTTCTGTGAACTGTTCACGATCTTTTAAGTAGGAGGCAAACCACTTATGAGCTATGCCACGTATTCCTATGCCATATAACTTGTTTAACAATATATCGTACTGAACCTTATCATATGCTTTTGTCATGTCTAGTAATATTCCAACTGCGTATTTTTTATCGTTAATTGCATTTAAAATTTCATGGATATATTTATAGACTGCTAGAGTAGTTGATCTATTTTTACGAAAGCCATTTTGGCAATCGTCAAAAATTTTATATTTTTCACAAAAACTGAGGACACGGTGACACATTGCTTTCTCAAATATTTTGGAGGCCGTGGGTAAAAGAGCTATGGGTCGATAATGATTTGGGTCTGTTTTAGTGTTTTTTTTGTGAATAGGTTTAATTATGGCTTTCTTTAAATAATCCGGGAATGTTCCTTCGTTAAAAGATTGGTTTATGAGAATGGTGAATGGTAGAGCCAGTTGATCGGCGCATTGTCTTATCAAAGAAGGTGGAAGCTCATCTATGCCGTGACTATTTTTGTTTTTTAAACTTTTAATGTAGCTATGTATTTCTTTGTAAGTGGCTGGAGTTAGGAACATGGAACTTTGCGCGGGATGCATGACGGGCCGGCCGCGCGGAGGTGCGCGCGCGTCGGTGCTCGCTCCAATTTGTGCGAAAAAATTATTAAAAGTGTTAGCTATTAATTTTGGGTCCGAAGATAAAGTGTCATCTATTTTCAGCTTTATGTTACTTTTATCATTCTTTTGTTTTTTATTAGTACGCTCTTTTATGATATCCCACATTGTTTTCACTTTATTACTGGATTTATTTAATTTATTTATGTATTGCAATTTCCGTGCTGTGCATATTGTGTTTTTTAGAATTTTTGAGTATTTATTGTAGTGTTGCTTAAGGATATGGTTATTTGACTTTATTGCCAGTATTCTTAATAATCTTTTATTTTTACACGAAAGCTTTATACCCGCCGTTAACCATTTTTTATTGTTTTTATGTTTAAGTTTGACTTCTATTTTAGGTATGCATTGATTTAATGTATTTACTAATATCTGACTAAAAATCTCGTAATTTACGTTAATGTTCTGCTTTTCCGTTAAAATGTTACTCCAATCTATTATATTTAATTGACTTTTAAACTTTCCAACATTAGCACGTTTAAATAGTCTTTTTTTTGTTTTCCACTGTATCTGTTGTGGAGGCGTCTGTGGTAGCTTTAGATTAAGTATTGTTCCGCTATGATCTGAGAAGCCTAGTTCTTCAACTTTAGCACTTAAGTTTTTGGTTTGGAAATTTGTAAATATGAGATCTAAGCAAGTAGCGGCAGTTTGCGTGATATGTGTGGGATGTTTAATGTGTTGTGTAAAATTGTGTTCTCTCATGAGGTCTAAGAATTGTCTCGTTTTAGGGTTATTTTTAATAACATCAATGTTAAAATCTCCTCCTATAACAATGTTATATTTCCCATATTTGTTATTTATATATTTCAATATTTTATTTAACTGTTCATAAAACTTTTCTTCCTCTCTCCTATTCCAATACATAACAATTAATATCATATTACTCTGTGGTAACTCAGTAGCACACACTTCTAAAACATATTCTATTGACATGTTGGTAATGTCTGTTCTCTCTATGGATTCCAAATGATCCTGGGTCAGGATAGCGACACCGCCTCCTCCGCGGCTTTTTCTACAGTAAGATGCTGAAAAATTATATTTATTTAATTGGATTAAATCCAATTTATCATTAGTTAACCATGTTTCAGATATGCAAATCGCTTGGTATGTCTTATTGTGATCAAGGAAGGCGTCTAATATGCTTTGTTTATTAAATAAGCTTTGAAAGTTTTGGAATAGTATTTGAAAGTCTAAGTCCTTAGTTTCGAAATGAATAGTTTTTATCGTGTTTATTTATCTCGTGTTGGTTATTTACACTGTTTCTTTTTTGTTTCAGCTCTTCTTGTCCAGTGTTAGTTGTAATAGATTGTGTATCTTTCTCTTTCATATCTACAATTTTTCCCTCTATAACCAGTTTATTGTTACGAATAATTGCATGGAGACCCTTTTGTCGCGCTAAAAACATTTCTTCTCGCAAGTAAGCCCTCTCCTGTCGTTCTTTAGCATCTAGAAATTCAGAGATAGATAATCCAGTTCCTTGGAAATAGTGGCTGTTTTGTAAAATATATTTTACCATCCTTTTGCTAATTAATTCTACTACTAACGGACGATTTCTGTTATTTCGTCTGCCGACTCTATGTATATCTTCTATGTATCCCATTGTGTTTAATTGCAGTATATCGTCAAACATTTCCATTACCCTGGAATGTAGCTCAGAGTCGGTCTCTTTTAAATATTCTGCGAAACCGTAGATAACGAATTTTTTCTTGTTGCTTTCAGGTATTTGTTGTGAGTATGGCAATCCAGTTTCTTTCGTAATTTTAAGTTCCAATTCTTTAATTTCCTTTTGCAATGTCTTGTTTATTTTTTCCAGGTCTTCCATTTTGGAATTTAACAGTTCAATGTCGGTTTTTCTAAGTTGGTTTTGCTTGAAAAGAGCGGAAGTATCTTGTTTTAATTCCTGTCGCAAGTTTGTAACTGCTTTGTGTATTTCCATTTGGATAACATTTTGAAGTTCAGAAATTATTAATTTATTGTTTTCTTCGAGCTTTATGGATATGACTTGGCTTAGGGTGTGTAAAGTTATTTCTGGTGCTGTTTGATTTGTGGCTAATGTATCTTGCGTGTCGCCTAGGAAGCTCAGGTCGTCAGAGGTTGATGAATTATTAGTAGCATTTATTTTTCGCCTTATTGTTACGTTATTTATTTCAGGCTGCGCGTTATGTTCTTCTATTTCCTGATTTTTTTCGGGGTCTCGTGGGCGAACAGGGGTGTTGATATTTCCTGTTTTAGGCATTTTACTCCTACATGTTTGACATTTCCATGTGTTTTTGCTTTCAATTGACATTATGTTGTAAAATCGTTTACTGGAGACATTGGCACATTCTAAATCGTACTCTTCTTTACAGAGCGCGCAGCGTAAAAACTCTCTGTTTGGTAGTTCATGAGAACAACCTGCACAAACGGAAGCCATATTTCTATGTAGCGTCCTCTGATGGCGGGCGGCAGTATTAGTTAAATGTAACTGGCAGCTACGCGAAGCGCTAATCAATGCAAGATCTTGAAGGAGTTAATTTTGGTTTTTGACAGTAGATGGCGCTGTTCTCAATCAAGATAATTATAATCCTTGACAATGAGGAATGTTAACGATTATTTGGTTATAATATTAAATTTCTTCTCGCCTACCTTGCTGTTGTAGTGTAATTAACCATACTTTATCACAACACTGTAATTATTTTGTTTATTTTAGTTCATTTGTCACTGGGGCACACATTTAATTTTTTACAATTTAAACACCAACCGTTTTTTGCCGCCGGGTTAAACTTTCACTTTTCTTGCAGTTTTTATAACAAATATTCACAACTATACTATTAATCATTGCAGACCTTAAGATTTAATAGATTTTCGTTGTTTTTTCGTTGAAATATGCTTATGAATTATTTTTAAACTTTTAATGATGAGGAGCTGTTGTTTACGTGCGCACGGTAGCGCCCGATCTTTATTACGTCACGAAAATATTCCATCTCTTTCTTTAGTTAGGTTAAGAAAGAGATTGAAGTCATTCGTGAAAATGTGAAAGAAAAATATAAATAAGTATTAAAGGTCAAAACTTCTTTGTTTGGCGTTCAACCTCCAGTTTTGTATATAAGCTCCTTGGTCGTCACCAACTCGATTTTTATTACGTCACGAAAATATTCCATCTCTTTCTTTAGTTAGGTTAAGAAAGAGATTGAAGTCATTCGTGAAAATGTGAAAGAAAAATATAAATAAGTATTAAAGGTCAAAACTTCTTTGTTTGGCGTTCAACCTCCAGTTTTGTATATAAGCTCCTTGGTCGTCACCAACTCGATTTTTCGGCCGTGGTAAGTGGCCAGGGCGAAAAGGTTGGAGGTTGGCTTATAAGTAAATTCAATTTATTATTATTCTCATTTTTTGTAGTATTTTACTTTCCTCACAGCCGAAATGAAAAGTAGAGTGTCTAACTCGGGTGAAATTACCCATTTCCCCACGAACTATTGGCGCTCTCACTTATATCTCGGGTTGAATGGGTCACTTTCCACCCTTGGTTATCAATCTACTATACTAACTCAATATAGATCACGTCGTAAGTTGTCCGAAATAAATGGGTTTTTTTAACTCTTGGACCAGTACTTACAATAGCAACGTCATCTCCATAAGACCAGATCTTCTGCACCATGTGTTGGCCGAAATTGAGGTCCACTGGGATCTCCGGACCTCGAGGTCCGTAAACATATAACTTGTTCCTCAGCATCTTGGTTAGTTAATTCTGCAAGGAATTCATCACCATCATCATCGTCATCATCGTCATCAACGTCGTAATCGTCACCTCCAGCATCATCACAATCGTTATCATCCTCATAATAATCGCCATCGTCATTATCGTCAAAGGATTGTCGTCCTTTTGTCCGGGCGTGCCTAAAACGTAGTCTGACTAATTCGCGTTATGCCTAGTCCAAGCAAGAAGTAGTCGAGTTAAGACTTAGGCCCGTTGCGTTTTTGTCCAAATGCGAATCTGGCACACGAGTATTTATCAAAAGTCATAATTGAGCATTTCATATTTCTAAGACTATAATTTGATTCGTTCTGTGTATTCTGTTTGGAAAGAGAAAGACGCTGATAGTTTTAAATTTTTACTAGGATTATTAATTAATTTGTTACATTTTTTTAAAGATGTGCTTATTCTAAAAGAGCGCAACGATAGAATAGATCCATTACTTTTGTCTAGTCTCTATTAAAATAAAGTGATGACGTAAATTTGACGTTAAGGTGGAACGGCACGCTCTAGGCGCGAAATTCAAAATTTTTACAGGTTTTAATTTATTTTGGGTAAACGGTGTAACTGTTTAACTTCATATGGTACTTGCGGTAGTAAAATAGTGTTCTTTATATTATTGTGTAAAGCTTTTTAAGAATAAAATTGTTAGCTTGATATAAAAGTTGTCAAACATAGAAATTCGGACTTTCAACTTTTTGACAACTTGTATTTCAAGCTAATAGCTTTATTCTTAAAAAACTTTATACGATAATATAAAGGACACTGTTTTACAAGCGCAAGTACCATATGAAGTTAAACAGTTACACCGTTTACCCACAATAAAGTAAAAACTGTAAAAAGTTTGAATTTCGCGCCTACAGCGTGCGCTTCCACCTTAATAAGGTTGTTATCTAATTATCTAATTTAAAATTATGACAGCTCTTTTTTCTAGTGAAAAGGGTAAAGGATACATATCTATTCGGTGGATGTATTTGTAAGTACCTTTGATCAATTATAACTGAAGATACACATTGCCGAACAAAATCCCCTTCAAAAAATGTCCGAACTTTTTTATTTGTTTGCATAACAATTAAAATCATCACCTACACAGAAATTTGAACGTAGTCTTTACTACATTACAGTCGAATTTCGGTTGACACTTGACAGCTAAACTTGACAATTTCACGCAACGTACTGAGAAAAAAAGAAGGCCACTTTTATCAAAGTGGCGCTCATTTGGCTCGGACATTTTCGGGCGCGCGACTGTGGATCTACAGTTATAATTGATCAAAGGTAAGTACATATATGTTTTTAAATTTGTTGTACTTTTTTAAATATGGAGAAATAAATTAAAATAAATATTTTTCCGTGTTCAGGAGGCGAAACTATTTCGATTCCTGCAATAATTTTCAGGTGTTAAAAAAATTAAAGTTTGTCAATTGAAAAGTTTTTACACTATTTTAAGCGTAACGTGTTTTAGGCTAACTGCTAATTGGGAATGTCTAAAAAGAATAGCAACGGCTTTTGTATTGTTTTTGTATAGAAAAGTCAATTATAAGAAACTCATTTCAATATTTTTTCATTTAGTTCACTACTTTTGTTCAAAATTAATTATTGAAACTATTTTGGTTGATGACGTCAGATTATAATTGAGGGCTCCCGCACAGCCAAATTTCTAAATCTAAATACCTATCTAATGCGTACGATAAGGCAACCCTTTTTATTATTTTTTTTGTAGTGGTACACTGTAACTAGTGTCACTTTACTGTCGCTGTCAAAGTGCTAGATGTCAGACAGCGGGTCCAAATCAAACTCCGTTGTTTCATCCACGCGTAAATTGTGAAGAATTCTAAATAATGCTATTCCACATTAAAGTACAACTTGGACAGTCTACCTACGACATTTACTCCAATGTCAAATGAAGGTCATTTCTTATTTGATATGTAATAAATGCATTGTAATTATATTAACATTAAATAACTACAGAAAACAGTTTAAAAAGCATTTATCTCGAAATGGTTTTCGATTTATTATAGGTACATTACAAATAAATAGACATTCCCAATTAGGCATACCTATCGTGAAATGGGCTAACAGCTAACTATGCTCGCTACGTTTGGGTCATATTGCGAAATAGTTAATATAAGTAATAAGCCAATAGCGACATAGATGTATAGCGAATTTCAAATGAAGTTTTGTCATAACCCGCGAATTAGTCAGACTATGTTTTAGGCATACTCAGACAAAAGGATCAACATCATCATCGCCATCACCCTCATCATCGACATCGATGCCATCATCATCATCAGCATCGTCGTCATCTTTGTAATTATTATCATAATTCATAATCATCAAAAAAAGCCGTGGTGGCCCAGTGCAATGATTTGATTTGATTTGCTCGCACCTCCGAGTTTTCGGGAGTTTATGTGCGAAATTATATTTGAAATTTACCATGAGCTTTACGGTGAGGAAAAGCATCGTGGAGAAATCTGCAACATACTTGAGAAGAAATTCAATGGTGGTTGTGAAGTTCCCAATACGCACTGGACCCCTGTGGGAACTATGGCCCAAACCCTTTCATTCTTTTATCACGGAATAGAAAAAACTTGCAAAATTATATTTGAAATTTATCATGAGCTTCACGGTGGGGCGAATACACAGGCTAGGATGATGATGATGATGATGATGATGATGATAGCCTGACGGAAATGTTCAATGCACGCCACTAACGCACACCACCCTAAATAGTAAACTTACTATGTCGCAGCACTACTCCACCGATTGGTTTGTACTGAGACTATTTACGAACGACTGGCTAAGCAACCTGTATCATAGTACTGATAAATACTAGAAGTGATTAGTCATTGAACAAAATTAGGGATTCGTCGACTTATTGTGTAACGCGAGCTTCCAAAATCTTATTCAGCTGCAGAACTACCTGCTAATGTTATATTTTCGAAGTTAACTACAAAATCTGGCTACGAAACAAAAACCTTTCCCATTTCGAAGCTCCAACCAAATCTGGTTACGAGATGGTAAGTCACATTTCCCATTTGGACGCTAGCTACCAAACCTAGCTACGAGACAAGAACCCTTTCCCCTTTCGAAACTAGCTACAAAATCTGGCTACCAGACAAAAAGCCAAATTTCTTATTTTGAAGCTAGCTAAGCTACAAAGTCTACAAAGCCACATTTCCCATTTCATAACTGGCTACGAAAGAGAACGACCAAAGGCCATATTGTCAAACACACGGCCACTCGTAATCCTATTCATCATCTTTTCTGTTACCTAGTTATAAATACCGTTCGACAGAAACAAGAAAATAATTCCATATTAAACACCCTTGCTTTAGACAACAATCGTACACAGGAAGCTACATTAACCATATTATAACTGGCTAGGTACGACGCAGGCAGCCACACTTCCCATTTCGAAGCTAGTCACAATATCTGGCTACGATATGGGAAGCCAATTTCTCGTTTCGAATCTAGCTAATAAATCTGGTTAGGAGCCTTTCCCATTTCGAAGATAGTTACAAAATTTTACTACGAGATAGGAAGGCACATGAACCGTTACATAACTGGCTACGAGACAAGAAGCCACATTAATCGTTTGATCTGGCTATAGGTAACGCCACGAGAGCTGTGGTCACGCACACAACAACATGTCATGCAATGACTGCGGGATATTGACATTTATTCGTACCGACAGCAAGTTCAACAGACTCAACAGTGAATCACAAGATTGACTAAAAATTTCTTTAACCTATTTCGTTACCTAAGAATTATTCAGGAAAATAGGTACATCTAGTTCAAACAAAACAGAAAAAACATTATTTTGATCCATTTTATTTAAAGCAGATAAGCAAATTTTTCGCTATTTATCAATACCGTTTTTTTTGTTGCGAAGTGGTTGCGAATATTTCTTATCAGTTTCAAATTGTTTTATTGAAATAAAATAAATAGGTCATATGAAAAAAGAAAAATTATAATATGCTGGTATTGCGTAGGTATTTCATCATAAGATCATTATAACTCACATTTTCATTCACTCACTCATTTCATTCATTCACTACTTTTTTTTGTAATCAGTACTTTATGTAGCTGTGTGTATACCTAATCATTCGCCACAACTCGTGGCGCTATCTATACGAGAGGGAAACGACAGATTTCCCATTTCATAACTTTACTGTCTACAAGACAGAGAGTCACATCTACCGTTTGATAACTGGCTACGATATTTCGTTTCTATCGAAAGCCACATTAACTCTTTCGCAACTGGCTATGAGAGAGGAAGCCAGCATATTACCCATTTTAAAACTAACTACAAAATCTAACTATGAGATGGAACTAATCGGAAAACTGAACCCTTCGCGGCAAATTCTTGACTAAATTTTGAGATTTTATACAATAAACAAAATAAATTACTTTGATAATTTCTTATCGTAGACTTTGAGACGTTACATAAGTTTCATAATAAACTATCATAAAATATTATCATACTGTAATGCATTATCATTCTATCATCTTTAATATTTATCTTTGGACTTGTGATAGCTATCCGTTGATATTTTGTCAAGGACGATAAAGAGACCACCAATGCGCCCGGCAATATGGTTTGTTATCAAACTCCTCCGAAACTGCTTGACCGATTTTTATGAAACTTTTTTGTCTATATTTAGTAGCTCTGAGATAGGTAGAACGCAGATAGGTTGTAGGCTATTTTTATACCCCTATTTTTCGCGGACGGATTCGCGGGAAATAGCTAGTCTAATATATACCTAAAAATCTCGCGTCACGGTATTTGTTATCGAACTCCTCCGAAACGGCTTGACCGATTTTTATCAATTTTTTTTCTCTATATTCGGCAGGTCTGAGAATAGTTCGTAGGCTATTTTTTATACCCCTATTCAAAAAGCAAAAGCTAGTTCTTTGGATAAAATTATGATGTATATTTGAAAAATGAAGCAATAGGTATAATGTTTGTGTTTTGTTTGTAAATCAGAGACTTTAGTGCCATTCTTAATAAATAACGGAGTATTTTCTGATTCAAAATCAAAGTTAGAGCAAGGTTAGAGCTTAGAGCTCACATTGTCATTAAAATCTATCGACCCAAATTTATTTAATCGTGTTTCGGAAGCAAACACGAATTAAGGAATACGATCAAGATTATTCTAAGTAATATTTCTTTTTACTTCTGTAAAATAGATCAATAATGTAGTCTTTTTAAAAATTAATAGTTTAAAAAACACTACAAAAACACGCTTTTATAAATGCACGTAAGAACAAAAAATAAATTATGGATCGTTCAAGTTGTCTCTATTTCTGGGCTGAAGTCACAGAATATATAATAGTACTGACGTACAGAATGGAAACGGTCCGCCCCGCACCGATTCGAATTACCCCACCCCTCAAGGCGCAGATAGCCGGAAACCGCCAGAAACCAGAAGAGTGCGCGCGCGATGTATGTAGGCGTACGCGTGTACAGACGTCGCGTCGTGCTTATGTAGATTCAAGAACGCGTATTTGTACGTCGTGTCCGCCGCGTGCTGAAGTGTAAACTATGTGCTTTTAATTATAATATTTGATTGTTAAAGCGTGGGGCGCTGGAACAGGAAAGACGTTCTTGGATGCGTCAACAGTGGCAAAATGGAGAGTTCTTGTTCGTGGACGAGATATCTTTGGTTCCCTTTGGTAATCCTTTGGCGGCATAAACGTCATGCTCTTGTGCGACCTCATGCTGCTTCCGCCAGGAAGTTAGTATTAGTATTTGTTAACAAGAACGTCTTACCTGTTCCAGCGCCCCACGCTTTTACAATCAAATCATCATTTCAGCCGAAAGACGTCCATTGCTGAACATAGGCCTCCCCCAAGGCTCGCCAAACAGATCGGCCCTGCGCCATCCGCATTCAATGCGTTCCCGCTACCTTCACCAGGTCGTCGCTCCATCTTGTTGGAGGCCTACCTACACTGCGTCTTCCGGTCCGCGGGCTTTGCTCGAAGTTGTTGACGACTATATCTATCAGGGACATACAATCCAATTGGGTAGGTTCAACTTCGAGAAAGAGGTCAATCGACGAATTAGATTTGGACACTTTTGAACACTTTTATTTTAAATGCCTACCTACCTACAAACTAAAGTTTGTAATGCTTAATAGGGATGTTACAATATACCCCGGGACTTTCGGGGCACGGATGATTGCCATTAGCCAAAGGGTAGATATCGAGTTAAAAAACCGGCCAAGTGCAAGTCGGACTCGCGCACCGAGGGTTCCGTACAAATTTGTATGTATCTATGAACATCCAGTCTTAGCAGACCGCTGCTCCTAAGCAAAATGTGCGCAGTGTCGGATCATTGTAGATTGATTACTGATATAGACAGAAAGACAAAAAAAATTAAGACCTTGCATTGTACCAAATTACAAGATTCTGAGTTCGCGGGAAGTAGTAGTGGTAGAGTCATGTTGTAGCTAGCCGGTGCATCACGAATGGGCCGGCTCGTCCGGGGCAGTGCCACCCTCTCACAGAACACCGGCGTGAAGCAGCAGTAATCCTGCTTGCGTTTCGTACGGTCAGTGAGAGTGCCGGGGCCCAATACCTCACCCCTTCCCTCTCCACCTCCCTCTCCCCCTTCCCCTATTCCCTCTCCTTTAGGGCAGACAACGCACTGGCATCGTGTAAAGCGCTGCGGGTGTCTATGGACAGTGGTGTTCATTTAACATCAGGTGACCCACTAGTTCGTTTGTCTGGCCTCTCTAACATAAAAAAAAAAAAAAGTACCCTGTATATAGGTTTTGATTCCCTTGCGAGTGTCGAAAATTTGCGGCATAAATAGATTGATTACTGATATAGACAGGCGGACAAAAAATTATACTTTTCGCAATTTTTCCTTTATCTGTGCCATAAGACCTTGCTTCGTACCAAATTTCAAGATTCTGAGTTCACGGGAAGTACCCTGTAGGTTTTGATTCCCTTGCGAGTTTCGAAAATATGCGAAAATTTGCGGCATAAACGACTGTATCTTTTGATTGCGTTGGCTTAGAAGTTTGATTTTTTCACAGTTCCAAGGAACAATAGACCTGAGTATTTGATATATATTTCAGCTTGATACCTCCACGCGCTCCAGAGAAAAAGGGTCATGTCAGACTGACGGACGGACAACAAAGTGATCCTATAAGGGTTCCGTTTTTTTCTTTTGAGGTACGGAACCCTAAAAACAGAGTGCACTCTAGCTGGTTTCTACCTAATGAATAACTAATCAATTAGAAAAAAACACATGATATTTAAAACACAAAAAAATATTAAATTTTCGTAAGATGAAATCGTTTGAATCTTAATCAAATTAAGATTGAAAAGATTATATCCTTCAAGATTAAATTGCCACTCAGAGTAACTTAATCGCCAATCGAGTAATTTGATCGTGATTTATTTCTGTTTGTATTCAATCCACTTTTTTGTACTCAGTATCCGGTACCGATTTACCTCCCAACTGAAAATCATAATAACTAAGTAAGTACTAAATTTACTGCAGGTAATTAATTAACGTTTTTTTATTATTATCTCATAACATAAGCCTTGGTACTAAACCTAAAGTACTAGAGTATAGTTAACAATTCGCAGTGAGGTAATTATTCACTAGGCATACGCATTTGGCTTATTTGTAAGGTCAAACCCACACTTTTATAATAAACTAGCTTTTGCCCGCGGCTTCGCTCGCGTGTACCATGAGAATTCCAAAGAACCAAGATATCAAGCAAGCAAGCATACAGGCAAGCAAGCAAGCATGCAAGCATGCATGCACGCTTGCTTGCTTGCGTGACAATGGGACTATCTCAGGAGTATATTATATTCTTTCGAATAAAAATAATTTTTAAAATCGGTCTACAATTGACCGAGAAATCGGTGAACATACCTACATAAAAAAATACATTAAAATGGAATATATAACCTACTCCTATTTAAAGAGCCCTTTGCGGCCTACTTACAGTATAAGCTTATGAATTTTGAAATTTTAGCTTACAACCAGTAAAACTCAAAATCCCGTTTTTTCCCGTTCCCATAAGAATTTCAGATAATACTTTCTTAATACTCCCCTACACTCCCCAAGGAACCCACTTGCCAAATTTCAGCTTTCTACTACCAGTAAAACGAAAAATCCCGTTTTTTTCCCGTTCCCGTGGGAATTTTGGAAAGTCCTCTCTCAATGCTCCTCTACACTCTCCAAGTAACCTCATGCCGAAATTCAGATTTCTACGACCAGTAAAACGAAAAATCCCGTTTTTTTTCCGTTCCGTGGCAATTTTGAAAAGCCCTCTCTCAATGCTTCTCTACACTCCTCAAGCAACCTACATGCCGAATTTCAGCTTTCTATGACCAGTAAAACGAAAAATCCCGTTTTTTTCCCGTTCCCGTAGGAATTTTAGAAAGTCCTCTCTCAATGCTCCTCTACACTCCCCAAGCAACCTAATAATAATAATAATAATAAATTTGTTTATTAAAAGAAATCCAATTTACAAAAAATTTGGCTTACCAAACGGTCCCACACTAGGCAATGCCTGTCACGTGGTGACCGGATTCGGATTACAATTTTCCATTACAAATTTTAAAAAAAATAAGTACTACGATTACATACAAAGTTGGTACTTTTAAACAACTACGAAAGAAACAATAATGTAAAGAAAGTATGCATAGTATAAATTTAACATTTTAATACTGTATGAAATTAGGGTAATCTAACTTAAATCTAAATTGCCGATAATTAGCGAAACGGCAATTATACGTGGATTAGCGTGTGAATGGGCGTGTGAGTGAGTATATGAGATTGTTGCGTGTTTGTGTGTGTGTGTGTGAGAGAGTGTGTGTGTGTGTGTGTGTGTGTGTGTGTGTGTGTGTGTGTGTGTGTAGGCGTAAGTATGGCTATAGCTTGCGAAAAGCATCTATTTAGGAAATGATCTTCAGTAATCCTTCGGTTTTCCTGTAGTCAAGACTATTTAGCCAGCAAATAACCCTTACTTTAGCTTCGCGGACATTAGCTTCTGAGATGTTACAATATTTTAAAACTTTATTGTAAAGGAAAGGATGAAGAAAGTCTGGGAAACGTTTTGCAAAGGCAGTCTTTGTAGGGGGTGTTGGAACCCTGAATACACGTTTTCTGATTAGGTCTGGGTAATGGTCTGAACAAATAGTTATTTTATGCACCTGCAGCGTAACGCGCAGGATCATTAACTGCCGCACGCTTAAGACACTCGCCTCCTTGTAAAGAGCAGTCGTGGGAAATAGTCGGGGTTTCCTAAGCATAACCTTTAGCACAAAACGCTGCGCTCTCTCGAGAGGCAGGAGCACCGATCCCGTAGCACCACCCCACACGCTTATGCAATATGTTATAATAGATTCGCAAATAGCGGTGTATACGAGCTTTAGCAAGTCCCCACTGGCCGAGTTCCTCAGTGTTTTCATAATGAAGACGATATTCCTGACCCTAGCTGAAACTGATTCGACGTGATTATGGAAGTTAAGTTTCTCGTCAAGCGTTAACCCCAAATACCTAATAGAGGAGCAACTACTGATCGACTGGCCGCTTGCAGAATCAAAGACCGGAACCTGACAGTTAAATTTGAGGTCTGGACGTTCTCGGGGGGCTGACGAAGCTGTCTTATGGAAACAAACGTATTTGGTCTTCTGAGTGTTAAGGGTGAGCAGGTTATCGGCCAGCCAGTTTGCAATCACAGACAGACCACTCTCCGCCAACGCGAAACATCTCTCCCAAGTCACGTCGTGGAAAATTAGAGCAGTGTCGTCAGCGTAGCAGATAATTTCTGTCTGATTAATGGGCAAGGCAATCATGTCATTTAAATAGATGAGAAACAGGGTAGGGCCCAAAATGCTGCCCTGCGGGACGCCAAAGGTTACGGGAACCTGAGCACTAACTAAGGCGCCAAGTTTAACGCACTGTTTCCGATTTGTGAGGTAGCTTTGAAACCAGTTCCGGCAGTGCCTCTGATTCCTAATAGTTCGAGCTTCCTCAACAATGTCGGAATAGAAACCGTGTCGAACGCCCTAGCCAGGTCAAGGAACACACCCATGCACGCATTTCCCCTGTCAAGATGCGATGAAATCAACTTTACCAGCAGAGCAGCAGCCTGTTCCGTAGATCTGTGCCTCCGAAACCCAAACTGCCTGTCCGAAAGCAAATTCTCAGCCTCAAGGAACCCGACCAATCGATCATTAATGATCCTCTCCAAAATCTTCGAGAAACTGATAAGAAGGGAAATAGGGCGATAATTTCCAGGATTATCCTTTGGACCCCCTTTGTAAATGGGCACAACCGCTGCCACCTTCCATGCTTCCGGAAAAGATCCACCTTCCAAGCTGAGATTGAAGATGTGTACAAGTGGCTCTAAAATATAATCTTTAATATTTACAATTACGCGATTTGTTATTTGGTCGATTCCGGGAGCACTGTCAATTTTCAAATTTTGTAAATGTTTTTTGACTTCGATTTCGTCTGTGGGTTTCAAGAAAAGTGACTTTTGAGGGGATTTTGGAACGGAAACTTTGTTAGTCAGAGTTAGTTCGGTCGTATTTTTCTTAAAAAGAATGTCACTTGCGAGATTGCGACCCACAGACGAAAAGAACTCATTAGTGTGGTTTAAAGATTCTTCCACATTAGATTTAATGGAAGCAAGTTCATGCGCCGAGTGTTTACTATGCGAAAGATGCGTTATGCTTTTAATCGTGCTCCAAAGCTTTTTAGAGTTATGTCTATTTTTCAAGAGTTGCTGGCGGTCATATTCATTTTTAATTTTTCTAATTAACTGAATGTAAAAGTTCCTATATCTAGTGTAAGTAATTTTAGAAATTAAATTTTGTGGATTTTTCCGGTAAAGGGCATGGAGCTTGTCTTTAACTTTAGAACACTTAATTAGCCCTGGGGTCATCCAAGGTTTAAGGATTAACTTTGAGCAGCTTATCGTATTAAGGATGGTGTACTTAGAAATTATATCAGTCAGTTTAGAAGAGAAGGCATCGGCAGCTTCATTTACGTTAGAGTAACCAGTTACACATTGCCAATCCAAGTTACTTAGTTCAGCCTGTATACCCTCAAAATTCTGTCTGATCACGGTTTTAGTTGGCTTAGGACACCTTGCCTTGCTTCGAGTTGTAATGCCAACCATTACCATGTCATGATCTGTGATATCAGAGGCACAGACAACCGAAGCCGCATCGTTAGCCGACCGTACGAAAACGTGATCCAGACAGGCACTTTTTCTTGTGGGTCTATTTATTAGGGCTTTAAGACCGAGGCTAGCCATCACACATAAGTATTCAGAAGTGGCGGGATCGGGGCATGCAGTGCTAATATTGATGTTGATGTCCCCCGCAATAATGAAACTTTCAGAACCTTTAGCATTATATTTAACGAAAGATTCTAGTGAGTGTGTAAAATTATCGGAATTTGTAAAAGAAGGTGAGCGGTACACCTAGCAAGGAAAAAAGTCCTGGCACACGTAAGAAAAGGCTGTCAGAATCTCGAATAAGTGGTTCAGAAACTGTGGCATTTATATCATGTCTAACATAAGCAACCACCCCACTAGCTTGATTGTGGGATCGTACAGTCCTGTATGAGGAGTACCCGCTCAGTTGTCCTATAATGGAGCCCTCTCTCAACCAACACTCTGTCAGTACAATGACATCAAAATTTATTTTCAAACGATTAAACATCACCACGAACTGATCGAAGTTGCGCTGGAGGCTTCTAACATTAAACGTTAGAATTTTAATAGAGAAAGACGGTTTTATTATTTTACAGCAAAGCTCTGCAGAATCAACGGAATGACAGTTAACAATGAAAGCTTTATCCATCTCAGATCCCATATCTAGCCCTGCCATAGCATGAAGGAGGAACAGACATAGGCGAAAAATAAGTCATGTTGCTGCAGAGGTATTGATCGATAGATATTATGACAGCCATAAAGTGTATAAGTGTAACTAAAAATATAGAAATTGAATGTGTAGAAATACCTAAAGGTGTGGATGTTTGAGTGTGAGGAATAAAGATGGTTCGAATTATCCTGGGTAATTAAAATTAAAATTAAGGACTGTAAAATTACTAGAAATACTTTTTGACTATAGTAAAAACACTCCGCAAATACGCCATGAATACAACTACTGACGACCGCACTGAGAGCCGCCGCCGTCTGCCGCAGCCGTCCCGGAGCCTTGATCACCGTCAGAGATTGCGCTGGAAACCCCGAAGACATGGTCCAAGTCATGAGAATTGCGAATGTGAATAACCGGAGAGCCATCCTGCCTCCTAACGTAAACCGAGCCAAGCCGCGTGAAGCAGCTTTTAAATTTTGCCTCCGACGCTCGCCCCCTAGCCTCCCGAAAAAGCAGACGATTCACGCGTGTCAGACGTTCGTTTACATAAATCTTCTCAGGGACTCTCCCATCCCCAATAAGGTCGATGGAAGTGACGTTACGTCTGGATTTCGCAGCCTTTAGGTACTCGTCACGCGTTCCACGCCGGGTAAAGCGGACGACAATAGGTCGAGAGTAAGTGCGTTGATTGGTGTTATCCGCCGACGACCCCCCGGTCGATTTCACTCGGGCCCCAGCTCTCCAGGCACCATCAATGTCGAGAACGGTTAAAGATAAACCTATCTTTGCAGCTGTAGTAAGAGCCAAGTGGACGGGGTTCTCATTTGGGGTTTCAGGGCAGCCTACGATCTCCACTTCATTTCTCAGAGCCGCCTGTTCCTGCTTATTGAGTTGGTCTTGCAGTTGAACCACGGAATCCTGCAGAAGAGCGTTAAGAGCTTGCTGGCCTTCTAGGGACTTTAATCTTGATTCGTTGACTTCGATCTTGTTAGAAATGGTATCCAGACGAGCCGTGAGGAGTGTGAATGTTTTAAGCGCCTCGGCTAATTGTGACTGGATCGTCGACACTTCAGAACGCAGATGTTTGATTTCGATAGTCAATACAGAAATTTCAGAATCATTTACCAATGGGCCGGGACTGGCTTGTTGAGTTTTTTTGCTGCGATGGGTTACGTTTTCAGAAGGTATCTGTAACCGGGAAATGTCCGAGTGTGCGAAGGAACGTATCGGAGTCAGAGAATTATCCCCCCCTTTTTTTGAGGCAGCCTTACAGTCCGGGCAAATCCAAGTTTTTATTTGATCCGGCGCTAATTTAGCAGCGTTTATACAGCTGTTGTGAAATATTTTGTGGCAATTGGTTGCCATACAAGTGATATTAGCCAACGGGTCGTCAGACACCTCACCGTGGCACCCGGCGCATTGCGATTTCACCGCAGGCGGCGACATACTTGCCCAACTCAAGTAACGGCGATGGGAAGCGAAACAGTTGACGCGCGTAGCAACGGCACAAATTTCGTAGCAAATAACTTCGTAGCGAATGACGTCGCCGTAGCTCGTAGCACTACCTTGTAGCGTACCCGAAGTTCGTCGCGTTGCTTCACCGCTTGAATGGTTGAGTGGTCCGGCGCTCGCCTCTCACGCAGCCGACCCGGGTTCGAATCACAGAGCCAACTGTTGAAACTATATCTGACCTTTTCTTGACACGCCCAAGGGGCGGGTAAACTGCATTTAAAACACACAGGAGTAACAAGGAATTGAAATTCACCGATCACAGCCAATCACAATTTAAGAGACGCGAATTTATAATAGAAATTGACACGGGTAACTGTGTATGCGACCGCACGCAACCGATGCGCACATCCGAATCCCAAACCTCATGCAGAATTTCAGCTTTCTGCGACCAGTAAAACGGAAAATCCCGTTTTTCCCGTTCCCGTGGGAATTTTGGATAGTCCTCTTGTAATGCTCTTTTACACTTCGCAAGCAACCTAAATGCCAAATTTCAGCTTTCTACGACCAGTAAAACGAAAAATCCCGTTATTTCCCGTTCCCGTGGAAATTTTGAAAAGTCCTCTCTCAATGCTCCTCTACACTCTCCAAGTAACCTCATGCCGAAATTCAGCTTTCTACGACCAGTAAAACGAAAAATCCCGTTTTTTTTCCGTTCCCGTGGGAATTTTGAAAAGTCCTCTCTCAATGCTTCTCTACACTCCTCAAGCAACCTACATGCCGAATTTCAGCTTTCTATGACCAGTAAAACGAAAAATCCCGTTTTTTTCCCGTTCCCGTAGGAATTTTAGAAAGTCCTCTCTCAATGCTCCTCTACACTCCCCAAGCAACCTCATGCAGAATTTCAGCTTTCTGCGACCACTAAAACGGAAAATCCCGTTTTTCCCGTTCCCGTGGGAATTTTGGATAGTCCTATTGTAATGCTCTTTTACACTTCGCAAGCAACCTAAATGCCAAATTTCAGCTTTCTACGACCAGTAAAACGAAAAATCCCGTTATTTCCCGTTCCCGTGGAAATTTTGAAAAGTCCTCTCTCAATGCTTCTCTACACTCCTCAAGCAACCTACATGCCGAATTTCAGCTTTCTATGACCAGTAAAACGAAAAATCCCGTTTTTTTCCCGTTCCCGTAGGAATTTTAGAAAGTCCTCTCTCAATGCTCCTCTACACTCCCCAAGCAACCTCATGCAGAATTTCAGCTTTCTGCGACCAGTAAAACGGAAAATCCCGTTTTTCCCGTTCCCGTAGGAATTTTGGATAGTCCTCTCGTAATGCTCTTTTACACTTCGCAAGCAACCTAAATGCCAAATTTCAGCTTTCTACGACCAGTAAAACGAAAAATCCCGTTATTTCCCGTTTCCGTGGGAATTTTGGAAAGTCCTCTCTCAATGCTTCTCTAGACTCCTCAAGCAACCTACATGCCGAATTTCAGCTTTCTATGACCAGTAAAACGCAAAATCCCGTTTTTTTCCCGTTCCCCTAGGAATTTTAGAAAGTCCTCTCTCAATGCTCCTCTACACTCCTCAAGCAACTCATGCCGAATTTCAGCTTTCTACGACCAGTAAAACGAAAAATCCCGTTTTTTCCCGTTCCCGTGGGAATTTCGGAAAGTCCTCTCTCAATGCTCCTCTACACTCCCCAAGCAACCTCATGCCGAATTTCAGCTTTCTACGACCAGTAAAACGAAAAATCCCGTTTTTCCCGTTCCCGTGGGAATTTTGGATAGTCCTATCTTAATGCTCTTCTACACTCCCCAAGGAACCTACCTACTTGCCAAATTTCAGCTTTCTACGACCAGTAAAACGAAAAATCCCGTTTTTTCCCGTTCCCGTGGGAAATTTGGAAAGTCCTCTTTCAATGCTTCTCTACACTCCTCAAGCAACCTCATGACGAATTTCAGCTTTCTACGACCAGAAAAACGAAAAATCCCGTTTTTCCCGTTCCAGTGGGAATTTTGGATAGTCCTTTCTTAATGCTCTTCTACACTCCCTAATTAACCCACTTGCCAAATTTCAGCTTTCTACGACCAGTAAAACGAAAAATCCCGTTTTTTCCCGTTCCCGTGGGAAATTTGGAAAGTCCTCTTTCAATGCTTCTCTACACTCCTCAAGCAACTCATGCCGAATTTCAGCTTTCTACGACCAGTAAAACGAAAAATCCCGTTTTTTCCCGTTCCCGTGGGAATTTCGGAAAGTCCTCTCTCAATGCTCCTCTACACTCCCCAAGCAACCTCATGCCGAATTTCAGCTTTCTACGACCAGTAAAACGAAAAATCCCGTTTTTCCCGTTCCCGTGGGAATTTTAGATAGTCCTATCTTAATGCTCTTCTACACTCCCCAAGGAACCTACCTACTTGCCAAATTTCAGCTTTCTACGACCAGTAAAACGAAAAATCCCGTTTTTTCCCGTTCCCGTGGGAAATTTGGAAAGTCCTCTTTCAATGCTTCTCTACACTCCTCAAGCAACCTCATGACGAATTTCAGCTTTCTACGACCAGAAAAACGAAAAATCCCGTTTTTCCCGTTCCAGTGGGAATTTTGGATAGTCCTTTCTTAATGCTCTTCTACACTCCCTAATTAACCCACTTGCCAAATTTCAGCTTTCTACGACCAGTAAAACGAAAAATCCCGTTTTTTCCCGTTCCCGTGGGAAATTTGGAAAGTCCTCTTTCAATGCTCCTCTACACTCCTCAAGCAACTCATGCCGAATTTCAGCTTTCTACGACCAGTAAAACGAAAAATCCCGTTTTTTCCCGTTCCCGTGGGAATTTCGGAAAGTCCTCTCTCAATGCTCCTCTACACTCCCCAAGCAACCTCATGCCGAATTTCAGCTTTCTACGACCAGTAAAACGAAAAATCCCGTTTTTCCCGTTCCCGTGGGAATTTTGGATAGTCCTATCTTAATGCTCTTCTACACTCCCCAAGGAACCTACCTACTTGCCAAATTTCAGCTTTCTACGACCAGTAAAACGAAAAATCCCGTTTTTTCCCGTTCCCGTGGGAAATTTGGAAAGTCCTCTTTCAATGCTTCTCTACACTCCTCAAGCAACCTCATGACGAATTTCAGCTTTCTACGACCAGAAAAACGAAAAATCCCGTTTTTCCCGTTCCAGTGGGAATTTTGGATAGTCCTTTCTTAATGCTCTTCTACACTCCCTAATTAACCCACTTGCCAAATTTCAGCTTTCTACGACCAGTAAAACGAAAAATCCCGTTTTTTCCCGTTCCCGTGGGAAATTTGGAAAGTCCTCTTTCAATGCTTCTCTACACTCCTCAAGCAACCTCATGACGAATTTCAGCTTTCTATGACCAGTAAAACGAAAAATCCCGTTTTTTTCCCGTTCCCGTAGGAATTTTAGAAAGTCCTCTCTCAATGCTCCTCTACACTCCCCAAGCAACCTCATGCAGAATTTCAGCTTTCTGCGACCAGTAAAACGGAAAATCCCGTTTTTCCCGTTCCCGTAGGAATTTTGGATAGTCCTCTCGTAATGCTCTTTTACACTTCGCAAGCAACCTAAATGCCAAATTTCAGCTTTCTACGACCAGTAAAACGAAAAATCCCGTTATTTCCCGTTCCCGTGGGAATTTTGGAAAGTCCTCTCTCAATGCTTCTCTAGACTCCTCAAGCAACCTACATGCCGAATTTCAGCTTTCTATGACCAGTAAAACGCAAAATCCCGTTTTTTTCCCGTTCCCCTAGGAATTTTAGAAAGTCCTCTCTCAATGCTCCTCTACACTCCTCAAGCAACTCATGCCAAATTTCAGCTTTCTACGACCAGTAAAACGAAAAATCCCGTTTTTTCCCGTTCCCGTGGGAATTTCGGAAAGTCCTCTCTCAATGCTCCTCTACACTCCCCAAGCAACCTCATGCCGAATTTCAGCTTTCTACGACCAGTAAAACGAAAAATCCCGTTTTTCCCGTTCCCGTGGGAATTTTGGATAGTCCTATCTTAATGCTCTTCTACACTCCCCAAGGAACCTACCTACTTGCCAAATTTCAGCTTTCTACGACCAGTAAAACGAAAAATCCCGTTTTTTCCCGTTCCCGTGGGAAATTTGGAAAGTCCTCTTTCAATGCTTCTCTACACTCCTCAAGCAACCTCATGACGAATTTCAGCTTTCTACGACCAGAAAAACGAAAAATCCCGTTTTTCCCGTTCCAGTGGGAATTTTGGATAGTCCTTTCTTAATGCTCTTCTACACTCCCTAATTAACCCACTTGCCAAATTTCAGCTTTCTACGACCAGTAAAACGAAAAATCCCGTTTTTTCCCGTTCCCGTGGGAATTTTGGATAGTCCTCTCTTAATGCTCTTCTACACTTCCCAAGCAACCTACATGCCGAATTTCAGCTTTCTACGACCAGTAAAACGAAAAATCCCGTTTTTTCACGTTCCCGTGGGAATTTTGGAAAGTCCTCTCTCAATGCTCCTCTGCACTCCCCAAGCAACCTACATGCCGAATTTCAGCTTTCTACGACCAGAAAACGAAAAATCTCGTTTTTTCCTTATCCCGTGGGAATTTCCGAAAATCCTTGAAACAGTTTTTTACTATTATGATTACCTACTTATATGCCAAATTTGAAGAGTCTAATAATTACAGTTCATAGGATTCCGTTGAACTGAATATATAAATCCCGTTTTTTTCCTTATCCCGTGGGAATTTTAAAAATCCTGAAATTAATGTTTTAACTAATATAATACCTATTTGTGTATCAAATTTGAAGAGTCTAGTTATTATAGTTACTGAGATAGGGTCTCTCGGAATCGAATATATAAATCTCGTTTTATCCCGTTCCCGTGGGAATTTTGGAAATTACTCTCACAATGCTCCTCTACACTTTCCAAGCAACCTTTATGCCGAATTTCAGCTTTCTACGACCAGTAAAACGAAAAATCCCGTTTTTTCCTTATCCCGTGGGAATTTCCGAAAATCCTTAAAACTGTCTTTTACTATTATAATTACCTACTTCTATTTCAAATTTGAAGAGTCTAGTAATTATAGTTCATAGGATTCCGTTGAACTGAATATATAAATCCCGTTTATTCCTTATCCCGTGAGAATTTTGAAAAATCCTGAAATTGATGTTTTCACTATTGTAATACCTACTTGTATATCAAATTTGAAGAGTCTAGTTATTATAGTTACTGAGATACGGTCACTCGGAATCGAATCTATAAATCCCGTTTTTTCCCGTTCCCGTGGGAATTCCCAAAAATATTTCCTTAGTGGATGCCTACATTGTATAAGGAATCTATGTGCAAAATTTCAAGTCTCTAGGTCCAGTGGTTTGGACTGTGCGTTGATATATCAACAGTCAGTCAGTCACTCAGTCAGTCAGTCAGTCAGTTTAGAATTTTATATATATAGATTATTAGTGAATCCTAGGCTCAGAACCAGAGATGTTGCAAAACTAGCCAAGCCAACACAAAAAAGCGCACTGTATAGCAAAAATTGTTACGCGATGTCAATACAAATATATAATCACTAGCTTTTGCCCGCGGCTTCGCTCGCGTGTACCATGAGTATTCCAAAGAACCAAGATATCAAGCAAGCAAGCATACAGGCAAGCAAGCAAGCAGGTCCACAATTGACCAAGAAATCGGTGAACATACCTACATAAAAAAATACATAAGGTGGAATGCATAACCTCCTCCTTTTTTAGAAGTCGGTTAAAGAGCCCTTTGCGGCCTATTTACAGTATAAACTTACAATACTTATACTTACTACTTATTTTAGCTTTTTACAACCAGTAAAACGCAAAATCCCGTTTTTTCCCGTTCCCGTAAGAATTTCGGGAAATGTTTTCTTAATGCTCCCCTACACTCCCCAAGGAACTCACCTGCCAAATTTCAGCTTTCTTTGACCAGTAAAACGAAAGATCCCGTTTTTCCCGTTCCCGTGGGAATTTTGGAAAGTCCTCTCTCAGTGCTACTCTACACTCCCCAAACAACCTACATGCCGAATTTCAGCTTTCTACGGCCAGTAAAACATAAAGTCCCGTTTTTTCACGTTCCAGTGGGAATTTTGGAAATCCCTCTCTTAATCCTCCTCAACACTCCCCAAGGAACCCACTTGCCAAATTTCAGCTTTCTATGACCAGTAAAACGAAAAATCCCGTTTTTCCCTTTCCCGTGGGAACTTTGAAAAGTCCTCTCTCAATGCTCCTCTACACTCCCCAAAAAACCTACATGCCAAATTTCAGCTTTCTATGACCAGTAAAACGAAAAATCCCGTTTTTTCCCGTTCCCGTGGGAATTTTGGAAAGTCTTCTCTCAAGGCTCCTCTACACTTCCCAAGCAACCTACATGCCGAATTTCAGCTTTCTACGACCAGAAAACGAAAAATCTCGTTTTTTCCTTATCCCGTGGGAATTTCCGAAAATCCTTGAAACAGTTTTTTATTATAATTACCTACTTCTATGCCAAATTTGAAGAGTCTTAATAATTACAGTTCATAGGATTCCGTTGAACTGAATATATAAATCCCGTTTTTTTCCTTATCCCGTGGGAATTTTAAAAATCCTGAAATTAATGTTTTAACTAATATAATACCTATTTGTGTATCAAATTTGAAGAGTCTAGTTATTATAGTTACTGAGATAGGGTCTCTCGGAATCGAATATATAAATCTCGTTTTATCCCGTTCCCGTGGGAATTTTGGAAATTACTCTCACAATGCTCCTCTACACTTTCCAAGCAACCTACATGCCGAATTTCAGCTTTCTACGACCAGTAAAACGAAAAATCCCGTTTTTTCTTTATCCCGTGGGAATTTCCAAAAATCCTTAAAACTGTTTTTTACTATTACAATTACCTACTTCTATGCCAAATTTGAAGAGTCTAGTAATTATAGTTTATAGGATTCCGTTGAATTGAATATATAAATCCCGTTTATTCCTTATCCCGTGAGAATTTTGAAAAATCCTGAAATCGATGTTTTCATTATTGTAATACCTACTTGTGTATCAAATTTGAAGAGTCTAGTTATTATAGTTACTGAGATACGGTCACTCGGAATCGAATCTATAAATCCCGTTTTTTCCCGTTCCCGTGGGAATTCCCGAAAATCCTTCCTTAGTGGATGCCTACATTGTATAAGGAATCTATGTGCAAAATTTCAAGTCTCTAGGTCCAGTGGTTTGGGCTGTGCGTTGATATATCAACAGTCAGTCAGTCAGTCAGTCAGTCAGTCAGTTTAGAATTTTATATATATAGATATACCGTTAATAATTAGACAAATCACGAAATTAGCAAACTTTAGAAAAGAATTAATAAAATGGTTAAAAGACAAATGTTTTTACAGTGTAAATGAATTTTTGGAATATAATAATAAAATGTGACTTATGAAAATGATTAATCAAATGAATTTATATTGTTGTAATTGTATACTTATTATTAATTCTTCGACATGGTTCTATAATTATATTTTCACATTTAGTTTTAAGACGATAAATTTTTGCATGCTTGTAATAGCTAAGTGTGTGTACAATAACAAATTTTACTAACATCGATTTAATCCCACGCTTAATGCAAATAAATTCAATTAATTTCATTTCATTTCATTTCATAATATTATGATGTTTTGTCATAATAGCCTATCTATTAATGTCTACTCTTTAGCAAATAGGTAGTTCGTGCTCCGAAAGCCCCGGGGTATGGAATGGACATCACCAATCAACTGACGTCCTTTTTATGAGCTGTCAAAACACATTCTCCTATAGAGTTTAAATGGCAATAGCAACTTATGACGTCAATTGTTCGCTAACTCAAACAACTAACTAGGTATTTATTTGTTTTTTGTAGTGGTAGAGCCATGTTGTAGCTAGCCGCTGCATCACGAATGGGCCGGCTCGTCCGGGGCAGTACCACCCTCTCACAGAACACCGGCGTGAAGCAGCAGTAATCCTGCTTGCGTTTCGTACGGTCAGTGAGAGTGCCGGGGGCCCAATACCTCACTCCTTCCCTCTCCCCCTTCCCCTATTCCCTCTCCTTTAGGGCCGACAACGCACTGGCATCGTGTGGGGCGCTGCGGGTGTCTATGGACAGTGGTGTTCATTTAACATCAGGTGACCCACTAGTTCGTTTGTCTGGCCTATATAACATAAAAAAAAAAAAAAAAAAAAAAACAAGAAATCTAATTCAGGAGTCTAAGGTCTGGACCATCGCTCTGAAACGTTTCTGGTGCAAAGGTTGTCCATCGCGATTCAGCGGGGCAATGCGGCTACGGCTAGTGTGTTTGGGCACATTTGCGCCTGGTGAGTGGTGCGATCCGGGGCGGTTTATTTGACTGACTTTATACTTTTATTTTTATCCTATTGTATTTTGTGTGTATTGACAATTTGAAAAAAGAGACAAAATGTAAATAAAAGAGCCCTTACTTACAAATTGCATTCTGGAGTTAAGTAATCGAAAATAAAATTAATCTGGTTTTCAAGGCTAAAATTAAGCATTTTTTACCTTCGTCCGCAATCTATAGACATATAATTAACTTTTTTTCATGGGTTTCTATCACAAGCCAAGCCCCGTGGCTTGCCCGTGGCTTGGTATCCCGTGATAAGGGAAGTCGTAAAAATATCTTCTTGTATATGGGAAAAGAAATCCTCAAAATAATAAGAATATTGTTTTACTGGTAACACGTTAGAACGTTACACACGTTTGCATGCCAGTAAAGACCGCCACAAACCGCAGCGCGTTGTGTAACACTGAATCATATTGAAACACACTGGCAGCGAGGCCCAGCGCATACATATGATTCAGTGTTATACAACGCGCCGGGCTCGCTCCGTCGGCGTCGCGCGCACCCCCGGCGCTACGGTCTGTGGTGGCCTTTACAGTAAAAGGTTTTCACACGACACGCTTTCATATATTTTACCGTTATGTTGGCAAGTATGAAAAAAAAATTACAACTAAATAAAACGATTTTTAATATTCATATTTTATTATTTTCCCCCTAAAATTAAATTAAACTAGAAAATAAATGTATACAAGATATTAAAGGAATTGGTCAGCGGCGTCACCGTCTTCAGCACTACGCACACAAGTGACCAACTTTG
Source organism: Archips xylosteana (assembly GCA_947563465.1). Taxonomy (NCBI): domain Eukaryota; kingdom Metazoa; phylum Arthropoda; class Insecta; order Lepidoptera; family Tortricidae; genus Archips; species Archips xylosteana. The sequence continues at coordinate 8,971,942 of OX387370.1, forward strand.
AAGAAGTCAATAACTGTTTAAAATAATTCAAAAATACAATAACACCAAGTATTAAATAAAAAATTAAGATACCTATTTATTTCTTTACTTTAATAGTCTTCTCGACTTTTACCTCCTTGCCTTCTTTATTGTATCGTTTGGGCAGCTTGCGAGGGTTCCCTTCACCACGCTTCATGTGATGCTCTTGAGGTATTGGCATTTGCCCTCCAAAATCCACACCTGGTCCAGGCTTCAGCTTTTTTCGGAAATCAGTCTTAGTATGTATGGATACCGAAGGTATCAGCCGATTTCGACAACTGTAGAAATGGTAGTCTCTGGAAACGAACATAAAATTTACAGCTGCCATAAGCTAAGCCACTAGTGACCTGCAGCAGGCTATTATCTAACGTTTCTGACGTTTGCCTTCGCAATCACTATTTCTTTCTGTCAAACGGTATAAAATGATGACAGAAAAGAGAGAACGAAAAAGACGGTGAAAGCGAAGGCAAGTGCCTTAAGCGTTAGACAATACGGCCTCAGGAGAGATACTACGAAATTCGAAATTCGTATCATGGCATCCCTTTCACTCTTCTAATTTATTCAATTAGCGTGAACGCAATAGCACGATACGAAGTTCGAAAATCGTATTTCGTAGTATGAGGCCAGGTATTATACTACAAACTTCAAAATTCGAACTGCTTATCATGCATGCGCCGTCCCGCTCACGCTAATAGTATTGAATACAAGAGTGAGTGAGACGATACGATACGAATTTTGGAGTAGCCCCTAGTAGCCGTTAGCTTGTGATACCCCACACCAAGTCCCTAAAGGCAGCTTAATAGTGTGTGGTGTGGTCATCCCCTAAAATAGTCAGTGGTGGCAGGGACTACAGTAAAATTTGTAGTGGCCACTACCTGCGGAAGTTTTGACCATGGCATATCATATGGACACGGATGTGGAGTTAGTGTACGTCCTCCACTATTAGAAATATCATAAGTTATAAATAGAATAGTAAGTACTTATATTGAACTAAACTAATTAATTATGTGAGAAATGATTAATGTGAGCGTCAGCATAAGCAGCAACAATCTGCTGCATGTATGCAAAATTGAATTCATTTTCGTCAGTAAGATAGAAAATTATTAAAACCTTATATCAAGGAACTGGAATGGTGCAAATACACGATCTTCGATGTGCTTCTTATACTCCGCCCAGCGACACTTGAGGTATTCGTTAGTTTGAATAGAGTAGTGTTTGGTGTAAGCATGCTCGAATAGTCCCTTTTCAAAGATTGGTAGAGTGCGATAATTTTTCCCAATATGCTCGGCTACCTCTGAGAAAAATTATGAAAGCAACGCTAATCAATAATGATTTACTTGCATATTTTATTAAACAAACAAATAAAATAAAATATAATGGAAGAGCTCCGACTGCTGAAATACAGGTTCTACTCCTAGTTTGGCAGCTGTGGCCCACTTTATTTATGATTTTATCTAGTTTCCACATATATTTGCATAAGATACCTGTACCTTTTTTATGGAAATAAAGAATTATTATTATTATTATTATTGATACATTCAACGTTGGCAACATTGGCAACCAGCGGCCACTGAAGAAGTTTCGGCTTTAAGGGAACGTGCCCAGCGCGGTCAATAACAAAAATCAAATACGGTGTGCCGCAATGCCGGAGAGTGTCACCGTATATTTGATTCAGTGTTATAGAGCGCGCTGGGCACAGGTTGGCGCCCCGCGCTCCCGATTTGTGGTGGCCTTTAAATCGAGTTGGCAGCGAATGTAATAACAGTTAACTTCAACTTTCGTTAAATCTATAGTAAATTAACACCATTTAAAGCGTTAGCACTTTTAGTCACAGGTTACCAATAACTTTAATTAAAACGAATAACTTTTTGGCTAATGGTTTTAGATAATATTTTACCTTGACTCACTGTGATGTCTGGTTTTTCTCGTTTTATGTGTTTGCATTCGGGGTACGCTTTTTTATTTGCGGACATTCTAAGATAATTAAAACTTAATTAAATAAATTAAATGAAAAAACAACCACGCTAGGCGCAAAGAACTTTACAAGAGTAACGTAACGATACAGATTTCTAGCGGTGTCAACAGTTTAGTTTTTATTTTGAAAATGCCGCCAACCATAATTTCAGCCAGTGTTAACAGTGAGAGTGGATTGTGTGGAGACTGCTTTATTATCATAGACAAAAGACGAGAGAACCGTCAGATCAGAAAAAAAATAACGTCAAAAAATTATTGCTTATTTCTTATCAGAAGATCTCGTAAAGTTTATAATTCGTAATGTTTATTTAATATGTTTTGTGTATGAAAACTATAAATATTGTAGTTTAAAATGAATCTGACAGAAGTAATAAGTCCCGAGTGGAAGCCGACGCCGAATATCTGCCAATGTTGCCTTGCGGAAGGGTGTTACAAAGATATTTCTTCTGAATATTATTTCTCCGGTGAAAAAGAAGTTTACGAAGAAATACTGAAAGAAACTCTTGACATCCAAGTAAGTTAAAATAAAACTTCACTTAAAATGCTAATTAACACTATATTTGACTCATATCGGACTGCAAAAACGTATTAAATTATCGAAAAGACGAAAACATACCGTCGAATAAAAAAAAGTCGTTTCCTGCATTTTCCCGGCCGTAATTTTATAAACTCCATAAAAATATGATCAAACATTCTTTTGATAACATTAATTAAAGAAAAGTTCACCCCATTAGTAGTTCACCCTGACAATTTGCCAAAGTTCTCAGAACACACAAAATTTATTATTATAGTAGTTCCAATCATTTATTTTCTCGATGTGTAGTTTGATAGTTATAGTGTTGTGACCAAATAAGTGATCAGTAGATACAATATCGATCCAATTTTATATATACGAATAGTACTACTAGCTGATTTAAGAATCAGAGATGATGAATAGCACTATATATCTATACTTATATTATAAAGAAGAAAGATTTGCATGTTTGTAATGAATAAACTAAAAACTACTGGACAAACAAAAAATATTTCACCATTCAAATGCTACATTATTCCTGTGACTAACATAGGCTATTTTTTATCCCAGGAAAAAATTACAACGCATACAAAGTTGCGGGAACACATCTATTTCAATATATACAATACCGATACAATATCGATATTTCAATCATAACATCACTATTTGTATTGCCATAGAATGTAACTTTATTAAAACGTTTACTGCATATATAAACTTAATTTGTCTTAGATTAATATTATATGAGATCAAGGAACAAAATTAGGCAGTTGTCGTATTTTCTATACGTTGCATTTAAAAGTTTATTTTTTGCGTAAAAAACGCAGTTACATTCTACGGGAGCTGTCATTAAGAAAATAAATATACTATAGAAAAATTGTGTGCAAAATTATAATTGAAATTTGCCATGATGAAGGAAAATATTCTGAGGAATCCTGCTCAAACCAGGGAAGACATTCAATGGTGTGTGAAATTTCCAATCCACACTGAGCCCGAATGGGAACTACGGCCCAGGCCATTAGGTGAGGCCTGTGCTTTGCAGTGGGACGTATATAGGCTGTGATGATGATGATGATGATGTCAAACTCTTCATCAATATGCATTTTACGCCACCAGATCCCGCACCATGATGGTGTTAGAAGGCTCATCTGTGAAGACTGCATCACAAGGCTCCGGGGATGTCAAGCCTTCAAGCAGACCATACTCAAGAGTATGGAAACTCTTAACCACTATATTAGATTGCAAAATGACGGTAAGTTATCTTGATTTTTACTAATTTGATCATACAGTCAAAACCGTTTATAACAACATTCAAGGGACAGCAATATTTGGTTGTTAAACACGGTTGGTCATTGTAACCAGTGTTACTTTGGTATATAAGATTGTGTTGGGTTTTTTCTTGGTTGTTACATCCAATATATGTTGTTGTAATTGGTATTGCTATAAACGGTTTTGACTTATACAATACTAGCTGTTGCCCGCGACAACGCCCGCGAAAAATAGGACTATAAAAAATAGATTACAACCTATTCTCAGACCTGACAAATACAGGCAAAAAATTTGATAAAAATCAGTCAAGCCGCTTCGGAGGAGTTCGATAACAAACACCGTGACACAAGATTTTTAGGGTCCTGTACCCAAAGGGTAAAACTACTATTACTAAGACTTTGCTGTCCATCTATCTGTCACCAGGCTGTATCTCATAAACCGTGATAGATAGACAGTTGAAATTTTCACAGATGATTGTATATTTCTGTTGCCGCTAAACAACAAATACTGATAAACAGAATAAATTAAATATTTAAGGGGGGGGGGGTTATTTTTATTGTAAGTGGCCAGTATTTAGTATGTCATCCACGTTTCTCTAAAGAGGTTTCAATCATTCCTTTTTATAGTTCTAGGAAATGTATGTAAAGTATTTGATGTAAAGATATCTCCATGTTCTCCCACTGCTATAATTTCGAAAAAAATACATATTATAGGTTGTTGGTGGGTGTATTATTGGTGAAAAAAATGGAGCGGTCTCTAACGTGGAAGTAAATAAAAGAAATATCTGAAAAGTATAGTCAGCTTTTTTAACTTATTTTCTATGACATAATGAAAATATCTTTAGGAATTGTATAATATATGTGAAGCTCACTAAAATCGGTTGGCTAGAAAAAAAAATATCAAAGTAAAATCATATTTTTTTTTTTTAAACAAAAAACACACATTAGCAGTACAAGGAATACTTGACTAAGGAACAGCTAGATACAGGCACCTCCTATCTATTGCCCTCAACTGTCTGCCTGATAATATAAATAATAATAATAATAAAACTAAAGTTTAGGGTGCTCAATTTTTGCACATTAATTACTAATGTAGAGCCACACCGTCCATAAAAATTACAAGCCGAAACTCGAGGGGGGCAGAATCACTTAGCTTATCCTGGCACGGCCTTTGAGAAGTTGCGATGTTCTCCGGATCTGTTTTTTTTAAATGTGGCAGCCCTACTTGTAAGTAAGTCGAAATAGCCTTTGGTGTTTTTCGGTCGACTGTACATTAGATCACTTTACCAAATTATTTTTTGATTGGTAACTAGGGATGCAAGGTTGTTGTAATATCGATAAAAATATCGATAATTATATCGAGGTAACGAAATTATCGATAGTTGATAATATCGATGATTTTGGTCGATAATATCGATAATATCGAATTTATTTAAATTTAAATAAAAACTATGCAGTTCACTGAATAAGTGCTTTATTATTATTATATATCAGCAGTTTTTTACATACTTTTTCATCGAATGAAAACTAGAAATTATAATAATAATAATATTATAAGAAAAGGCTAATGTTCAAAGCCCATACAGGTCGTGAATTATCGATTTTTTTTCTTAGGATATGATATCGATATTATCATATCGTTATAGCGCAAATATCGATAAAAATATCGATATTTTACCTTCGATATTATCGATATTATCGGTTTTCCGATATATCGTTGCAACCCTATTGGTAACGCCATCATCCCTATTTTGAAACAAATGACGTTTCCAGAAATAAAAACCGATACAGACATGAAAGTGGAGGGGATAAAGGCAGAACCGTTACAGCTGGATGTGGAATGCGGCTCGCGGTGCGATGCTGAGGAGTACCCGGACGATGCCAGTCTGGAGGATGATGGTAAGTTTGTGTTAACATTAAGGCTATCGAGCTTTTGGCTTTAATCGATTTTAGGTATTCCATGCACTCGTATATTGTGCGTGAGAGCGGCTAGAAGCAAAGCCGCAAGCGACACAAGTCCCCCGTCCGATGGCCGAAGGAGAACTAACGCAACTAACTACGGACGAGAGGGAAGCACGACGGCTCAAGATAGGTTGGTCAGACCGCGCGTGTATTTAGGTATTTTAATCATATTACTAAAACAAATACATATTTTAAAAATGTAACAACACTAGGCCATAGAAAACATCTTGTTTTATTAACAATTAAAAAGTCATGACCTGCCGTGCATTATTTACGCCGCGCCGTACTAAGGATTTATTTTATTTTTTAGAGATGACTTAAGATTTTTTTTCTATCGAGCAAACTAAAAGCACTTAATCGTGTTTCGAAAAACACTGATCACTAGAGTGAATCCTCAAATATCTTGCACTTGAATTTCAGAACTAAAGTTTTGTTAGTAATGATTCAGCAAGAGATTTAATGAATGCAATAAATGCGCCAAAAGCTCGGTAGGGCCTTAAGGTCTAGCACACATTGGCAAAATTACGCAAGCGTATATTGGCGTAGTAAAAAAAAAAAAATAGTTTATTAAAAGAAGGTATCTTTACAAAAATGTTTACCGTTGGTCCCACACTAGGCAATGCCTGTCACGTGGCAACCAGGATTCGGGGTACATACAAAAAACTAAAAAGATTTAAATTAAGGTGGAAGCGCACGCTCTAGGCGCGAAATTCAAACTTTTTACAGTTTTTAATTTATTGTCGGTAAACGGTGTAACAGTTTAACTTCATATGGTATTTGCGCTTGTAAAACAGTGTTCTTTATACTATTGTGTAAAGTTTTTTAAGAATAAAGCTATTAGCTTGAAATACAAGTTGTCAAAACGTTGAAAGTCCGAATTTCTATGTTTGACAACTTTTATATCAAGCTAACAATTTTATTCTTAAAAAGCTTTACACAATAATATAAAGAACACTGTTTTACAACCGCAAGTACCATATAAAGTTAAACAGTTACACCGTTTACCCAAAATAAATTAAAACCTGAAAAAATTTTGAATTTCGCGCCTAGAGCGTGACGTTCCTCCACCTTAAGATATCAACTTATAAACCGCAACAAAATAAAGGTAGAGATAACATAATATGACAAAAGCTTTAATTTAACTACAATAAGAAAGAGGGGGTAGGTTAGACCGAAACAGAGTGTGTTTGTTGTGTGTGTGTGTGTTTCGTGCGAGTGAGTGAGTGTACGTGAGGGTGTGTGAGTATGTAGGTAAGTATGTAGTTACGCTTGCAATACTGTTTCAGATAATTTCGACAATAATTTCTCAAAAATAGCATAAAAAATTGCAGGCAACCGAAACTAGGTTCAGCAGTGGACGTCTTTTGGCTAAAATAATGATGATTATGATGGATGATGATCCTTTTTTCATACATTTTTAACAAGCGAAGCCGCGGGATATACTACTAGTACAGAATAATATTATAATATTATATTATTTCAGAAATTCTTGCCGATATAAAACTAGAACTGACCAACATGGAGGTTGTGGAGCTGGAGCATGATCACTCTAAACAATTGACAAGGATCAAAAGGCGCGCAAAGAAAAGCATCAAAACGGAGGATGATATTTTAGGTACGAAATACTAATATTAGTAAAGTAATTAAAAACGTGTCTTCCCAGAGTTACGAAAACCCTGTAATATTATAAACGTGAAAGTTTGTATGGGTGGATGTGTGGATGTTTGTTTCTCTTTCACGCTAAGACGATTTGACGGATTCTAATGAATGGTATCTGTGTGTCAAATTTCAAAACAAAACAAATTTCATTACAATTCGTCAAACCGTACAACCTGGATTTACTATATTTTCGTCTATGATATAGGATACTTTTATTCCGGAAAATTGTATAATTCTCGCGGGATGGTGATAAACGAAATCTTCGCCGACAGAGTCAGTAAATAAATAAAGGCCACCACAAACCGAGAGTGCGGGGTACCCACGGAGCGTGCCCAGCGCGCTCTATGACACTGGATCAAATATACGGTGACACGCCGGCAGCGCGGCACACCGTATTTGATTCAGTGTTATTGACCGCGCTGGGCGCGCTCCGTCGGTGCCCCGCGCTCCCGGTCTGTTGTGGCCTTTTTCTCAAAAACCACTAATAAAATTATTCAAGTATTTTGAAAAGATTATCCTGTAAGACCTGTAGGACTCTATATGTTAGGTAAGGTTTTTTTACTTTTTATAATAAAAAAATTATTATACGAAATGATGAATTATGCCTAAAAATTTTATGCAATCTAACAGTGAACCAATAAATTTGGGTCGATCAACTTTTCTTTGTCACTTGTTTGTCGTTGCTATAGTGACGGTCTCCTGAGTAACTCTTTAAACCGTAAGTTTATCTGATTAAAATTTGCCAAACATGCATTTTTGTGGTAGTTTTAAACCCCTTCAACAATTGGTCATCTAATAAGCATGTTAGTTAATGTGACACAACATTTCTTCTAATCAAACTGTACTACTTTTGTTCCCTCGCTGACGGGACAGAATAACAACAAGAAATAGTTGATCCACCCAAATCTATCTTTGATTCCAGACAAATGTGAACGCAAAGAGGACTGGTCCAAGATCGCAGAGAGGCGGGGAAACGGACCAATACTGAGAGAGAACTCTTTGAAACTGCTAGCCAACTCGACCATGTGCGTTTTCCAATGGAACAAAAGCAGATACCGATGCTTCTGCTGCAAAGAGCCCTTCTCGGACATAAACATGCTAAAACAACATACAAATAACAGTCACACCATTGAAAATATAAAGAAAAAGATAATTCTACAGCAGAACAGACTCGTCAAAGTCGAGGTAAATGCTAATTCCTAGTGATGTCCCGAGTCGCTGTTTTGAAGGATCGAGTCGAGTCGAGTCATTTTATGTGGTATTCGAATCCTGACTCGATTCCGCGACTCGAGTCAGTTAATATTTTATTTGAATCCTGACTCGATTCCGCGATTCGAGTCCAGTGAAGACCTACTCGAGTCTATGTTTGGTATCTATTCGAAAGTTTACTTGAGTCAAGAAGTTCGTGTCCAGAAATCAAGTCCGTGACCAATTTTATAACAAAAAGGAAAAATCGAAAAGTATCTTCAAACAGCATAGTACTTATTCATTCATTGCTTAAGTAAAAAGAGATTTCAAGCGAGTCAATCTGACTCGAATACTAGACCCGCTCGAGTCAGCGAGTACGAAACCGATTCTCTCTGACTCGAGTACCGAATCAAGTCTGGCGTACTCGAAACAAAATATTTTTGTACTCGAGTAGGCGAGTACTAAGCAGGAATCGAGTCTGACTCGAGTCAAGCCGTACTCGGCACATCTCTACTAATTCCTCTCCTTTCTCATTGGGGCAATATTGACTCGTTCAAATTCTGGGTATTTTCCTAAAATTTCTAAGTCATCAATTTAAAAAAAAAATATCAAATTTCGGCTAAGACATATATGGCTAAAAATGTTCAAAAATACCTCGGCTATCACCCCCTTAAAGCTTTGCACGTAGCTACCAAACACCCTGTATAATATAAAAATGAATCGCTGAATGTGTTGCTAAGCGCATAACTTCCGATCGACTGCACCAAATTGGATAATTCTTTTTTTATTGCGTTTGTTTTTGTCAGGAGAAGGTTCTTATGAAAGAAATTTAAAAAAAAATACAACGGGGGCGAAGCCGCGGGCATCAGCTAGTAGTTTATATATTTATGACTATATAGATCATGCCACGAAGAAGTATTAACTACTTACAATATTATGCCCAAACAGGTTGAACCGTATTGTGTGATGAGTTTTTGTGAATATATGTATTTTCTTTCTTTCTAGGTATCAAGCTTATTCTGCAAGATTTGCAACCACCCCTCGCACAATTTGGGCGATCTCCGTAATCATCTGACAACGCATGACATAAAATTCGAATTAAAAGAAGATCTACTGGTGCCATTTAAAATAGAGACTAACTTACAATGCCAGATATGCTCGGAACACTTCACTGTGTTTAGATTACTGAACATGCATATGAACAAGCATTACCAGAAGCAGGTCTGTCACATATGCGGCGCTGCTTTCTCAAATCTAGTGTTCTTAAACCTTCACAAGACGAGGTCGCATCGTCCTCTGCGATGTAAAGAATGCGATGAACAGTTTAATAATAAAATGGAGAAAAAACGCCACGAAATACAAGTACATAATATCAAATATGAGAGGAAACTTCGCTTTCCATGCCCATATTGTACAGACAGGTTTTTCCAAGAGAACTTTCGAGTTCTTCACTTAGTTGAAAAACATGGCATGCCAAAACCAGACCACAGATGTCTGGTTTGCGAGAAATCATTTGTGACTAAATCGTTGTGTAATAATCATATGAAAAACGTTCATATGAAGGAGAAGAATCATGAATGTGACGTGTGCCATAACCTTTTTTATACTAAGTCGGATGTGGCGAGGCATAGAGTAACGCATACGGGTGAGAAGAGGTTTTCCTGTACGCTTTGTAGCAATCTGTTTGCTACCAAGGACTCTTTGAGGCGACATATGAAGAGGACGCATGTTGGGGTGCATTAAAAGAATAGAAAATAATGTTGTTTTATTATAAATCACGTCCACTGCTATAGGTAACGCCACGAGAGTTGAGGTCACACATACAGCATGTCATGTAATGACAGCGGGATTTTGACATTTATTCGTACTGATAGCAAGTTCAACAGACTCAACAGTGAATTACAAGATGGACTAAAAATTTTCTTCAACCTATTTCGTTAACAATTATTTAGGAAAATACATCTAATTCAAACAAAACAGAAAATAAAATATATTGATCTATTTTATTTAAATCAGATAAACATATTTTTCGCTACTTATAAAATACCGATTTTTTTGTTGCGAATATTTCTTATCAGTTTCAAATTGTTTTATTTCAAAAATATGTTGTATGATACAAGAAAAATTCTAATATGCAGTATTGCATAGGCATTTCACCAAAGATCATATAATTCACATTTTCATTCACTCACTACTTTTTTTTGCAATCAATACTTTATGTAGCTGTGTGTGTAATCATTCGCCTCAACTCTTGTGGCGTTACCTATAGACAAAGGCGTTCCCTATCCACGATTAGTGCACTAGCTCTAAATGTGCACCAATATTGTTGCGATAGCAATAGTCTATCGATAATATCGTGGCCTTGAAAATCAGTCATACTATCGATTGTCCTATCGAAACTATCGACCCTTGACGATACTATCGATTGTGAAAATTAGGCGATACTATCGAACTTGGTCGATACCTACTAAATTATTTTATTAATGCAACTTTAATATGATGATAAATAAGAAATAAAATTAATATCAATATAACACGATTTTATTAATATTTTACAATATTTTAATGTAATGACATATTTACAAATGCTAAAAGATAAAACAATGTTCTTGGCTATTGATTTATTTTAAAATTTATACAACTTGAATATAAAATCAAATATGTTTGAGTGCAAAATTGTCCCCGTAAGTATTATGCTAGACGCAAAGCCAGAACTAAAGAACAGGTCATCGTCGCACTTTGCGGAGCTTCTATTCCTAAGTTCTGACGTATACTAAAACTTTTATGTTTTAAAATTGAAGCGACACATTTTATTGAATATTTTTAAGTAACAGACAGATTTAAAAAAAAAATTAAAGCATAAGTACAGTTAGGTTTGTAAAAAAACGCAGTACCGCGGCAAAGTATACCTGTATATCCTTAAGCTCCAAACGCACAGACAGCGGAGGTGTGGCGGGGACGGTTGTAATATTCTAACTTGTATGAACGGTGGTGCGGTACCGTACCGCGAACTCGTTCATACAAGTTAGAATATTACAACCGCCACGCCTCCGCTGTCTGTGTATTTGGAGCTTTATGGCATCATCATTTCATTAGTGATGTCAACCCCTAAAAAATGTATCAGGATAGGCTTCAATTTTACTCATTACCGCAATCGTCAATTTCCTCCAATTGTATAGGAATATCATCAAACAAGCTCCCATCCATTCTCCTTCCGTGCCGATTCTTCAAATGTTTACTCAGCGAATACTTCATTTTGAATTTACACACGCAAAAATTGCACGAATAAGGTTTGACTTCTATATCTGTGTGCGTACGCCTTATATGCTTCTTCATGCCATGCGCAGTAAAGAAACTCATGTCACACGTCTTGCAAACATGGTTTCTCTCCGCATTATGGATCCTCCGAACATGCAATTTCAAGTTGTTCGGAGTCAAAAAAGTCTTCAAACATATATTGCAAGTCGCTATAGGCCTCTTAGCACCATGCATTTGATAGTTATGCTCTTTAAGCAAATAGGAATACCTAAATATTAAATTGCACTGTGTGCATGTACGTTTATTGGGTTTCATACTGACTTTAATTTCCTCATCACACACACACTTGTCTTTATCCACACACTTCTTGCACTTCTTCTGATGCACTATCCTTTTATGAATGTCTAGGTTTTTGAAATTGATATACGCGGCGCCACAAATTTCGCAAACGTAGTTAGGGAAGTGTGAATTCATATGCATGCTTAGAAAAGCGAACGTGTTACAAATCAGACCGCATATAGCACAATTTAGTCCGTTATCAAGCTTGAACGGTATCAACAGATGTCCAGCATTGCTGAAAACGAAATCATGTATCTCGGTGAGGTGTTCTTGCAGTGCTTTCAAGTCTTCGCATGGTTCCAAGCATCTGTTGCAATGGAGATTTGATATTTCAGCTTTCTTGTAGGCGAGTCCGGTCACCGGATTAATCTTTATGACTAACTCCTTGGTGTGCGAGTGAATTTTTGTATGCTCTTTTAATTCGTCCATGGTTCTATAGGTTTCGTAGCAGTAGAAGCAGCCAAATTTAGCTCGACCGGCTTTGAACAAGCACATGTTCGAGTTCCGGATGAGTTTTAATGTATCTGCTCGCATGTCTAGATGGGATTGGGTTACTTCTGGTCTCTTCTTTACATTGGGCTTCTCTTTCTTCACTCTTGAGCCTGGAATTAGAATTTTACCTTAAGTCCCATCTCGTAGCCAGGTTTTGTAGCTGGCTTCCGAATGGGAGAAATAGCAAAGCTAGCTACAAAACGGGAATTCTTAAGTCACATATTTATCATTTATTTAGTATAACAGCAAATAATATTTATTGGTATAATTAGGGAATAAACTGGTCAGATTCTACCTACGCCAAGTGATTTTTTAGTCACTATACGAATATCGATGTGATACGTTACGGCATCAATAAAAGAATTTTTAGTTAGAGCTTGTCTAATTTAAAATGACGCGCCCCACCACCGCATTTACGCATAGGATTTGAAACTCAATTTAAGCTACAATAGAGAAATATTTCTCTTGGCAGATGTGCATAAATGCGGTGGTTGGGCGCGCGTCATTTTAAATTAGACAAGCTATACTTAAGTTTATTTATTCAATACTAGCTGTTGCCCGCGACTCCGTCCGCGGAGAATAGTATTGGTTTGTAGTACATGCTATGTATCAGAGATGGCGCTGTATGTGAAAAAAGATTTTCCCGCTTTTCTGTTGAAATTTTTCCTGAATTTTCTTTGCTATAAACCTCACGGAGCCCGAGACCTTTCCAACGAATGCAAAACCGTGGAAATCGGTTCGTGCGTTCTGGAGTTATAGCGTCAGGAAGGAAAACCCGACTTATTTTTATATAGTAGAGATAATATTACTTCATTCAGTCAAGTAACAAGAACAATATATTGAAGTCGTCCAAGGTAATGAATAAGATTAGCAATAATACATAGTATATACAAAAATATAGTACTAAGAGATATGAAATAAAAATTACAATTTTAATAAGATACCTAAGATACACTCACCGGCAAAAAATTTGGCCCACCAGTCCACCTTTCATACAAACAAGGTCACTTTGATGTCTTGGTTCTCCACTAGGCGGTGCTTTGGCTGTGATCTGATGATGGCTATACACATTTAGAAAAACAACTAAAATGGCAATAAAATGAATGAAAATCTCAGTGCTGTACAAATTCTCTTGCTGTGATGTAAACGGGTTGTTGAATTAGTTGCGTGTGTTAGAAACTCTGGACCACCATTATCGATGCTCTGAATATCCATCATCAGATCTCAACCGGGGCACTACCCTGGTGTAGAAATAAGGCATCAAAGTAGCCTCGTTTGTATGAAAGGTGGACTGTGGGCCAAATTTTTTGCCGGTGAGTATATCTACTAGGGATCGTCATAACAAAGAGACAAAAAATCAAAATTAAAAAGTATATAGCAGGATTTCTAACCACTAGGCTTATTTATTTTTGATGTGAAAAAGATAGTACTTACGCCTCTTTTTCCTGCCGCCCTTCGATTCCTGCGCAGCTAGGATGTTGTTGGCCAGATCTGTCATAACTTCTAAGTCGCCCCCTTCCGTCTTCGTGTCCAAGCTAATAATGTATATCGCTTCTGAAAAGAAATTTTATCTAAAGTATAAAACACACCTAACAACGCAGAATTCGTTTATCGCTATCCCGCGATATCGCAGGAACTACACAATTTTCTGGGATAAAAAGTATCCTATATCCTTTCCTGGGACTGAAACTGTCACTATCCAATTCAATCTAAGTTCAGCAATTTAAGCGTGAAGAGGTAACAGACAGACAGACACACTTTCGCATTTTTAAAAACAGTATGGATATGGAGGATAGGACGAAGAAGATACAAGCACAGATATCAGAATAAATAAATAAATAAATAGCGCTTTGGAGCAAAATGCACAAAACGCAAAATGTACACTACGCGCAATATGTAACCAATAGCAAAATTTGCAATACGCAAAATGTATACAACACATATTGTGAAATTCGCGGAACGTACAAAACGCAGAGTACAAATTGGGAATGTCTAAAAAAAAATTACCAGTGGTTTTTATTTTTTTTTTGTATAGAAAAGTCAATTATAAGAAACTAATTTCAATATTTTGTCATATAGTTCTCTACTTTTTCAAAATTAATTTTTGAAACTATTTTGGTTGATGACGTCAGATTATAATTGAGGGCTTCGACACTGTCAAATTTCTAAATCTATCTAAATGCGTACGATAAGGCAACCCCTTTAATTATTTTTTGCGTAGTGGTACACTCTTGGGTACACTGTAACTAGTGTCACTTTACTGGCGCTGTCAAAGTGCTAGATGTCAGACAGCGGGTCCAAATCAAACTCCGTAGTATGATGATGATGATGATGTATGGGGACGCCTCGCTGAGCCAGGCGGGCTGTCGACCGTACTCCGTAGTATAATCCACGTGTAAATTGTGAAGAATTCTAACCACACAGAATAAAGTACGACTCGGACCGGTCACGCAATTTACACCAATGTCAAATGAAGGTCATTATTTATTTGTTATTTAATAAATTCATTACACAATATTAAAATTAAATAACTACAGAAAAAGAGTTAAAAAGCGTTTATCTCGAAATGGTTTTTGATTTACTATACATTGCAAAAAAATAGAAGACATCCCCAATTGGGAAATTAATAAATATATTTTTCGATTTGTACATTTTTCGAATGTCATCATCATCATCAGCCTATAGCAGTCCACTGCTGGACATAGGCCTCCCCCAAAAAGCGCCATTGCGCCCTGTCCTCGGCTAGACGCATCCAGCTTCTGCCAGCAGCCTTTCTCAGATCGTCACTCCATCTGGCCGGAGGGCGTCCCACACTACGTTTGCCAAGACGCGGTCTCCACTCAAGAACTCGTTTACTCCAGCGGTTGTCAGTTCTTCGACAGATATGACCAGCCCACTGCCACTTCAACTTGCTAATTCTCTGAGCTATGTCGATGACCTTAGTTCTGTGTCGGATATCCTCGTTGCGGATTCTATCTTTCAGAGAAACTCCTAGCATAGCTCGTTCCATAGCTCGCTGAGCGACCTTGAACTGGTGGATTAGCCGTACTGTGAGTGTCCACGTTTCAGCTCCGTATGTCATTACGGGTAGGACGCACTGGTTGAAAACTTTCGTTTTCAGACTTTTTTTTTATGTTAGAAAGGCCAGACAAACTAACTTGTGGGTCACCCGATGTTAAATGATCACCACTGTCCATAGACACCCGCAGCGCTTTACGCGAAGCCAGTGCGTTGTCGGCCCTAAAGGAGAGGGAATATGGGAAGGGGGAGAGGAAAGGGGTGAGGTTTTGAGCCCCCGGCACTCTCACTGACCGTACGAAACGCAAGCAGGATTACTGCTACTTCACGCCGGTGTTCTGTGAGAGGGTGGCACTGCCCCGGACGAGCCGGCCCATTCGTGATGCAGCGGCTAGCTATAACATGGCTCTACCACTACTAAACACACATTGCGGTATGGATGACGAGAAAACTTGACGCAATTTTCCGAATGCTGCCCAGCCCAGCTGAATCCTCCGCTTGGCCTCCTTCTCAAAATTGTTTCTACCTAGCTGCAAAATCTGCCCGATGTACGTGTACTTCGAAACAACTTCAAGAAGGTTTCCATTGACGATGACGGGCCCTGGATCAATGCGGCCGTTGACCATAATTTTGGTCTTATCCACATTCATACCGAGGCCTATCTGACGTGAGGCTGATGCTAGGTCGTCCAACATTTGTCTCAGCTCCTCCAACGACTCCGCCATTAAGACTATGTCATCTGCGAATCGTAAGTGTGAGATGTACTCGCCGTTTATGTTTATGCCCATACCTTTCCAGTCCAGCGTCTTAAACATATCCTCCAACGCGCTTGAGAACAATTTCGGTGATATGACATCCCTTGTCTCACTCCTCTGCGCAGTTGGATGGGTTTAGACTTCTGATCCTGTACTTGGACACTCATTGTGGCGGCTTCGTACAGACATCTCAACACTTTGATATAACGATAGTCTACTTGGCATCGCTGTAAGGACTCCAGGACAGCCCAAGCTTCAACAGAGTCAAAGGCCTTCTCATAGTCCACAAATGCCAGACATAGAGGCTGATTATACTCTTCGGACTTCTGTATAATCTGCCGTACTGTGTGTATGTGGTCCATGGTGCCAAATCCTCCTCGAAACCCGGCCTGTTCCGGTGGCTGAAACTCGTCAAATGTACTTTTAGGATAACTCGATTAGCCAAACATAAGATGACTTGTATGTGAAAAGTAGTCATATTAAATCTTTAGCTTCCATTTAACATAAGTTATCTACAGTGTGTAAATGATTTGACAGTTCAATTTAAGAATTTATATCTGCAGAACTTAGCATCAATTTAGATCTCCACACTTTTGTTGGTGTAGTCCACAACCAATATTTTTAGTATTGAACTTGGCTAACATTTTTCACATTTTTCAGACGGCCGGATAGCCTAGTTGTTAGAGAACCTGACTATGAAGCTTGAGGTCCCGGGTTTGATTCCCGGTCGGGGCAAATATTTGTGTGAAAAATACAAATGTTTGTGCTTGAGTCTTGGATGTTTAATATGTATTTAAGTATGTATTTATCTATATAAGTATGTTTATCAGTTGTCTAGTACCCATAGTACCCATAAGCTTTGCTTAGTTTGCAACTAAGTCAATTGGTGTGAATTGTCCCGTGATATTTATTTATTTATTTATGTTTTTGGTGGGATAGCTTACTTACCCTCATCATCATTGTTTTCTCCAAGATCCAAATTGAATCCCTCATAGTTTATTTCACCTTCCAACTCCTGGACCTCTTCATATACCTCATCATTGTCCACTGTATCAATAACCTCATACTCTGAAATTTAAAATTGCACTTGGTAGTTCATGGAAATATCCTTAGATTTTCGTAACAAAGATATGGTTGAAATGCTTCAGAACCCCACCAAATTAATAACAAATAAATAAGAATTAATAACAAATTGACAACATTTCATATTTTTAAGACTATAATTTGATTTGTTCTCTGTATTCTGTTAGGAAAGAGAAAGACGCTGATAGTTTTAAATTTTCACTAGGATTATTAACCTTTTCAACGCTCTGTCAAATACAACAGCTCTCACTCATACACCATGACATCGGAATGTCAAACGCGAAGTTGAACCCTACAGAAATGCATGTAGGTAGATATCGTTCTGCACGCCATGACTGATATATAAGTCGTTGGCGTAGAACCTGTGGTGCTGATATATGTGTCGTTGGCGTCGAAAAGGTTAATTAATTTATTACAATTTTTTTAAGATATGCTTATTCTAAAATGGCGTAACTCCAAAACTACCACACAATAGATCCATTACTTTTGTCTAGTCTCTATTAAAAAAAAGTGATGACGTAAACCTGACGTTGAGGTAGTTATCAAATTTAAAATTATGACAGCTCTTTTCTCTGGTGAAAAAGGCAAAGGAAACATATCTATTCTGTGGTAGTATTGGTAAATTCAGATATATTTTTTGAATTTCGTGTATTTTTTTAAATATGGAGAAATAAATTATAATAAATATTTATCCGTGTTCAGGAGGCAAAACTCTTTTTTTTATGTTAGAGAGGCCAGACAAACGAACTAGTGGGTCACCTGATGTTAAATGAACACCACTGTCCATAGACACACGCAGCGCCTTACGCGATACCAGTGCGTTGTCGGCCCTGCAGAAAATTGTACACTTTTCGATTCCTGTAGTAATTTACAGGTGTTAAAAAAATGAAATCTCGTCAATTGACCTAGTCCCAATCTTCGTATTTTTTATAGGTATGTAATATCAAGGATGATATAGACTGGATTAGCAATCGCCATAGTACAGATCGGCCGCGGAAAAATAGTTTGATTATTAAATCTAGATGGCACTCAGGCTATATTTCTGCGCCATCTAGATTTAATAATCAAACTATTTTTCTGCGGACAATCTGTACTATG
Organism: Archips xylosteana; assembly: GCA_947563465.1. Classification (NCBI taxonomy): domain Eukaryota; kingdom Metazoa; phylum Arthropoda; class Insecta; order Lepidoptera; family Tortricidae; genus Archips; species Archips xylosteana. The sequence goes on from OX387370.1 coordinate 8,990,568, forward strand.
GCAATTGCTAATCCAGTCTATATCATCCTTATCATCCTTGGTAATATATACCTTCTTCCAGCTTTATCTGGCTCCGCAGGCTCTGTGCAATGGTCTTCCCTGCATCAACCACCTGTTTCTTGAACTCTGCTGCATCACGGAGCCTTGCTATGCACTCGTCACATATCTGGCTAGTGCCACTATTGTCTTCATAGGATATCTGTAAAATGCCATCAATGATTACACATTTATAGCGTAAGTTCCCAACATGAATGCAGAGATGGGCATTAATGGATAATTTTTTTAATCAACTAATCAATTGTCAAAACCTTATTTGGCCAGGGGAGAGACTGTTAGATTTTTTTATCTATCCTATTTTTCATTAGTGGATGACTTAGGTAAATATTTTATTTCTATGTGTCCAAAATTACTGGTATATGTTGAAAATCGGTTTGAGGACAAGCCAGGGGAGAGATGTTTTCATCATCATCATCATATATTTAAGAGCTAGGCTCTTGTCGGTGGAGAGATGTTTTACATGTTAAAAATACTATTGTGACTAAAGTAAGTAAATCTGGATAATGAATTTGACTGGCCATATTGAAACTGATGAATTTTAAAAGATAAGATGTTTTTCTTCTTAGTTTTTTTGTACAGCTCGCGCGATAAGAGTTTGGCTTTGACCTTCGGGTGGAGGGGATTACTGCGCATACCCCGCACCCCCGTTGATACCCAATACGCAATAACGGTCAAAGCCAAACTCTTATCGCGTGAGCAACCTTTTCATTTAACCTTTCAAAACCTGAGCACTACCAACAAAAGTAAACCCAAGAACTTTATGAATATTTGCGTTTGGCTCCATTTGGCTTGACAGTACTTTTTCGCTGACTCCCCCGGTAGCCGGCGGGAGTTCAAAGGTTAAACGCACATACATAGCTGTTCTTATTATTTCTTTGCATCTGCTATGGAAATAAGTGTTAAAATTGGCTACCTACGAGACAGGCTATGCCTAGTATAGGGGCCAGTGCAATCTTACTTGAAAATTGATGCCATCAAAAGTTTAAGAAAATTAGAAACACCCAAGTATCATTTGCAGTGGCATCAAAACGTACCATGTAGTGGTGGGCGAAGCATTATGGAGCCGTAAATAAGTCATAGCCACAATGATTTACAATTCAAGTCTCAGCCAATAGGTAAAATAAGTTTGAAGAAAATATATTTTATAAACATAACTTAACCTAACAATGAAAAGTCGTCCCTCAAATACTTTGGGTGAATATTCTTTAAAAAGATAGCGTGTTTAATCGTAATTTGATGGAAAAACTTACAAAAATATTGAAAGTGTCGAGCAGCATATCTGAATAAACTTCTGTACGTCCATCCTCTTCGTACGTTGCCGATATGTCCTTATCACAACCTACAGCTAAACAACAACGGCAAATATCCAACTGCTTCATCGTGAATTAGAAGCGGAGAAACATTAATAACATTTTATTCAATATTATGATCATATTGATAATACCACAGATTAATAATATGTAGCTAGGATAATACACAATATACATTATTCATTATTATACATTCAAGACATTCATTGACATGACATTCGCCGCCATTACAGAGTAGTATTTCCATCTCGTCAACGTCTAGACGACATGTCATTCGGAAGTTAATTTTTTCATGTTACGTCACAAATTATTAGCAAAATAACAGCGAAATATTTATCACTCTCGACAGTATTTATGTTCTTAACAGTTGAGATTTAAGTAAAATAAAATAGAATTACTTCAGAAAAATGCACATTTTTTCAATTACAAATATGACTATGAAATGTCACAATTGAAATAAAAACAAGCTACGTGGAATTTTGTCCAATCACAAGTAAGCTTATGCCGAATAACCAATTAAAACAATGCTTGGTTTTTTTGGCGACATCTACTGATTCTATTCTAAAACTCTATTCCAGCCACTTAACTAGTGCACCAAAAACTTCGGTTACTCGTTAAGAGATGACGCTACTTAGTTAAGTTTTGCTACTCGCTATAAGATGGCGCTATCTGCAACTAACGGTCTAAGTTTGGGCAGTTTGGCGTTGACCAAAACATCACTAATCAGAGTGATTCTGATCACATTATCAATTATTTCATTATACAACAAATTTCTAGTTTCTGAGACCGGTTCGGTCACCTAGGTCCAATTCCCTGAATGTCCAGTCTGTCTATTTCGTCCAATTCCCCAGATGTCCTATTCCCCGAACGTCCAATTCTCCGAATGTGTAACTCTTTAGTTCCATTAGGTGAGTATGGCGATATTTTTTCCAAAATCGTTTATTCCAGATAGCAAATTTTCCATTCGCATTTTTTTCAAACGCTTTTTTTCTCACTATAGTTTTTTACTGAAGCTTATTTTCACAATAGCGTTTTTTCCAATTTGAATTGACACAGAAACAGTGTCGAGCATAGCGCGGAGCTCCTTCTTCTGTGTGCTTTGGCCCTTCGGGCCGATGCAAACTTAACATAACCTAAACCTACCTATGTTTCTGTATCGATTAAACTTGAAATATAACTTTTAGACGTTCGGGGAATAGACATTCGAGGAATTAGACATTTGAGGAATGGACTTTCTGACAATACTTTCGCAAACTGGACATTTAGGGAATTGGATCTAGGTGGCCAGTCCCACGCGGAGACGCTGAATTCACACGATCGCGTACAATGACTTCGTTAACATCCGTTTTTCTGTCACATAGATATATTTATTTCAAAATACTTACTGATAAAATAAGAACATAAAGTACCTAAATTGGAATTATAATTAAATGTTAATTAAAGTAGTAGTAGTATTTATATTAGATCTTTTACAGATCCAAAGAAAACTCAGATTATTGTAAAATAAAACACAGTTCCGTTTTAATAATTAATATAATATTCGGAAGGTAATATTATGTATTGTGTTTATCCGGTATACATTGTTATAAAAGCCGTCACTTTTTAGTTGATTAACGATATTTTACAAGCTTTTATTTAACTTGCAATGTACCTATGTACGTATAATTAATGTATGGGTCAAATCTTGGAAGTCGAATTAGACCCACTTCCAGTAGTCGGATTAGCTTGAAATTTGGTATGTAGATTGGATGACAATGTAAGTACAGTCAACAAAAAGTACAGTCAGCTAAAAAGCTTGCTTTTAAAATGTTTTTTTTTATAAAAACTTACGTTTTCTCTAAATCACCAAATTTTATGAAAAATTTTAACTTGCTACTTGTCCAAGAGTTTGGGCTGAGCGTTGAGTCAGATTTGGCTTTTTTTATGCGATATTGCGATAACACTACTTCGTTTCGCTAATGCGTTCGCCGGACTCGTTTCAAACTACTTAGGCGAACGAACGTCGTCTTCACATTAGTCTGTCCGCCTTGCGGCGGCCATCTTGAGGCGGTGGCAGCTGTCACTCGCCGAGTGCGGCAGACTACCGTTCTTTACACTGTTGCGGCCACCGTACGTTGCGTGCGGCAATAGACACAGTAATTGCCCCTTTATATATTAGGTTTCCCGAGAGGCGAGTATATGTCCATGCTGCCTCTTCAAATGCCTCCTTAACGAATCCTTCCCTTTAAATTTACTCTCACAATACCCACAAGCAAACGACCTCACATCAACATGCGTCTTCTCATGCCTTTTCTGATCAAATTTAGTAAAAAACCTCATTTCACACTCGTCACAAGGAAAATTCCTCTCCCTCACATGCACAGAACGCACGTGAATCTTTAAATTTTGCGAATTCGGAAAAGTTTTCGAACACAACGTACACTTGCTCAGCTGCCTTTTTAAGCCATGCTCTTGAACTTTATGCTCGACCAGTTGGTACGTGTATCGGAACGTCTTGCCACAGACAAGACAATGACGTTTCGAAAAACAGCTGTTGTGACAGCTACGCATATGACGTACGCGCGCGTAATTATTTAAAAAAGTTTCCGGGCAAAGGCTGCATTTGTTTTCTCTGTGCTGCGTTTGGTGTATGCGTAAACTCATGCGGTTTATGTATGAATTGCCGCATATTTCGCAAACGTTGTAAGAAAAATGATTATTCATATGCATGGACAATCTCATGTATGTGTTGAATTTTTCGTTACAAACGACGCATTTGAACGAGTCTTCTAGTTTGTAAGGGATTAGGAAATGTTCCGCGTCTCCGAATTCGACGCCATGTTCGTTTATTAGGTGTTTTTTCAGTTCGGTTAAATCGTAGCACGCTTGCGCGCATTTCGTGCATTCCAAAGACGAAATATCAGCATTGTGATAAGATAGGCCTCTTAGTCGGTTGAATTTTAATCGTATAAGTTCATCAGCATGTATTTTACTGTGCTGCCGTAGCTCTTTGACCGTGAAAAACGCCTCATGGCATAGGAAACAGCCAAATTTTGTTTTCAGAGACTTGAACAGGCATAAGTTTGAGTTGAAGACTAGTTTCAAGGAGTTCTGCTTCATGTTTTTGTGGTTCTGGGATTCTGGTTGCTTCATTTTTCGTTTTATAACCCTCTCATCAGCATCTGCAAAAGATCATAAAAAGAACTTAATTATTATTCGTATCATTTGTATACTAGACCTTAAGTAATGGTGATAAGAACACTTTTGATTTGACTACAGCAAAATATAATTTGGGTTCAGCCACCAGCTCCTGGATCTCTATTTTTTTACGGATCCTCCACGTGCCGTCGTCTCTCTTGACAGGTCCCAGGATCTTACGCAAGACCTTCCTTTCCGCTACAAGGAGTTGAATGATATTCCTCTTAACTATTCTTCGGCGTAACAAAATCACACAGACTTCGCTGGTTCGGCCACCTACTCCGAATGGGAGAGGATCGTGCTGCCAAGAGAGCGTACGTGGGTCGACCGACTGGTCGCCGCCCGGTTGGGCGACCCAGGTACCGCTGGGGGGACAGTGTCCAGGCGGATTTGCGACGTCATCAGGTCGACGACTGGCAAGAAGCTGCGCACGATCGGGACAGATGGCGTGCTCTCGTTTCGGAGGCCAAGACCCTCTTTGGATCCCTGAGCCAAATTAGTCAGTTAGTTAAAATATAATTTGCATTCCCAGATCAAGTGTATTAACTCAAAATAATACATATTTTTAATTTAGACCTTATAATAATTATATAAAGTCTAAATTAGAATAATACATTATTTTGACTTGATGCTGTTGATGTGGGAGTGCTAATAATTTTTAGGATACCTAGTTTTTTTTAATTATGGCCTTGGTTTATTTGTTGTTTAATAAATATTTGCCTGATAATTATTTCATAATCAGTAAATAGTATATGTTTTGCATCAGAATAATTATTATTTATTTCAAATTGACTTAGAAATTAGCATAGGATAATTTTGTGATTTGTCCTTACAAATCACAAAATTAGGCAATTAATTAATTAATAAAGCAAAATAAGAAAAATAATAGACTTAAAAATTCTTAAAAAAACTTCACTTAATAAGTTATTGTCAAAATTTTAATTTTAAGATTTCAAATAACCTTCTCACCTTCAACAACCTCCCCATTCTTCAAACGCTTAGACAAATGATGTTTCAAGTTCCCATTTTCCTTTATTTTCACAGTTTTATCATCATTTTGCTCCTCCTCAGTTCCGTTTTGACCATCAATAATATTTACGTAAAATAATTTATCTGAAAAATCAGATGCTAAAATTAATATTAACTTGATAGTGCTCAAGCATATGGTAAATACACATTTTTTGGTTCAGATCTCTCCTCCGGGGATGGCAAAGTGAAGGGTCTATGAGTAGTTTAAAAAAAATTGTACTTATATACATTAAAAGCTTAATGAAAACAAAATTATGATCGCATCCTTTGAGGAAGGAAAGTTACATACAAATTATATGGGTAACTTTCGTTAGACAAAATAATCAAGTAAGTTTTGTTTTAACCATTTCAACGCTCTGTCAAATACAACAGCTCTCACTCATACGCCATGACATCAGAATGTCAAACGCGAAGTTGAACCATACAGAAATGCATGTAGGTAGATATCGCTCTGCATGCCGTGACTGATATATCAGTTGTTGGCGTAGAACCTGCGGTGCTGATATATGTGTTGTTGGCATCGAAAAGGTTAATTAAAGCCCTTAATTGTGTAAAATTTTTTTTGAAAACAACTTTACGAGCCAACATTTTTTAGCAAAGTCTAACATCACTGTTTCATTCACCAATTTAAATAAATCTTAAGTTTGTTGACTTGGAATTTCTACAGAATAGACAGCTTTTGTTTCTTGTGCTGTGTATTACCAAGATACCATAGAGCTTCTGGATGCTTAATGAAAGAGCTATTGCAAAGAAAAACTTCTGGAAACCAAGTGAGAAAGGGCAGTAATGTTCATAGAATGCGATTAAGCTCTCATATGCCGAAAGTAAAAAAAACCTGCATTCTAGTCTCATTGGTTTAAAATAGTACCAATACAATGCAATACAATACAAATATTCTTTATTGAACACCAAAAGCAGTACAGTGACATTACAATACTTTTACTTTTAGTTTACCACTGACAGACGGCTTGCCTTCATTTCATTTCCAACTTTAACACCATACAAATAAAGTAGCTATTACAAAATCTGCAAACATGGGTAACAGTATTCTAAAATTGGCTTTATTTGTAGGTTGTTAAAGTTGAATATGAAATGAAAGCAAACCATCTGTCAGTGGTAAACTTTATGTAATTTTACTGTACAAAAATAACAATTCAGGCAGACAATAGGCGGTCCAATACAAAAGGATAGGTTGCCTTAAATCTGACACAGATCCGCGTTCCGGCAAACAACAGGTTAAAACACAAATACAACCCCACCCCATATTTGTTGATCTACTTAGAATAAAAAACAACAATGCACAACCACTGTAACCATTCTATAACCTTACTGCAAATGTGGTATGTGGTATTTTAGGCATAAGCAATCCAAAACCCTAAGAACTCTTTGTCTTAAGTCTGAAATACGGATCACAATACGGACAGTAATAGTTACCGTTTTTACTATCACCCACATCTTTGTGAAATAAATCTTCATCAAAACTAACACTGACATTCTCATCAAAGTCATTAAGCTCCAAATCTAAATTCTGGTTCCCAACTATCGCCAGATGCCTTCTGGAGTCCAGAATTCTAGATTTAAATTCTGTAGCCGCCCGCAAGTCAATAATACATTGTTCACAAATATTGTAGTATTTAGTTTTTGTATCTTCTTGTATCTGTAATTTACCATAATTATTAAATAAATAACTTGAACCGGTGTCTGTGAAAAAAGGTTATGATAATATTATTCTTGAATTTTCACTTTTTCTAAATGGTGTAATTTTTTTTATAAATAAGTTTTTTTTTGTTTTCTTACTCAGAATCAAGAGCGCTATTGATTAACAACATCTTAACATCCAAACAGCTTTATGAACTTTCTCATTTTTAATTGTTAGCAGGATAATAAAGAATAATATTAGGTGAAGAACTTTCCTGAGTAACTTACTGTAATATTTAAAGTATTCTGCAACATTTCAGAGTACACTTCTTTTTGACCATTACAAAAATACTCTGTAAAAATGTCCTTTGTACAGCCTTGAGCGAGACAACAATGACATTTATACGCAGACGACATCTTGCTACTGTGTTATGTATGTGATAACTGATAATAATTACTCAGAAATTGAACGTTTTTAAACTGTGATTTCACAATTTCCTCTGAATGAATTTCCACTGAATTTGTTTATTTACTTTAAATGTTTGACATTTACATTTCGTTCGTTTCCAGTTTGACATTATACAAATATATTTTCTTAGCAAAAGTTATACAAATAGAATCTAAAAATTCTAAAACGTACACTAAATAAAAATAACATACAAGTAAAATAACAATAAATAAATAAGTTTAAAAAATAATCAGAGGAATATTTTGATTAAGTTTTTGTCCGGTTGCGATACCCTCAGCTGCATGTCGTTAGGTATTGGTAATGAGCCGTATCTGTAACAAAATTAACTAGATTAAAGGCCACCACAAACCGAGAGCACGGGACTCTGACTGAGCGTGCCCAGCGTGGTCAATAACACTGTATCATATACGCTGTGCCACGCTGCCGATTTGTGTCACCGTATACATGACCGCTTCGGTTTGTGGTGGCCTAAATCTCCGGCTGTTTAAATCGTGAACGAGTAACGAACATACACGCACGCATACTCCTGTTTAGAGCCCTCTAGCGCTATCTATATCTATCTACCTGGAGGGAGAGAAGTGTCTCTATTGTGGCCTATCGCACACTCCCAAACTTTCACATTTAAAATATTAGGGAATTTAAGGATTGGTAGCTGCCAGGAGTGCAGAGTGCCAGGATCATTTTAATCGCATCAATTATTGGATACTTATTTCGGATCTTGTCTAACACACTATACACTATGTAGTAAAAGGCACAAACTTGTCAACGCCAGGCCCTGGGACGAGGCTGCGCCGGTGCGGCGGTTTGTTATTAATCGACAGTGAAGGCAAATATCTATTGCAACAGTTGTAGAAGTGAAAGTCACTGGAAAACAAAAAACACATGAAATCGACACTCAAATGGTGTGCAGGTAGAATGGGTTAGCCGTTTTTATTCAAGGATTCAATAGGGGACAAATGTGCCGCATCGTGACATGTGTAATGTGTAGCTAGACAAGTTCGGCAGAGCACTACCACTTCGCTCGACGCCGCCAGCAAAACTTGTCACGACATATTTTGTCTCCAAGTAAATCCTTAGCGTTTAGATCTACTATAGATAATATTTATGAATTTAACTGTAATGAGCTGTAATGACATTAAAACGTGAGCGTAACGTATAAGCGATAATAGAGTCCATTGTGTATTACTTTCATTATTACATGTTTTCGATAAAATGTCATATCATCATCATCAGCATCCCATCCCATATGCGTCCCACTGCAGGGCACAGGCCTCCTCTCAGAATGAGAGGGGTTGGGCCGTAGTTCCCACGCGGGCCCAGTTTGGATTAGGAACTTCACACACACCATTGAATTTATTCGCAGGTGTATGCAAGTTGGTGAAAATGTCTATTATCACCTAAGTGGCATGAATTTATTTTCTTATTTTTCCCAGAACTGGTATAACTTGACCTCTTGCACGGTACCAGGTTACCGCTGAGTTTTAGGACACTATGTATAAGCCGAGATGACGCCGTAAAGGCCACAACAAACCGGGAGCATGGGGCGCTGACGGAACGTGCCCAGCGCGGTCAATAACTGAATCAAATACGGTGTGCCGCGCTGCCAGTGTGGGTCACCGTATATTTGATTCAGTGTTATAGAGCGCGCTAGGCACGCTCCGTCGGCGCCCCGCGCTCCCGGTTTGTGGTGGTCTTAAGTGCCAGCTACCTTACCATCGCCTAATAAGGTAGAACGACACGCTCTAGGCGCGAAATTCAAAATTTTTACAGGTTTTATTTTGTTGTGGGAAAACGGTGTAACTGTTTAACTTCATATGGCATTTGCGCTTGTAAAACAGTGTTCTTTATATTATTGTGTAAAGCTTTTTAAGAATAAAACTGTTAGCTTAATATAAAAGTTGTCAAACATAGAAATTCGGACTATCAACGCTTTGACAACTTTTATTTCAAGCTAATAGTTTTTTGTTAAAAAACTTTACACAATAATATAAATAACACTGTTTTACAAGCGCAAATACCACATGAAGTTAAACAGTTACACCGTTTACCCACAATAAATTAAAAACTGTAAAAAGTTTGAATTTCGCGCCTAGAGCGTGCCGTTCCACCTTAACCCTTCGTATGCCTTGTACCGGATCCGTACCCAATTTAAGGCTTTCTTTTTGTATTTTTTTTTAAATCTGTATCATTGGATTTATATGAAACTGTTGAGGCTAGAATGCACGACTTTTTTTTTTTAAATTCCGGCATACGAAAGGTTAAGGGTATCTTTCCAGCAGAAAAGTGCTATGCGTTTGAGACCTACCATCATGTTCATTGGTACGCATAGCGCAACTCTAGCTGAAAGTGGTTCATCTAAGCTATATTTTTTATATGGCAAGAATCGGTCTCTGGACGCGTGTTGTGGACGCGTGCTCGGTTCTTCCCCTAACGGCTACGTACATTAATTAGCATCAGTGGAAACGGTGTCGCATACTTTCGTAGCGTAGCTGCATAGCTCTCTGCTGGAGAAGGGCCCTAAATAACAGAATAAACAATTGTTTACATTACTCTACGCTAGGAAACTGCTTCATGGATTTCTGGATAGGTTCTTCTCCTAAACGGGCCATGCGCTGGCGCCAGCGGCACGACAGTAGCTCGTTGGTCAGCAAAGAGTAGTGGCGTTCGCGGCTAAAGTCATACGCCTTCTTCTCGAAGAGAGGGAGCACTCTGTAATCCTTTGCTAGGTTCTCTTGGAATTCTGAAATAGGAAAAATCGTTTCAGAGTCTTAAAATCTTATATACCTACGTCCGCGTCTTATACACGTCCGTAGGTTTATCCTCGAGACCCTACACGTGACACCTAGGTGGTGCTAAAGAAACAAACGATAAAACTACGGCGGTAGGATTCGGCCGTGGCTGGTCACCACCCAATAGGTTGAGCCAGACCAGTGGCGTAGCGTGCCTTGGCGGGGCCCCGTATAAAAAGTTGTTTGGGGGGCCCTATGAAGGGTAAAGATTATTCACAAAAGAAAAAGAAATGTTTGCATAAAATGAAAAGAAATATTTATTCATCATAATTATCTATCTGTCACTTTTGCTTTTTTGACTTTTGTCATTTCTGAAATAAAAAAAAATTTGGGAAGTTTTTATTAATTTTTACTTACGCACGTCGGGGGCCCCGTATAATTGATACGGCAGATACGGCGGTAGCTACGCCCCTGAGCCAGACCCACCAGTGCTCTCAACTATACCTTAAAGTTCACAAAGGGGAATGCTGGCTACTAAATGACACGTTGAGCATTATGATTATAGATAACGTTATGCCTTATTAGGGATATAAGGCTCATAGTTGAAATAATTACAAATATTTACCTAGATCATCCACGTATTCAACTGGTTTGCGAGTAATGCCTTTACAGGATAGTTTTGAATCATCGGTACTACTAGTTGAATCTGTCATTTTGTTATAAATCAATAAATAAAATCTTTACGAAGTTTAGAATGTATGTGTAAATAATAGTAAATAATAAAAAAAATGTTGCTAAAAAATGACACAAAATGACTTTTTTTACATGGTAGGTAGTGCAAAAAAATATATTTCATTTGGTTTTGGTTTCTTACTTGCCTGCTGAATAGGTGTTTTACAATTTACCTTTTTACGTAAAAAAACTGCTTTACTAACAATTCGGACTCTTACAGCGTCTATTTCTGGATAGAAAAACACACCTGATCTTGCATCAAAAAAAGATCTGGCAGTTTGAATTCCAGACAAGTACGCCAACGCCAAAAAAAAAAAAGGCTGTCAATCAGTTGTCAAAAATAAAGTAGATTTCGTATTTCGTGGTTTGTCACAATTATCATTAGAAAATGCGTTTATTTTCCTAAATAATAGTTATGTTAATTTAAAACGCGGCTAATTAACTAGGCGACAAGATGGAAATAACAGTGGAAAGTCTGCCGTTGCTCGGCGTTTGCAATTTATGTTTGAATGAAGGCGCTGTTAAAAGTATGTTGGCTGGTAAAGAAGCAAATTTACCGTCTTACGCCGATATATTATTGAAATGCTTCAGTGTCGATGTGAGTATATGTTTTTCTTGTAAACTAATACGTCGTCAGTCGTTAGATTCCTTTAGGAAGTTTACTTAGCAATGAACAGTAGATTCTAATAGGAATATGGGTTTTTATTGTTTTGGGAACATGCTAATGTCATTTCTTTTCAAGGTGGCCCGTGCCTTGGATTAGCATACATCAAGGATTTGTATAGATGTGTCTTTTCAGTTCATGGTGTGATGTGATTGGCATATATGAGTTGTCAAGAAGAAAATTTTTTCTATAGAAATCAATGACTTAATAAAACATGTTGTTTTACTTTCTTTCACAGATTTAATTTAACATAAAAACAGATTTAGAAATGGTGTATTAAATAATTATAAGTGTTAGGGTCTTTTGTATATGAGAAATTGATATCATTATTATAATATTATTTATTAAGATACTTACCAGACATTACGATCTACAGGAGTTCCATAACTTATTCAAGCTTAATAACAACAGTCGCCTGCAAGGCCTTCAATTTAAACTATCTACTGAACAATCTCACAACAATCCTCGCAGACATTTCTTGTGTAACAAAGTGGTCAAGATGTGGAACAAACTACCAGGACATGTAGTCTCCAGTGAGGTAGCTACCACGGGCAAGCCGGGGCAGTGCACCGGGGCCCCCAAACTCAGGGGGCCCCTCGGACTCTGACTTACAAACTATAAACGCGGACCTATGACTATGAGAAAGGCGGCGCTCTTCAACGGCGTGACTATAAAACGCTACTCTACTAGTGAATTTACCATCGCGCGAGTGTGCATTCATCCTTACTTTCTTATCATTTAAAAAAACACGGGTTGTGGCCCTAGTTTATTTTAGGGCCTTTGGCTACCTAGCTACGCCACTGGTAGTCTCAGTACTGAATGTTAATCAATTTAAAAACCGGCTAGACCAACACATTAGCAGTACAAAGAATACTTGGGGTGCCCTGGTTTGATAATGCCAGCCTCTCCAGGGATTTACTTGTGTGGGCGTTTCGAGTACGGTCAGGTCATGTACCATTAAACAAATTTTTAAATATGATGAAAGTTGTCCAATCCCCAATGTGCATGGATTGTAATAGGATTGAGGACTTCATACATTTTTTGGTGGAATGTATACACACCAAGGATAACTGTGAGATATATTTGACTGATTTGGACCTTTTTAATGGGGCAGTAAATATTGTTTTGAGTTGTCCTGTGTCGGAGGATGCAGTACGAGTATACAGGTTCATCAAACATTCCTTTGCAGCCAGAGAATCTGGACATAGCAGGAGAAGTGTTTGATGAATTTGGCCATTGAGTCTCCCAATGAGGCTGGCATAGTCACAAAGGTGCACTTAAGCCTCGAAAAAAAAAAGAGGAAAAAAAAAAAAAAAGAATACTTGACCAAGGAACAGCTGGATACAGCCACCTATCAGTTGCCCCCAACTGCCTGCCTGATAATTTATTTATTTATTTAATTCATTACATTTCACAGCATAACAGATCAACCAAAGCACTGTGAAATTCAAATACAATTTTTACAAAGAATAGATACACATAAGAACAATAGAGTTTAAAATTAAACAGAAGAAGGTCGAATATCCATCTTCTCGCAATATCTCATACATTCCTCACACAGTTGTAACCATCTGCTCGCAAACAAATCACAGCCTGGGGTCGATTCGAGGAGTGAGTTCATCTGGTGCAAAGCTCAAACTAGCGGAGATTTTCTGCGGGACACCGTTCGAGCTGCCGGCGCCGCCAACAAATGGCGACAGCGTGGCCGAAAGAGAAATTTAGTAGGCGAGGGAACATACAGACGCAGCAACTGAGCCACCAATTCGGGACAATCAGAATCACCACGCAAAATACCGCTAGCTACAGTTAACATAATATAAATATAATAATAATTTAAAAATAGACTGGACATTTATATAAAAAGACTTAAAACACAAGTGTAGTGATATGCACGCATCAGCTCTATGAGCTGCTAGTGTATTATTTTTAAATAATAATAATAATAATTAAGTTACACTGTCACTTAACACTCATAGACTTTACACAAGTTTGTGTGAGTGTTGCACAGTCCCTTACCTCGCGCTATAATAACATTGCATGGGGAACCAGTTCAAACATTACCTGCTGATTGCACGCAGGCTGTTCCCATTCTCACCATATTCACATTGAAATTTATGTATAATCTCGGTTTTAAGCATATTTTTTGCATTTTTTGGAGTAAGTTTATGCTGGCACTTCACTTGGCGGTTTTGACGAAATAGTTGCGTGTGCGAGAGAGGAGCACTATGCCAATTCTAGCGTGAAAGACGGAGATGGCAATAGCGCAACGCGAACACGCAACGCCAAGTGAAGTGCCACCATTACATTTAATGTCCCGAGTTAAGTACTGATTAATTAGTCTAGGTACTAGGGTTTTTGAATACCCAGCCATTTTCGATACCCGGGTATCGGGTATTTTTTTGTTTAATACCCGGGTACCCGAGTGTACCCGGGTACCGAATATTTGTAAGAAAAAGAATGAATTAAAATAATTGTCTTTTATTAATTGTCATTCTTTTCATATAGGAACTATCATAAATATCTTAATCATTCAGGGACATTAAATTAACGATACAATTCACTCATTTTCATTGTTTTAAATTCTTTGAAATAAAACAAAAACACTTGAAAAAAAAACCAAAATCTAAACTCAATAACAAAATTGCAATTTCAAAACAAAAATCTTCTCTCTCCTTGAATTAATATTAATATAGATTCTCATCATTTTTGCACAATGAGAATAGATCTCAAATTGAGATTCTCAATCTCATCATGAGATCTTTAAGGTCCTTTCTCATCTTGCAAAAAACAGGCCTTTAGATACACTATGGCATTAATAGAACAATCCGAATGCCTGGTTTGAGTTTTTGTTACAAAATTATTGAAGACGTTAATTTCTGTACTAGCGAAAGTAGTATTTTAAGTAGTTGCCGGGTACCCGGGTACTAGCTCAGATTATACCCGGGTACGCAAGTCCTTAATTTACCATGCGCTTTACGGTGAAGGAAAACATTGCGAGGAAACCTGCTTACACCTTAGAATAAATTCAATGGTGTATGTGAAGTTCCCAATCCGCACTGGGCCCGCGTGGGAACTACATTCTGAGAGGAGGCCTGTGCCCTGCAGCGGGACGTATATGGGCTGGGATGATGAAGACGATACTTTATGGATGACCCAAAAACTGCATTCATTCATAGACTTAACTATTTTTTTTAATAATTTTACCACAGATAACCACATTGGAACTGGGCGACACGAAACAGCTGATCTGCGACTCCTGCATCGCCCGTCTGTTCAACTGCCAGAGCTTCAAAGACCAGGTGCTCACATCCCTGAAGACCCTCGAAGAGTCTGCCAAACTGTTCAGTAAGTATTTGCAATGATGTGGAAGTTCCATCTTGTTTATTGAAATACGTTAATATGCGTTTATTTTGGCCTTATTACTTAAAATAATAATCCCAGGAATGTTATGCTGCTCAATGTCACAGCCGCCGCCAAAGTTAAGGCTGGTTTTAGTGTCACGCGGACGGTCAGCACGGACTGCTACGCATGGACCAATATGTATTAAGCTTAGGGAGCGTTTTTGAGTAATGCGGGCGGCTCCGCGCGAACAGCAGTTTTCATACTTAGATTATTTATGCACTAGATGGAGCGTCAGTAGCAAACATTGCGATACAAAACGTCCACAATTCCATTTGACAGCTTCATATTACGATCGCGTTACGTCATTCCGGTTGCCGCTGTGTGCGTGCTTAATGATACCAGTTAATTTCACATTCCCCAAAATGTGGGGAAAGTGAAGCTGATTGGGGAATGTGTGGGGAGAGCTTCAATTCGGGGAAAATGAGGGGATTTTAAGTATGAACACAAATACGCGACATTTGACATCCAATTTCTGCTAGTCTTGATTAATTTCCTACAATTCATTATTCGCAACAGCTCTAAACTAAGTCACTCGGCCCACATAATTTTTCATTCCCCACACGTGGGAAATTTCGACAATGCGTTTGGGGATTTTAGCATATTACTATTGGCAACCCTGCAAATGACGCAAATGACATATAAGCCAACGGTTGGCTTATATTTTTACGGGACGTTTCCATGCCACCAAAGCTCTATCTAGTCACATGCGTAAATAATCTAAGTTTTCATACAAAATTAGTCCGTGCGTAGCAATCCGCGCGGACGGTCCGCGTGACACTAAAACCAGCGTTAGGTAAATGTGTATCTGAATTTGAGACCCCTATGATATGTATATCATCAGGTCATGATGACATCTCGATCTTTGTGAACATGTGTCAATGATAATGAAGAAGAAAGGAGTTTGCTTGTGTATTACAATACGTTTACTTCCAGTTTACCACTGACAGATGGCTTGCCTTCATTTCATTTCCAACTTTAACACCATACAAATAAAGTAGCTATTACAAAATCTGCAAACGTGGGTAACAGTATTCTAAAATTGGCTTTATTTGTAGGTCGTTAAAGTTGAATATGAAATGAAGGCAACCCATCTATCAGTGGTAAATTTTATGTAATTTTACTGTAATAACACTAATAACTTAACCCTTCAGAGATGCTGAGGCCGGCTTTGCGTACACGTCCAAATAGATTTTTAACCTTATTTTTTTATTTTATTTAAAATATGGCTTCTGTCATAAGAATAAATAATAACAGAGTAGAAGGGAAACTCCCGCTCCGGCCGGACTCAAGGTCACGATATTAGAGTATTCTCTAAGCGCGAACTCAGTCAGGGTGTCACGGCCGGCGTCGCCGCACGCGCGTTTGTCTGTTTAGTTTAGGTACTGTTTGCGCGTTCGTTAACAAATTTAATAACAATGACGTCAAGATATTGTGGTGTATTTGGGTGTGTAAATAACGGAAAAACGATGCCACACTTAAGTTTTTTTAGTTTGCCCAAAGATGATGAGCGGTAAGTAATATTTTCTAAATATTATTTCGTTTTCGTACCTAATTAAGCAAAAAGACATGAACAGTTCTTTTTGTGTAGCCAATTGTTTCACCCAATGGTAAAATTTAGTTTAGAGTAGGTACCTACAGCATTTTATTGCTTTTCGTCAAATCTTCAATAACCCCGCCATCGGTCGTTGACCTTTTCTCGCTCGCCTCGCCTCGCGACGCGATCGCGCAGCGCAGTGGCCAGTGGCGCAAATTTGATTTCAAAGTAAATAAAAACTTATATTTTAGCGATATTATCTTTAGACGTAAGTAATATTTAACAGTAAGCAACCCTAGCAACACGCCTGGACGACAGAGGGGTGTAACGACGTGAGGGGGGAAGTAGGTATATAAATGGCGGCGTTTTGGACGCGGTCAAAAGAGATTCCCTTCTACTCTGTTATTATTTATTCTTATGCTTCTGTCCTATTTCAGGACAATTTCGCCAGAGTCAAAGTAAGCTCTCTTTGGAAGCGACGTTGTACGGTGATTGTAGTTTCTGCAACTTGGTAGCAAAATTCCAGAAACCACGTGGAGACAACTTGCGCATTAAAAAATGTCAGACACGAGAGCAATATAGAATTTTGTGATCACTGTTAATTAAGGTTAATCGCCGCATAAAACACTATCAAAATTATACATCAACTAGCCAAAGAAACAGAAATACCAAAATTAGATACTGTCTACATCCGCCATGTTCGAATGCTACAAATCGAATCCATTTTTAACCTTTAATAAGGTAAACTACGATTTTTAATTTTGTGGAATTCTGACATTTCTTAGTGTCACCAGGCAAAAAAATATTTCCTGAAAATTTATGGACAAAACAAAAACTAGGAAATACAGAGCACAAATTCCTTACTAAGCTCATTTCATTTCAATATTTTCAAATAGTAAAAGCCATATATGATTGGATAATTGAAAATCAATTTTTGCTTTAAGATGTGAAGAAAGAAGAACAGAACGAGGATTTCAATGATGAAATTGACGGCGTTGACTTCGACGACGACATTGATGAGGATGACAAAGGTATATAACATTTATACACCATTTATACTGACAATATACACCTTGTTATACCTAGACAAGCGCGTGCGCGGCGCTCGGCGGAACCCTGTCGCAGGGAGCCTCTGCTGTCCTTAACGACATTTTTTTTTTTTTTTTTTAATACTGACTGTTGCTGTTAGCCTCGACGGCTTTTACAGCTTACCGGAGAGATCGCGAGCCGCCAGACGGGCAGCTCAGCAAGGGGTGGTTTTCTTAGCATGCCAAAGGGTGCTCCTATTGAGCCGACCTCGGACTTTGGACGCTAAGTAGAGATTTGCAAGCAATCGGATTTTTTAACGAGATTGTTTTTAATAAGTGCGGCAAATACTGCGACAGGGTTCCGCGGAGGGTCGCGCACGTGTTTCTCGGACTATAGTTTTGATTTCCTTCAACTTTAACATGTTCGGCTCTGCTTGGGCAACGACCGCTAAGCCGGCCGAAATGATCGTAGTTACGAGTTGGCAATCTCGTTTTAAGACATATACATGTTCACTATGGGCGAGTCTCACGGTAGTTTCGTGTTTAAAGTGTTAAAAATTGGTTTGGCAATGTCAGGAACTAGAAACTAAAAGAGAGTGGGCGAGCGGCGAGAAGCGAGTGTGTAGTTTCGATAGTTTTGTCGCTCGGCTATAAGCGAGTGTTCGAGTGCGACGGGCGATTGTACGGTGGAATAATCGCTCTGTATGCTTAGTATAAGATTTCCTTCACTTCAATACTTCTCGATCGCGTTTACGTAAAAATTTTAATTCTATGGAAACATAGACGCGCGCGCGCGGAGGCACTGTCCATGTTTCCCTAGTAATTGAATTTTTTACGTAAACGCGATCGAGAAGTATTGAAGTGAAGGAAAACTTATACTAAGCGTACTGATCGCCAAGCGTTCATCGCCGAGTATTATACCGCTGAGCGAGTTTTATCGTAGACAGTTTTTATCGCTGCGATCAACTAGTGAAGAGAGAGTCCTCGCCGGCAGTGTGAACAGCCAGCGATGAACTATAAATATATAATATATCTCTCTCTTTTATTTACACGGGAGCGATTATCTTTTGTTCGTTTCTTGGGCGAGGAAATCGCCGATAGCTCATAGCTTTCTCGCCGGCGGTGGGATCAGTGCCTCGAGCCCTTATTTTAGACGCTATCCTATTCTAATCAAGATCCCATTTTATTTTCAGCATTATCGGTTATAATAAAGAAAGAACCGCCCACAGAAGTCTTCAAACCTCGGAAGACGAGGAAGAAAAAGTTCATCACCATCTCTCTGAAGAAACCAAAGGATTTCACCGAAACTGAAACAATGCTGGCACAAGGCCTCTTCCCTTTCAAAATACGAAAAAACCGGAGCTTCTCCTGCGCCATTTGCCCAGAGAGCTCAACAAACCTAGAAGACATAAAGAAGCACGTTATCCAACACAACAAGAAAAACATCCACATAGCTTTCAAGAAAATGATGTTCTCAAACTCTCAGCGCTTCTACAAGAGCTCAACACAGCTCCGATGCAAAATCTGTACGACAGATTTGAACAATTTCGAAGAACTAAATGAGCATGTCGAACATTGTACAAGATTGAAGTTCACGAGTGTCAAATGGAGCAACTTGCCTTTCAAGTTGGAAAAGGACCAACTCGATTGCCCGGTGTGCAAAAAAACGTTTCTAAACTTCGTCAGTTTGAACACCCATATGAATGTTCACTACCCTAATTATATATGTGAGAATTGTGGGAAGGCGTTCGCTTCAAAGGCCAGGTTACGCGGACATATGAGGACGCATGAAGTAGGTGAGTTTCCTTGTAAATATTGCGATGCTGTTTTTGACAGGGTGACCAAGAGAGAAAATCATGTGTCTAAAGAACATAAAGCAGGCGTTCGATACGCCTGTAAGCGTTGTAACATATCGCTTAGCTCCTTCTATGCTAGACAAAAACATCTAGCGGAAATACATAATGAGGAGCTAAAGAGATATAAGTGTAAAGCTTGTCCGCAGAGCTATATTACTCCGGGGCATCTCTCGAGCCATGTGCGGAGGGATCATTTGAATGAACGTAACCATAAATGTGACAAGTGCGATTTGGCTTTTTATACTAAGAACGCTTTGAAAATGCATATGATTAAGCATGACGGTGAAAGGATACATGCGTGTCATATATGTCAGAAGTCCTATCAAAGGAAGAAGACTTTGAGAGAGCATATGAGAATACATACGAATGATAAAAGGTTTATATGCCCTGTGTGTGGGCGTGCGTTTACGCAAAAATGTACGTTGAAGGGACATTTAAAAGTGCATGAGAGGAAGGTTGAGTTGGATGACAAGATAGTGCAGCCGCTGCATTCGTAATGTGACATGACTGATTGCCACCAGGGTTAGGAACCAGTACCATACCATGCCGGTATTTCTTCGTTTCAGCTCCAGAAAGCCCGTAGTTGAATAACTATAAATTGTCTAAGATCCCTTCCGCAGGTAACAAAAGAGCTGATAACTTTAAAACGGCTGAACCGTTTTTGATGAAACGTATCTAAGAATCATCGCCAAGAAACCTGTTTTCTATTAAAAAAAACCGCTTCCAAATCGGTTCACCCGTTTAAGAGCTATTATGCCACAGACAACGCTTGTAAAGGTGATCTCGGACGTTTCACTAGAATAAATATTCACCCGAGTGAATGCTTCATTTTTCTTTCATTCCACATTCAAATCTAGAAATGAACATTCATCCGTAGTTTCTTTCAATACGGCGTCGATGGATGTCGAATAAGTTTAAATGGCCGAATCAGAGTAAACAAACGTTCTCGCTATGTTCAGATTGTTCATTTTTCGTTTATTCAGAGTGAAATGAATGATGCCGAATGAAAATATCCAACATAGAGGAGGCCTTAGCTTAGCTGTGGGACGTATGTAGGCAGGATATGATGCATCCCTGTAAAAATCAAACATTGCTGTATGATTGTGAGAAAGAGGAAAAGGTCGAAGTATAGGTTGTATTTATGTTAATTTGTAACTTGTAAAATGGATGTGTTTTACAATACCGAAGTACGAAAGACCGAATGTATTAAAACATCGAATGGGTCAAAAGACCGACACGATTTTTTTCTGAAACCGTATACTTTTCAGAATTTATTAAAACGGCATCATACAGAACCCATTAGGTTAGGTTAGGTTTGTTTTATAACAATCTTAAAAAGTTAACGGTTTCAGAAAAAAATCGTGTCGGTCTTTTAAGACTGGATTTAACTGGATTACTAAGATTGGTTAAAACCCATTCGATGTTTTAATACATTCGGTCTTTCGTACTTCGGTATTGTAATACATACCCTGTAAAATAGATAATTAATGTATATAAATATATACTTTAGCTACCGGTTCGCTACAACTAAATAGCATAATACCAAATGATACCAACTTACTTTGGATACTTATTTTGGATATCGGATGTAATGTGTAAATGTTATTATGACATTTTATTGTATTGAAATTAAGTCAATTTGAGAATATAGGCATTTTGGAACTTAGACAATTTGAGATTTGGTGAAATATTATGTAAAAGGACATTATGATATATGGTTGTAGCGAACCGGTAGAGCTTGTCTAATTTAAAATGACGCGCCCCACCACCGCATTTACGCACAGGATTTGAAACTCAATTTAAGCTACAATAGAGAAATATTTCTCTTGGCAGATGAGCGTAAATGCTGTGGTTGGGCGCGCGTCATTTTAAATTAGACAAGCTCTAGCATACTTTATAGGCTACTTATGACCAAGATCTGTGCAAAATAGCAGTAGTTAAATTACATTCAGAAGTGGCCTCAGTAAGTCAGGATAGTCTTCTGTTACCACCATTTTGATGTCACTAGTACTAAATTAAATACCAGTCGTTTTCAAAAAAAAATTATACAATAAGGATGTTGACGCCATTAAAAAATAATTCTACGACACAACTCCAGTAAAAAAAACGCTTTATCCCTTAAAACCAGATTAATTTTCGATTAACTGCAAAATTAGATTTTTTGTTGCTTTAAAACAAATAAATATACTTTGTGCGAGATAAACCTGGAAAAAAGTTCATTGACGCCTGTCTACCAATGTACGTCATTTTTACAAACGATACGATACACAATCTATGACAATTATCGCTAATACGCCTTACCTTGCGTAACGTAGTAGAAGGCAGGGTGAGCGCTTGACCTCGCCAGACGTAACAAACATTTTCATGCTAGTTATTTTTATATTTTTAAATTTAATAACCTAAGTAAGTACCTAGTAGATATGGGCGCCGCGCTGCACAGTGGGATATTTTGTGATTCTAGCCAAAACCCCTCATAACTTTAACAAACCGAAAAAAATTAACTAAAAACAACCTCCGTTTAGTATTATATATTGTAAATGTAACAGCAAAGAATATGCAAAAAGCTATAAAATAAATTGTACTCTTACCTAGATTATCGTCACCCATTATCACTTTTTGTATAACAGTGAACAGGTTAAAAATATTCGATGTTAAAGGATGCGTACGGTAAATATGCCAATAAGCGATGCGAGCAGTTTAGACAACGATCAACTTTCGACTGCTGCGGCGCGGGTCCAGAAAGGAGTGAGAGTGGTATGAAGGGTTGTCTATTGTTCGGCGACCACCTGGCTTAGGACAGGTAGTATTTTTTTTTACATGCATTGAATTTGAGATTTTTGACTTTTGGCCAGCTGGAATAGCAAAATATCCCACTGTGCGCTGGCGCGGTTTCCTTTGACGCGGCGCCCGCCGTGGCGGCGCGTCAAAGGAAACCGCGCCACTCTCTCTCACTCACACTCGTTACCCGATCGTGTCGGCGCGCGCTTTCTGTATGTACCGCCGGCAACGGGTCAAATCTTGCAAGTTGAATTTGAAATTTAGGTAAGTACTCACCTGCCTGAGGTTCAATAATCCTTCGACGCCGAGTTTTATTTTTGTTCTCCAATTCCATTGTCGCTCAACAAGCTTATCAAATAACACAACTAATAAACTATTAACAAAAACAAATAACAAACTATTAACAAAAACGAATATCAAACTATTAACAATAACAAATAACAACACCTTTAGCAATATCTATCAATCAATTACTAGGGAAACATGGACAGCGCCTCCACGGCCGCGCGTCCATGTTTCCATAGAATTGAAATTTTTACGTAAACGTGATCGAGAAGTATTTTGGTGAAGTAAAACTTATACTAAGCGCACGGGTGTCGCGTCCCTGCCCGAACGACGCTTGCAAACGTAAGCGCGTAACTTAAAATTTCGAGTTTTGAGTGTGTAAAATACAATTGTTGATTAATATTATGTAATGAAGTAATTACAGTATATAATGAACTACGCATATATTATTGATGGTTCAATTTACAAAATATTTATTTTAAAGTGTATAAAAGTAAGAAAAAAATCAGTTGTATCAAAAATTATGAAAATTGTGAAATTTAGCAATCACATCAACCGTAATTTATGTTACAACAATAAATAAGAAAATAGTAATAATGTCATATACATCAACAAAAAATCCTAAAAAGTGTTACTTTCGAAGTTACTCTTTTCACATTTGGTCAGAGTATTATGAAACTCGTGTCGCGACATGATTAGCGACAGTTTGTATAGCGAGCGACAGAGAACGTACATTTTGTGTGAAACGTGGTAGAAGGCGGGTCAATGAACTTTTTTCCAGGTTTATCTCGCACAAAGTATAGTTGATTGATTTGAAGAACAAGTGACGTCATAAGTTGCTATTGCCATTCAAACTATGGGAGAAGTGTTTTGACAGCTTATAAAAAGTACGTCAGTTGTTTGGTGGTGTCCACATCCCTATTGAATCGTTCTTAACTGCTCTAACCGTTTTGATCTGTCAAATGAAATCCGCGCAAGAATTAACCCTTTTCCAGGCCCCGACAAATTAGATACACTACAAAAAAACGAATCATTGTTTTATATTTTTTACAAATGCAGGATTAATTTAAAAGCAAAGCATATTTAAAACAAACTCAATAGGTTTTCTAACATATTGTAAAGGGAGTAAGGTCGAATCTTTGAGTAGATTTATGTAGTCGCTGTATGCGCTATACCTGGAAAAGAGTTAAAGTAGGAACATAGCTCGAAGAATCGCCAGACTCAAGTGGCAGTGGGCAGGGCTCGCTCGTAGAACTGATGGCCGATGGCGCCAGGAGGTTCTCGAGTGGCATCTACGGAACGGAAGACGCAGTGTAGGTAGGCCTCCAACAAGATGGAGTGACGATCTGGTTAAGGCCCTACCGAGCTTTTGACGCATTTATTGCAATCATTTAATCTCGTGCTGTATCATTACTAGCAAAGCTTTAGTCCTGAAATTCATGTGTAAGATATTTGAGGATTCGCTCTAATGACCAGTGATTATCGAAACACGATTACTTGTAGTTCGCTCGATAGCAAAAAAATCCTATGTCTTCTCTAAAAATAAAATAAATGCTTAGTACGACGTAAATACTTCACGGCAGTTCATGACTTTTTGAATGTTAATAGATCACGATTTTTTTCTAGGGCCCAGTGTGGCTACATTTTTAAAATATGTATTTGTTTTAGTAATACGATGAAAATACCTAAATACACGCGCAGTCTTACCGACCTATCTTGAGCCATCGTGCTTCCCCCTTGTCCGATAGTTAGTTCAAATTCAAATTCAAATACTTTATTTGCATAAACAAGGGTATAAATTGGTGTTACACAATATCATAGGCTCTAATCCTTGTTTTGCCATAGTATGGCGTACAAATATTTATAAATTAATAATTGTCAATTCTAATTAGATTATCATGCATAGATATTACTTGCTTTTTTTTTAACTCACAATAATTTATGGTCAAAATTTGATTAAAAGTCAATTTTGTATAAATTAAACTAATTAGGAAAAAGCAAAAATTATGTAAAAATAGGAAAGGTTATTAAAATTGATTATGAAAATCTAATAAACAAAATGTCATAAATAGTACTATAGTTTGCAATCTGTCATGAACTCGTCAATAGAGTAGTAACTGTTTTCGACCAGATGATTAAACAACTTTTTCTTAAATATAATGATAGGCAGCTCCTTAAAAGTATCGGTCAGTGCGTTGAATATCTGTACTGCCATTCCATGAACATTATTTTTAACAAGGGAAAGATTTGTCTTGGGCATAAACAATTTGTGTCTATATGCACCTCGCTTTGACTTGGCAGTTATAGTCTTAAAATAAGATGAATGTTTCCTAACAAAAACACATATTTCAAAAATGTACAGGCCCGGCAAAGTTAAAACATTTTTACTTTGAAAAAGCGGTTTACAGTGTTCGCGGAAGTCAGCTCCGGCTATTGCCCTAATACATTTCTTTTGTATTTTAAAAATTATGTTTGCATCCACTGAATTACCCCACAATATAATGCCATATCTTAAAAGGGATGCCACGTAACCATGATACGCTGACATAGCTGCTGCCTCGGACACCACATTGCGGACACGGCGTAATACATATACAAATCGATCGAGTTTAGCGCGTTAGTTCTCCTTCGGCCATCGGACGGGGAACTTGTGTCGCTTGCGCTTACGCACGGCTTTGATTCTAGCCGCTCTCACGCACACATACACGAGTACATAGATATTTAAAATCGATTAGAGCCAAAAGCTCGGTAGGGCCTTAAGGTTGCGCAGGACCGCTGTTTGGCGAACCTTGGGCCTATGTTCAGCAATGGACGTCGTCCGCTAAAATGATCTGTCAAAATTCAGCTGATTTTGCACCGCACTCTAGTTTTAAGTATTTAGTTTATTGAGAGCAATATTGCGTTATGCTAGTTGTACATAGAATGTGTATATATAAATAGTTTTAATGATTTTCAAATATATTTAGTCTCAATTGTGCATTACTATTACATTTAAGATGAAACGTTATGTTTATGTGATGTAAAATATTTATAGTTATTATTATACACTATTATTTGAATACGGTCTTTTATTTTCCTGTCCTCGAAATAATTGACAGTTGAAAACGAAGGCAACGAACAACGAACTGAACGGTTGTCAATAGTGTTATTAGTAGTTGTCTTATTTTTTTTGTACCTACCTACATACATACTATGTACAACATCTAAATTCAAAAGTCCTACAAAACAGATCAGTTTTGATTTGACCACGCATCCCTCGTATAATAATAATGAATGACATGCAAGAGGAGTCTTAGGCTGCGTTTCCGCTAGAGATGTGCGAGGATGCGTTGCGAGGGATGTGTGTGTCATGAACCAATAGAAACACTTCATTCACATCCCTCGCACAGCTAAACGTGCATATAATTGAAAATCGACAGAACGGCTACAATATTAAAAGGAAAGTGCGTTTGTTGAATTCAAGTTTCGGATTAAAACACCAAGTGGATGATAAAACTTTATTATACGAAAAATTAAACAAAAAAACGGCCGTAAATAACACAAATACGTTGAGCACTGTGCTTAGGAGTAGGACATCTAATCTAAAAAAATACTTCAAAATATGGCGGATCGTCACATTTTGACAACTAAAAAATGAGCGTCTATGCGTCTATTGATTTAATCTTATGAATTGACTGATATACGTATCTATAGTGGAGTAAACAACTTACAGCTACAATATTTGTACAAACGGGAACGAAATGTATAATTATTAAATAAATCCTTTTTTTATCTAAACTCGGTACACTAGTGACAGTAAAAAGCGCGAGGAAATCCGTACCGACGTCAGATTTTTTTTTTAATCCGCTAAATGGCCGAATGACATTTCGCGGGAAATCCTTTAAGTTGGTAATAGAAAAACATGGCCGAAAATTGTACTGAATCTACTTTTTTAATTTTAATTGCTACAGAAAAAGGCTTAGATATCCATGCCCAGGAGCTTCTTGTCGAACAGGAATTCTCCAAGGGCAGAGTGGCGATCGAGCATCTTCTTGAGGGTCGTGGCCTTGCCGGCAAGGTCGCGTTGGCCCTTGTATTGCTCTTCGAGGAATTCACCGGTAAGGTAGTCAGCAAGCTGAAAAAAAAAACAAGTTTTAGCTCGCATCGCTTTTCTGTTTCTTTTTTATATTAGTTTTGTGTCAATAAAAGCCGTAATAGAGAAATATCTCTTCAGGCAAATATTTATGCCTGGGGACTAGTGTTGCCTTTCGATAGTTAAGACAAAACCAATATTATCGATAGTCTATCGATTGTATCGCCACGTGTCAATACTATCGATAGTATCGATAGTGATTTAAAAGCAATACTATTGATAGTGGCAATACTATCGATACTGTCGATAGTTTTATGTCCAATACAATCGATAGTGTCGACAGTTTTGCACTATCGATTATACACAACTATCGACACTATCGATAGTATCGATTGTTTTTGGTCATAATTGCCTGATTTTGCAATACTATCGATACTATCGATTGTATTGGACATAAAACTACCGATAGTATCAATAGTATTGCCATTATCAATAGTGTTGCTATAAATCACTATCGATACTATCGATAGTTTTGACATGTGGCGATACTATCGATAGTAATATCGATATCCTGAATAGTTTGCGAGGTCAACGGATCGATAGTCAAACTATCGATAGTTCTGTAACACTGCTGGGGACTGAAGATTTGATACTTGGCAGAAATCATCCTTTTTAGGATCATAAAGATGCAGCGAGAAGGGGTTTTGGAATTTGCCACAGAATATCTTGGGAGGTGATCATAAATTTTAACTGTGCGCGGACGAAGTCGCGGTTAAAATCCAGTCTTTTCAAAAAATTCAAAAGTTTATTCTGCAAGTAGGCCGCAAAGGGCCCTTTTAAATGTCATTTTTTTTAAAACTACCAGTGCTTTCGTAAGGACCATCATTACCAAGAAGAATGTGCCGCAAGAAACTTGACAGAAAGTCATTTCGATGAGCATTAAACTTACATGGTAGTCGTTGAATTCGGGATCATCCTCGCAGGCGGCAATGACGGTGCGGATGCTCCTGGTGACTTCGTTCTCCATGGTCAGTGCTTGTTCGAGGGCATCTACGCCGTTCTCCCACGCCTTGCTTTCTGGGGGCTGAAAAGAGACAACAATAAGCTTTCCTGACGAGTGGAATATCTTTTTTACACAATACAGCCTTGCGTTTGATGAGGCCTACGATGGAGCACGCTTGCCTAGTAAATGCTCATTCACCCTAGACTTGATTTAGGGGAAAAAGCAGGAAGAAGGCTGTTGGGCGTGGTATTGGGCGCGCCCCCATGCAGTGCAAACCGTACAACAAATACGAGGCACTGTAACCGGTACGTGCGCTGCACAACTGCTCAGACCCTTCCTCCAGAATGGCTTCTATAGGCAACAGCTGGAACACAACGAGTCGCTTGGCAGTCTGGCTCAACCCATAGGGTGGTGACCAGCCACGGCCGAAGCCTACCACCGGAAAACTACCATCACTAGATGGCGTTAGTTCTGTTGCCCAATCTTAAACATAATAATATAAAAGAGTTGCTGACTGACTCCATCAACGCCCAGCCTAAACCACTGAAAGGATTGTGCTGAAATTTTGCACACAGCTATTACGGTGTAGGCATCCGCTAAGGGATTTTTCGAAATTCCCACGGGATGGGAATAAACGGGATTTATATGTTCGATTCTTTGACCTTATCTCCGTTACTACGGTTACTAGACTCTTCAAATTTTGTATGCAAGTAGGTAATTATAATAATAATTATGGAAATTCCCTCGGGATGAGAACTAATCAGGATTTATATATTCAATTCAACGGGACCCTATATCCATACAATTACTAGAGTCTTCAAAATCTGTATAAGGGCCTACGCTAGCTGACGCTGATTACCCGGAACGGACGCCCATCGTGCGCGCGTCTAATAAGAAATTGTATGAACAGCGCTAAGTGGCGCGGGCGCGTGCGACGGATTTTCGGTACATTTTAGATCCGCGTGCGGGCGCACGCGGCGGGCGTCCGCGTCAGCTAGCGAAAGCCCTACATGTAAGTGATCATAACAGCAAAAAACTGATTTCAGGATTTTTAGAAATTTCCACGGGATAAAGAAAAAACGGGATTTATATTTTAACTAACTGATGATGATGACGATGGCATTTTTGCTTTAGGATGATGGCTTTCTCAAGTTTTGTGTTAAATTTCACATTAAAAAATACACTTACAAGTATCCCATCTCCTTGATTTTTCTCTGTCTGTATGGAAACATTTAAATTTTCAATTTTAAAATTAGTAATTTAATTTTTCTACTACCTAGATATTAATTATTGTTAAAATAGAACATTGTGTTTTTGTAATTAATTAAACTTACAGTCTCGTTTGGTTCCTGTTGACAATTGAATATTTTAATTTAACTTAAAGAAATCTTCTGATAATTCAAATTAATTGACTACTAACATAATCAGAATCGCATATAATGACATACCTACCTACATACTTGGGTATTTACACTTTAAATTGCGAAGAAAACTTTTTTAAATGAGGAAATTTCTGTTTTCGTGCTCAGAATCACAAGCAGTATCAATTTTTACAAAACGGAGACAAAAAATTTGTATCGAAAATTAGGGGCACTTAAAAAAGTGTCATTATTGAGTCGGTTTTGTGTTTTTACACCCGTTCTCAATCCTTTTGTTGGCTTAGTCCACAACCAAATATAGTTTTGGTGTTGGTATATTTGTAGTGCTAACTTACCCTGATCTTGATGAGGGAGGTGACATCGTGGGTGAGCTCGCCTCTCATCAGGAGGTAGTCGATCAGCTTCATCGCATGCTCCCGCTCTTCGGAGGCGGCGTCGAAGAACAGCTTCGAGAAACCAGGCCGATTAACCTGGAACGGTTAGGAAGGTTAGAAGGAGGCGGCAGCTGATATTGTTATAAGATTTTTTTAATACGATATAGGCTTGCTGACCACAATCACGCCTGATGGAAAGCGAAGATGAGGCCTACGATGGAGCACGCTTGTCTAGTAAATGCTCATTCACCCTAGACTTGAATTTAGGGGAATAAGCAGAAAGAAGGCAGTTGAGTGCGGTGTTGCGCGCGTCCCCAATTCCAATTCATTGAAATAAAACTAGCGTGAGGCACAGACAGTCGAGGTATGTCCGAAATGTTTCGAACCAATACGTGGTCCTTTTTATGGTTGGTTCCGACGAAAATCCAAGCGTAAACCGTGGAGTTCTGCTCCACCACCATACGCGCAAGACACAGATTTTTGAAACTACACTCGAAATACCAATCGGAAGTGTTAAAAATAGTGATCTTACAGGATCAGGCTAACTTGGTTGTGAAGGTTACTGCAACGAAACGATGCCCTGATTTCCACCAGGATCTGGCTCATGGCCGAGTGGTAAATACCGCGCGCTACCGTGAAATACCATTCATTCGTGTGAATTACCATTCAGTCCCTTTGTTAGAAACCTCCACAGTGCTGTGTGGTGACATCCAATAAAAACTTTGTATTTTTTTACCGTTCTATGTCACTCTAGAATAAATGGTGAATAGTAAACATTGGTTTTCCTCGTATTAGGCTTTTCTTGTGGTTTTTAACATCTGGCGACCGTTAAATAGTATGGAAACCTTAAGAAAAGAGCGAAGTATCGCTCGGATGCTTTTTACGAAAGCCAAAACCGATTTTGAAGCTAATTTAGAGTCGCATATTGATGAACTCATCGCCGCCTTCGGAAAACTACAACTGCGAGCAGAAAATTTGTTCAACGTCGATGAACGTGTAAAAGAGCAATGGCTAAGCACAGATGACATGTCTGAAGAGCAGTATTTCGAGGATTGTTTGACCAGCGATAAGTATCAATCTGACTGGGAGCGCGTGAAAGTACAATACGATAATGCTACCCGGAACGACGAACGCATAAAAAGGTCACATAAATCTAACGGCAGTGATATATCAAATAACACAGTGAAGAGTATGAAGTCTCAGCATGGTTGTGAGAAATCGACATGCAGTTCAGCGTGTCAGTCAAGACGGTTCCGGTTACCTAAATTTGAATTACGAAAGTTTGACGGAAACACGAAGAATTGGATTGGTTTTTGGTCTCAATTTCAGAAGATCGATAGCGACGACACAATGGACGATGGAGATAAGTTTCAGTATTTATATCAGTGCACTGTTCCAGATACTCCAGCAAGAGAACTCGTCGATAGCTTTCCTCCATCAGGAGCTAACTACAAACAAGCTATTGAACAATTAAAGTCCAGATTTGCGCGTGATGACATGCTAATCGACATCTACGTAAGAGAACTTCTTAACCTTGTACTAGCGCAAGCAAAAGGTAATACCTCCTATAAATTAGGCCACTTATACAATAAATTAAATACGCAGTTACTAGCACTTCAAAGTTTAGGTGTCACTATAGATAAATACGCCGTTTTATTGTTTCCTTTAATTGAGTCCGCCTTACCCGAATCTGTTTTAAGAGCATGGGAGAGGTCTCAAGTACACGAGGAGAAGGGCGATGAGCATCTCAACCGACTCATGCAGTTCCTGAAAAGCGAAGCGGAGTCGGAGGAGCGGATCCAGCTCGCGCGCAGCGGAATAGCATCGGGTGACTGTTTACCTAGCGTTTCTTCGCAACCGACCGCGGCATGCCTGGTGTCTACGGAAGATGCAGGTAAGAAGATTTGTTGCGTTTGGTGTGAAAAGGCATCGCATAACAGCTTCGAGTGCTACAAGGCTAACAAGATGTCGTATGAAGCTAGGAGGGAAGCGTTAAATAAGAAGGGAGCTTGTTTTATTTGTCTAAAAACGGGACATAATACGAAAAAGTGCAAAAATTTCTCGAAATGCCTTTTCTGTTCCAAACGTCATGCTGTAATAATGTGCCCTGACATTAAAACGTCAATTCAAAATGAAAATGTTAAAACTTTCAAAGACGGAAAGTCGTCAAATTTGACTAACAACATAGCGCAAAATAAGGCTAGTACTACACTGTTGCAAACGTTCATGATAAATATTATTAGCGATAATAAATCCATACAAGTACGGGCATTTATTGATACAGGCGCACAAAGGTCGTATTTACGTCGCGATATTATTGAGGATTTAGGTCTTAAACCTGTCAGCAAAGAATCTCTGTCACACTGCCTCTTCGGCGGGATTGAAACTAAGAAACAGTCGTTCAACTGCTACGAATTCACTGCCGCGAGCTTAGACAACGAGTTTCAATGCAAGATTACTGCGCTTGACAAATCTACAATCTGCGGCTACATACCTCGTTTAAACATAAACCACGAATTGTTTCAAGAGTTGAAGAAACATAACATCGCGTTGAGTGACGTCGGCGAAGAGGCTACGCCCACCATCGGGTTGCTAATCGGCGCAGACTATGCGGGCGCTTTGCTCACTGATAGTTTCATACGTCTGAACAATAACCTCGTGGCAATGAAAAATAAATTTGGTTGGACACTTCAAGGGCCCATAATGAACGCATGCAGTGTAATGACGAACGTAGTATCGGCTAACTTGCAATTGTCGGAGCTTTGGGATTTAGAAACTCTCGGAATACGAGACCCGGCGGAAGTTGCAAGCAAGACGAAGTCTGACTCTATCATAATGGACCAGTTTAGAAATTCGATCAAGATCAACGACGAAGGACGGTACGAAGTAGATTTACCGTGGAAACCAAATCATGGAGAGCTTCTTGACAACAAACAGTTAGCTGAACGAAGATTGATGTCAACAACACAGAGACTTCTAAAGCTGAACGAGTTTGATAACTACTGTCAAGTCTTTGAAGATTGGTTGAAGGAGGGCATAATTGAAGAGGTTAATGATGCAGCGATACCAAAACACTACCTGTCACATCACGCTGTCATCAAGAGCTCCAGCCTGACCACGAGAGTCCGTCCAGTTTTTGACGCGTCTGCTCGAGATAGTAATGGGAATTCTCTCAACTCGTTCCTAGAAAAGGGCATAAATTGTCTTGAACTCATTCCGAAACTACTGATCAAATTTAGAAAATATGCGATTGGGATAACGTCCGACATTAAAAAAGCCTTTCTTCAGATATCACTGAATGATGAAGACAGACGATATCTGTCTTTTCTGTGGTGGAAGAATAATGAAAGGAAAGACTTGATAACCTACCGCCATCGTCGTGTGGTGTTCGGCGTAACGTCTAGTCCATTTCTTTTGGGTGCGACTATAAATTACCACTTGGAAAAGTACACCGAAAAATGTAAGGACACGGCTGAGCGTCTCAAGAACTCCTTCTATGTTGATAACTGCGTCACAAGCCTAGAAAGTGAGCAAGAAGCACAAAACTTCATAGAAGAGGCGAAAAAAGTAATGTTGGAGGCGAAATTTGACTTACGAGGTTGGGTCACAGCTCCCATGACCAATAAAGACTTGGCGTCAAAAGAAGACAGTCTGTCAGTACTCGGCCTTATATGGGATCTGAAAAGAGATCAATTGTACTGTAATGTCAACTTCGTTCAAAACATGACGTTAGAACAAAAAATTACAAAAAGGAGTTTGTTGTCCATAACCCAAAAGGTTTTTGATCCGGTCGGTTTGGCGTGCCCAGTTACTCTTGTGCCCAAACTAATTATTCAAAAGACTTGGAATTTAAAGCTGGGTTGGGATACAGAACTGCCAATTAACTTACAAAAAGAATACTTCAATTGGTCTAAACATATTCACTTGCTTATTGACTGCCGTATTCCGCGTCGACTTACCTCTGCGACAATAAACAAATGTAATAACAGTCTGCACGTTTTCAGTGATGCGAGCAAGGTGTCATTCGCGACTGCCATCTTCCTGCGAAGCGAATTTCAAAGAGAAGTTACTGTGCAGTTGATTCAAGCAAAGTCACGCGTCGCACCAGTCCGTGAAGTCAGCATTCCGCGCTTAGAATTAATGGCAAACCTAATTGCGACACGCTTGTATATTCAAGTCAAAGAAGCGTTGGAACTGTCAAATTGTCGAGTCTACTTCTGGACTGACGCAAGTGTAGCATTCACCTGGATTACGACTGAGGGAGACTGGAACATTTTTGTCAAAAACAGAGTGAAGGAGATACGTCAACATACTACCGTGGAAGATTGGCATCACCTACCAGGCTCTATGAACCCTGCCGACTTACCTTCGAGAGGCTGCAACGCTAAACATCTACTGAAGAGTAAATGGTGGGAGGGACCGACTTGGCTCAAAGCAGAAGAAAGTGAATGGCCTATGTCTCAATTAAACGTTGATGAGCAAGAAGTCAACAAAGAAAGGAAAAAAGTAGTACTTGCTAACACTACGGCAGATATTAGTACAATTCTATCCAGACTGACTTACTTTTCCAAATTTACTATGATAGTGAGAACGGTCGGCTGGATATTAAGATTTGCGTACAACTGCAAGACAAAAAATAAGCGTAGAGGTGAACTGACCTGTGAAGAGTTTCAGAGCGCTGAGAAGAAACTTTTAAAGATGGTTCAAGCCGAAATGATAGCAGATGATATCAAAAAGTCAAAAAACCTGCAGATATTTAAAGATGTGGAAGGCTTATGGAGAATTCGTACAAAGCTTGTACTTAGTGATGAGCCCACAGACTTTGTCTGTCCGATATTTCTGCCTGGGAAGCATCTTATAATCAAAAGACTAGTAGCCTCGAAACACCACATGTTGCATCATGCCGGCCCGGGTATTCTAATGACAGTACTCAGGGAGACTTATTGGATTACTGGTGCTAGACGACTTGTCAGTTCAACAGTGTCAAAATGCGTAACCTGTAAGCGACAATCGGTGAAACATGCTGACACACCATTACCGCCTTTGCCTCTGGACAGGATAAAACCTGCTGCTGCCTTTGAAGTAACTGGCATTGATTTAGCTGGTCCTCTCTTTCTGCGGTCGGGAGGGAAGGTGTGGATAATTTTATTTACATGTGCTGTATACCGCGCCGTACACCTGGAACTAACAAAATCGCTGTCGACTGAAGCCTTTCTCATGGCGTTACGACGGTTTATCGCAAGACGTGGAAGAGTCGACACAATTTACACGGATAATGGCACTAACTTCCACGGAGCTGATAATCTGTTAAAAGCATTGAATTGGGAAGAGATAGCAGCTTACTCCAGTGTGCGAAGCATCAAGTGGAAGTTCAATCCGCCCGCTGCACCATGGTGGGGAGGTTGGTGGGAGCGATTGATTCGTTCTCTTAAAGAACTTCTCCGACGCAACTTGGGCCAGAAAACAGTCACTTATGAGGAACTGTCAACCATACTTTGTGATTGTGAAGCCTTGATGAATTCACGGCCCCTAACTTACATCGCGGACAACTCAGACAACTTGAAGCCTCTGACGCCAGCCTACTTCGTGCAAGGGCTTCCTGCTAGCGAGACTCCAGATTTAGACCAGCTCGACCATGATTCTTTGAATAGGCGATTAAGGTATTTGCATAAGCTAAGAGGAGATCTAAGAGAGCGGTTTAGGAACGAGTACTTGGGGATGCTCATACAGAAGGGTAAGGAGAGGGACTCTAATATAAAGGTAGGCGATGTCGTATTGGTAGAGACTGATGCGAAGCGTATAAGGTGGCCTTTAGGAGTTATTTTAGAAGTATATACTGGAAAAGATGGAAATGCTAGAGTAGCTAGAGTACGCACAGCCGACGGCGAGTACACCCGGGCATATCAACGTCTGTACCCGTTGGAAGTGCAACCTGACGAGGTGCGGTGAAGATAGAAGGTTTGGGTCTTCGTCCCAAAGGTGGGAGGATGTTAGAAACCTCCACAGTGCTGTGTGGTGACATCCAATAAAAACTTTGTATTTTTTTACCGTTCTATGTCACTCTAGAATAAATGGTGAATAGTAAACATTGGTTTTCCTCGTATTAGGCTTTTCTTGTGGTTTTTAACACCCTTCATTCACTGTCTAGGCAGCTAACTCATTCATCACACCCTAAGCTACTGACTCACCCCATCTCTAGAGAAGTGCGCCCCCATAGCCAGGTACTGCAACGAAGCCTTGACTTCCATCTGGATCTGGCGACGCATAGCCGATCGGCAGGTGCCGTGGATGGTGATCCAGTCCCGAGGCACGTTCACGGGGTTCACCGAACCTGGGGAAAAGAACAGTTTAGACTGGATTTATTTTAAATTTATTTGTAACTGTCAATCGCTAATTTCACAACTTAAAAAAAAGTTGCACGCTCGCGATGATATCGTAAGGGGTCTATAATGACTCCCATAAAATTTTAAGTCATAAAGTATCAGTACCTGGGCGACCGAGCTCTGCTCGGGCAGAAACTCGGTACCAAGCGTTTTCCCAGAGATAAGACCAAGCTAGATCAATTTTTCATCCCCGAAAACCCCCAAATACCAAATTTCATCGAAATCGTTGGAGCCGTTTCCGAGATCAAAACACCGGAGGGGTGGGGGGGGGGGGGGGTGAGAGGGTGGGAGGGGATGCGGGGGAGGGAGCGCGGGGGTATTAAAGGGGGGATGAAAATTTCATTGATTTTGCCGTAGGATGCACCGTTTTCAAGATATTTGACAAAAACACCGGAGGGGGTGGGGGGGGGGATGAGTCACGTTAAACTATCGTCCGTAAACCGACTTTACAGACAACCGGCTTTTCCTGTTCTGTGCTCCCAATAGGAAACGTGCACATAGACGGTGCTGCCAACTGGTGCCATAAGGGTGCCATCAATTTGAAAGTTTTACCTTGATAAGTTTGTTTTACTGTCCGCATAGTGTCTCTTCTGTCGCATTAGTGCTGCCGCCTATAGTTACTGCACGTTCCCTATAATACTTTTTCTAACAAAAAAGTAACTTTTTCTCACAAAAAAGTAACTTTTTCTCACAAAAGAAGAAACTTGACGTTTTCTCATGAAAAATAAACTTAAAAAAAAAAACTAAAAATCTTGAAAAAAACGTGGATTCGAACCGAGGTCGGCTGGATCCGCGACCACCCGATTTCTAATGTGCCATTATGATCTGCTCGAAGTCGGCGAAATTTAGCTTTATATTCTAATGCAAACAAAAATAGCCGGAAAACACGAGTAAAAGCGATTTTCTGAAAATGAAACATAGCTAGATCAATTTTTCATCCCCGAAAACCCCCAAATACCAAATTTCATCGAAATCGTTGGAGCCGTTTCCGAGATCAAAACACCGGAGGGGTGGGGGGGGGGGGGGGGGTGAGAGGGTGGGAGGGGATGCGGGGGAGGGAGCGCGGGGGTATTAAAGGGGGGATGAAAATTTCATTGATTTTGCCGTAGGATGCACCGTTTTCAAGATATTTGACAAAAACACCGGAGGGGGTGGGGGGGGGGATGAGTCACGTTAAACTATCGTCCGTAAACCGACTTTACAGACAACCGGCTTTTCCTGTTCTGTGCTCCCAATAGGAAACGTGCACATAGACGGTGCTGCCAACTGGTGCCATAAGGGTGCCATCAATTTGAAAGTTTTACCTTGATAAGTTTGTTTTACTGTCCGCATAGTGTCTCTTCTGTCGCATTAGTGCTGCCGCCTATAGTTACTGCACGTTCCCTATAATACTTTTTCTAACAAAAAAGTAACTTTTTCTCACAAAAAAGTAACTTTTTCTCACAAAAGAAGAAACTTGACGTTTTCTCATGAAAAATAAACTTAAAAAAAAAAACTAAAAATCTTGAAAAAAACGTGGATTCGAACCGAGGTCGGCTGGATCCGCGACCACCCGATTTCTAATGTGCCATTATGATCTGCTCGAAGTCGGCGAAATTTAGCTTTATATTCTAATGCAAACAAAAATAGCCGGAAAACACGAGTAAAAGCGATTTTCTGAAAATGAAACATAGCTAGATCAATTTTTCATCCCCGAAAACCCCCACATACCAAATTTCATCGAAATCGTTGGAGCCGTTTCCGAGATCCTGATTATATATATACATATATATATATATATATACATACATATATATATATATATACATATATACAAGAATTGCTCGTTTAAAGGTATTAGATTAGTCATAATCAATGTTAGTCATACAGTGATTTATTTCTGAAACAATTGAAGACGTGTGTGGATGAAGGGATTATGTACATTTTTGCTAAATCATAATTTATGACTTAGCACCTTCATTAATGGCATAAAACCGAAAATCGAAAAACGTACATAACCCCTTCATCCACTCACGTCTTCAATTTATTTTTCGGAATTGTTATAAAACAAACCTAACCTACTGCATTCTATAAGATGGAATTTAAAAAAGTCCGGAAAAATACCGTTTCAGAAATAAATCACTGTATGACTAACGTTGGTTATGACTAATGATACATTATGACTTAACATTTTATGGGAGAAAAGGCGCACCGATATCGTAAGGGTATGCGCGCACGAGCAACTTAGTCGCAAGGCGATTTATTTGTGTTTGTGTATTTGTATCCCGGGAGTCGCGGCGCTACGTGTGCGCACTTCCATACTAACCCATAGACTTGATGTGAGAGACAAAATAGTCGCGGAGACAAAAGTTGCTCGTGCGCGCATACCCTTACTCGTTCGCGGCGAAATCTTTGCGCGCTCGCAGCGTACACGCTGCAAAGCTCGCCTCACGACACTGGCCTTATACTACGAAGTGCAAAATTCGAACTTCGTGTCGTGCCATTCCTCTCACTCTAATAGTATTTAATACAAGAGCGAGCAAGACGATGCGATACGAACTTCGATTTTCGAATTTCGGAGTAGCCCCGCAGGTTAGATCAATTTGCCAGTCGTTATCTATACATATAAAATCCTTTGTCCTGACTGACGGATCAACGCACAGCCTAAACCGCTGATCGTAGAGACCTGAAACTTGGAGGGTGTGTTCTTTGTATGACGTAGGCATCCGATAAGAAAGGATTTTTCGTAGTTCTACTCCGAAGGGGGTAAAAAGGGGGGGCAAAGTTTGTATGGGACAACGTGATTCCTTGGTCCAATCTACTTCAAATTTTGCATAAACATTCTTTAACAGAATTGATGGAAGACGTGTTTCGTATTTTATTGAAATTCATCACTTGACGGGGTTAAAAAGGAGTAGAAAGTTATTTTGGGGGTGATTTGCTTCGAAGTTGATATCAATACTCCTTAGTGCTTTTGATTTAAATTACATTTTATTTTGACACATGTTTGAATACTCGATCCGAAGACACGGCTTCATAGGAACGTAGAGTTCGAAATTTGAAATGGTAAGGACTAGACATCTTGGTTAAGCCGCGTTTTCACTTAGTGTTCTGAACAAACATTTGTTTAGAGCAAATATGATTGCGGTTTTGCCGATGTTCGCTCAAAATAGCATCAATGTAGCGTATCTACTGTGTTAAAAAATAATAATTTTATTAAATACTTAAGATGTATGTAATTTAATAACAATGTAGATCTGATTGAAAAAAATATACCTTGTTGAGTTTCTTGCCGGTTTCTTCTCAACAGGGTTTTTTCCGAACCGGTGGTAGATTCTTCGACGTTCATAGGAGCATCAATCGATGCCTAAATTGAATAAAAAATTTTGACTTTGACTTTGACTTTGAATAGAAAATGTCCGTTTTCATTCAACGAGGAAAGAGAACAGTTGTTTATAACAAAATCGTAAACAAAGATTGGAGACCCACCGAACACGTACAATGTCGAGCGAATGCACAGAGCAACAGCTCGCTCGCCACAGACGTCGTTTTCACTGGATGAATGAGTGAGCGACCCGCGTCCAGCCGATTATCACTGAATAAACACGTTCGCTCGCTCAGAACTGTTCAGTACGCTTAGTATAAGTTTTACGTCACCAAAATACTTCTCGATCGCGTTTACGTAAAAATTTCAATTCTATGGAAACATAGACGCGCGCGCGCGGAGGCGCTGTCCATGTTTCCCTAGTAATTGAATTTTTTACGAAAACGCGATCGAGAAGTATTTTGGTGAAGTAAAACTTATACTAAGCGTACAGGACACTGGGCTGATTTTTCAATCATCGAATAAATATTATCTGACGGATAACGTGTAAAGCGGCTAAATTGTAGCGTCATGCATACAGTGCAACTGACACAGTGCTGTCAGTCAACTTATTTAGTCAACTTATTCTATAATTTAACCAGTTGATGACATTTATGCGTTGATTGAAAAATCGGCCCTCAGTGAAAACGCAGCTTTATAAAACATACAAATCATTCCATATTCAAAAAAAAACAATATTTAAATCGGTTTAGAATTCGAAATTTCAATTTTATTTGTTCTTGGATATTTGAATGAAAAACTTACCTTATACCTAGATTTTCTTTAGAAAATTCCTTGGAAATCTCTTAGATTACCTACTTAGCGAATATTTGCGAATATATACACGAATTACCGACATTGTAAACGAAACGAAACTTCAAATTTTGCAAACCATTTTGTCTACGTTTGTCAACCACTTCCTGATCTGATCTCTGATAATAACTAATTATATGTACATATAAGTATTTGCATTTCACCAAGCTTTTGCTTTTACAAGCGCAGCGTGGGACGTCCACCAACAAGATGGACGGACGTTTTGGTGAAGGCCGCAGGTTCAGGGTGGATGCAAGTCGCTTCCAACCGTAATGATTGGGCGTAAATGAGGGAGGCCTATGTCCAAAAATTCAAAAATGCAAAATTCCCAAGGGATAGAAAAAAAATCAACTTCGGAGCTCATTTTAAAATGTCTTTCACCAATAGAAAAGATACACTGTCCTTGATTAACATAGGATGCTATTTTCCGGATAAATGCAAACTCCCGCGGTATAGAAAATAGTAAATTTAACTTCGGGGCTGAGTTTAAAAAAAATTACCAATAGAAAGCTACACTATCCTTCATTGGTATAGGCTAGGCTACCTACTATTTATTCGGTAAAATGCGAAATTCCCGTGGGATAGAAAGAAGTCAATAAGTATCACTTGAGGGCTGATTTGAAAATTTCTTTCACCAATAGGAAGCTACACCAACCATTATTTACATAGACTACTTTTCTCCGTGAAAAAGCAAAATTCCCACGGGAAAAAAATAAGTGAATTCAACTACGGGGCTGATTTTAAAACTTCTTTTACCGGTACAAAGCTACAC
The DNA here is from genome assembly GCA_947563465.1 of Archips xylosteana. Lineage (NCBI taxonomy): Eukaryota > Metazoa > Arthropoda > Insecta > Lepidoptera > Tortricidae > Archips > Archips xylosteana. Next base: position 9,031,395 of record OX387370.1, read on the forward strand.
CTTTAAGGACATAGGCTACTTTTTCTCGGGGAAAATGCAAAATTCCCGCGGGACAAAAATAAGCGAAAATTTGCATAGAATAAGGACAAATTTGTTGAAATTCCCACGGGATAGAGAATAAACGGGATTTATAATATTCACTAACTGATACTGATGATGATGAAATGATAATAATGATGGATCTTGCCGTTGCCGGATTTTTGTTTTATACAATGAAAGAGATGAAGAAGCTTTACCACAAATTGGAATTCTACGCGGACGAAGTCGCGGGCAAAAGCTAGTTTTCTAATAGCAATATTTCCATTCGCATTTTTTCCCCCAGATGTTTTTTTTTGGGTCTCATTCTAAATCCCTAACATCGTTTGTCCTAATGTAATGTTTGTCCTAACACTTTTTTTCTCGGAAACCGTGAATTTTTCAGGAACTTTTTTGTGATTATCATGTAGAACTCTATAGGTTAGGTTAGGATTGTTTTATAAAAATCCAGAACAATTAATAGATTTTAAATAAAAAGAGTTAGGACAAACATTACATTAGGACAAATAATCATTAGGGATTTAGATATAGAGCCGTTTTTCTTTTCACTATGGTTTTTTACTGAAGCTTATTTTCATAGTAGCGGTTTTTCATAATTTGGATTGACACAGAAACAGTGTCGATGGAGCTCCGCGTGAGCAAACTTAACATAACCTAACCTATTGTGTAGTGCTGACGTTGTGTTGACGTTTAACGACAACACAACGTCAAAATTCCGCTGTCATTACATGAGATGTGGTTGTGTGCGTGGCCTCAACTCTGGTGGCGTTACCTATACCTATTTTTCTGTGTCGATTAAATTTGGGAAAAAACGCAATTGTGAAAATGAGCTTCAGTAAAATAAAATACCGAGAAAAAAGCATGTGCGAAAAAATGTGAATGGAAATTTTGCTACTACGAGTAGAAAATAACGATACTGGTAAATTGATCTAACCGGTCCGCCTCGCTTTAATCTTTTCAACGCTCTGTCAAATACAACAGCTCTCACTCATACGCCATGACATCGGAATGTCAAACGCGTGATATATCAGTCGTTGGCGTAGAACCTGCGGTGCTGATATATGTGTCGTTGGCGTCGAAAAGGTTAAGGCCCATACTACACGGGCGGTTCTCCCGCCGCGGAAAACCGCTTCTGAACCGCACTAGACACAATTTTATATGGAAGTTGTATGCTGCATACTACACTGCGCGGTTTCCCGCCGCGGTTCACGGGCGGGAGAAATTCGACCGCCGCATGCAGCGATAAACCGCCGCTGATAACCGCCGCTTCAAACTACACGGGCGGTTTCCCGCTATTGCGTCATTCTGCGCGGCGCGGGGCTTTGCGCGAGGGCGCTCGTTCGTCGTGCGTATTTCGTTTTTTTAGCATTAGAAATAAGGTAAACAATCTTGACGTGTCTTTTTTATAGAAAAACGCTTTTAAAAGAATATAACTAGGTATTTTATGAAACCAAAAGCGTGCAAATTAACATATTTCCTTTCAAATTGTTACATTATTAATTAAGCGCAGTTATCATTGGTGGATCCATGTTGAAATGAACAAAAGACAGCGGTAAACCGCGTTCCGTGTAGTTTGACGGTCTGCGGCAGCTCCGTCGAGCGGTTTCCCGCGGCGGGAAAACCGCCCGTATAGTATGGGCCTAAAGGTCGGTTCATATCTACCTACAGACACCAACAAAATATTCTAACCACGCATACTGGCCAGCACGGCCCGTGTTGTCGGTGTCTGCGCCTGCGCGGTCGTGTTACGATAGATATGAATTCGTTAATAGTAACTGTGTAGAAGAATAGTTATAGTTATAGTTTCTTTATTGCAAGTCACATTACAGACAAGGATCTTAAAAATAAATTGGTATATGTGACGCCCTGCAAGGGCACAGCAAAAACAACAAAAAAATGATAGATTTAATTTTGGAGTCACTATTATCAAATTATTATTCTTAGTCAAAATTTATACAATATTCATACAAACATTTTAATATTTGTTAGTATACTTAATTATTATAGTAATGTCATAAGTTATTTACTTAATTAATTTAAAACTAAGAGACATCGAAGTACTTCGGCAGATTTATTTATTATGACTATCATTTTCAAATTTATCATCAAAAAATTCCTTTAAATTGTAATATCCTTTTTTCAGTAGTAATTTTTTTAACTCTACAATGTAAGTAGTTAGCTTCTGTTGGTTTTTAATATAATTCGGGATATGATTGTATATTTTGATAAGCATGGATGGGGCGCACGACGAAACCAATTTCAATTTGGTAGAAGGTACCTTTAGTTTATTTTGGTTTCTATTGTTTCTTCTAATAGTTTTAATCGGGGAATATAGATCTGGGTGGTTTCTAACAAATTTGCATGACTCTAAGATATATAATGGATGTGAGGGTTAGTATTTGTTGACTAATAAAATGTGGTTTACAGGATTCAAACTTGTTTATGTTCATTAATATTCTAACACATTTCTTTTGTAGAATGAAAGCTTTGTCAGCATAGCTAGAATATACGTGTCTGACACGCTCGCTGTCTGTAAATATGAATCGACCTAAAGGCCAACACAAACCGGGAGCGCGGGACGCCGACGGAGCGTGCCCAGCGCGCTCTATGACACTGAATCAAATATACGGTGTCACACCGGCAGCGCGGCACGCCGTATTTGATTCAGTGTTATTGACCGCGCTAGGCACGCTCCGTCGGCGCCCCGCGTTCCCGGTTTGTTGTGGTCTTAATACGTTCGCAAACCGCCAGTGTGATGGCTCTTATTCAAGAAAGAATGAACGCATTATTGTATTGTATTGTACCTTTGTCATGTAAAACTTAAAATAATTACGTTTATGGCAAAAGTCCAGGAGCGTGTACGACACCGCTATACAGACTGGGTAATTGCAAGACTTTGGCTGATTTTTGTTCTTCATATGTTTGGAACATTTTTTCATGTTTAACAAATTCAGGGAGGTCAACTTACACCGGTTTTGGAAAAAATAAGAAAAAATGAATGTCATTTAGTTCGATAATAGGATTTTCGGAAAAATGTTTATTATTTGCTAAGTGACATGAATTTTTTTTTGCTAAAAACTTAAATTTCAATTATCTCAGAAATGTTTCATTTTGCATAGGGCATTATGGGACAAAAGTGATTGCAAATGACTTCCCACATAACATGACCCCTTGCCGGGAATAGGTCGAGTTACTAATAACTATATGTATAGATAAAAAATTGCAACGTAAATAATATGCAACGCAATAGGTAAGTAATTGGTTTGTTAATAGTCTTCATGTCTTTGATATGGTAAATTTATAGTTTAATAAGCATTATTGGTGATTTAGATAGGTTTTTATCATGTCAAAAAATTGCTTGTAAAATTAATTTAGTCTTCACATACATAACTATGCCGATCCTTTCTTTTCCTGCCTAAATCCATAATTCCGTGATATGTTTATACTTAATTAAACTCCTCCCGTTTCCTCACTTTGTCATTGGCATCAATAAAATTGTAGTCTCTCTGACCTTGTATATTGCCATTAAAAAAAAACATATGTCAATTACGTTCGCGCGGGAAAGTTGTACCCAGGGGGGCACACTTACATATATCACACTTTTCATGCGACTGCAGCGACCTTTGGTGTTAGGTGTCTGGACGAAGAACTAAATTAGCGGCCATCTCGGTTGACTTGTCAAACTTGTCAGTTGTCATTCATCGGCCATGGCCATGGCGTACCAAATTGTACGGTCAAGGACTTTAATTGATAGGCCACTTGCCAATGTTCGTATTTTAGCCGTATAATGCAAATCGGGTTTAGCCGCTTATACTTCGTATATGCTGATTTGAATTATACGGCTAAAATACGAATAGTGGCAATTAGCCTATCAATTAAAATTACGCGTATCTATATCTGTACATCACTACCAACATATACATATAGATAGGTATACATCTATAGATACGTCACATTAGTTCTTGAGTAGCCAGCCGTAGGGCGGCAGCACCTTCCATACATGCATATTTGACCATAGAGTTGCCACTCTTGTTCATATAATATTACAATACTCTTTGGTTGTTCCCTTGAATATTCGTCCGAATAACGTCTTAAAAGTGTAACATTCCAACAAGCGACGCGGAAGGAAGCTTCGCGAACAAAGAACTTTGTTTTGCTTACAAGAGGCACAACAAAAACTTAGTTGCAGCGTTTTTATCGTCAAGGCAAAAGCCAAAGGTCAATGTATTCATCAAACATCAAAATGGCGTCGCCAGTAAGGTTGCCAGATGATCGAGATTTGGCGGGATTCTTCCGAATTTTTGTGTGTCCTTCCGATTCCCAACGAAAAAAAAATCTGTCGAAAATCAACTTAATTTATTATAAAGCATTTATTGTTTGAATTTCAAGTGTGAAAAAGAACAAAAAATTATTAAATTTGCGAAAAGTTGCACAAATTTCATGCGACAAGCTAAGAAATAAAATAAGTATTTTTTTTTATTTGGTAGGTAATTATTTAATTATGTAGACATTTCTATCGGGAGCGGACGATGTAATAATAATGTTAAATGTTATTGTTTGTTTTTTATTATGATTTTATTTTTGTTTCTTCCGGCCAAAGCCCCAAAATTCTGATTTTTTTTTTCCTGCCGATAATAGGGTCATTCGATCTGGCAACCCTAGTCGCAAACCACACTGTGCCGTCAGCAATTGGCAAATGGGAGGAAGGATGGTACTAATCTAATTATTTTTCAGTAAGGACTATACTCCAAGGAAAAAGTGGTAGTAGTCTAATGGTTTGACCTATGGTCTCTTAAGCAGAGGATCGTGGCTTCGAGTCCGGGCTCGCCCCTCTAAGTTTTTCGGAATTTATGTGCGAAATTAGGTATGTATTTACTATCGCCCCAGACGTCAGCTTGCCATTTTCAAAACAAATTTGCTTGCAGCCAACAAAGGTGCTCAGCTGGCGTGTGGGCCGATGGTACATTTGGGCGAAAGATAACTATAAATTAAAAAACCCCAACTCAATTTGGTCACATATGTTTGAAAATAAAGTAAATGCCCATTATGCTCATTATGCATTATGCTCGCTTTTTAGCGATAAGACCGCCTATTGTCTACCTGAATTTTTATTTTTGTAATGTTACTGTACTGTTTTTGGTGATCAATAAAGAATATTTGTATTGTATTGTATTGTATGCGTCTAAGATCCCGTCCGCGGCTAACAAAAGAGCTGATAACTTTGGAACGACTGAACCAATTTTGACGAAATATGTCTAAGAACCATCGCCAAGAAACCTGTTTTCAAATAAAAAAACCGCATCCAAATCGGTTCACCCGTTTTTAAGAGCTATGATGCCACAGACAGACACATAGACACACACGCATAACGGGTCAAACTTATAACACCCCTGTTTTTGTGAAGGGGGTTAAAAATAGCGTCAGGGCGCTTGCACACGCGATGGAAATCCTTACACCTATTTTTTTAACATTATAAATGCGAAAGTGTTTGTCTATCTGTTACCTCCTCACGTTTAAACCGATGAACCGATTTAGGCGAAATTTGGTACGGAGATAGTTTGAGACCCTGCGAAGCACATGGGATAGTTTTAGCACATGGGATGGCATAGTAAGCCATTTCCAAGTTTACTTTCAGAACTTTTCTTTTACTTATTTTATTTTCGTTTTATTTGTGATTGATGGATGACCTAGATCATTTCTGTGTATCTGAGTCAGTAATATGAATATCTGAGGTTGAAAATTTACTCGTACGCTAATTATTTTTAAGTTTAGACTTTAACCTAGTTCACAATTTTTGATGACACTGATGCTTGCCTGTCGTACCTAATAAAAAAAAATGTATAACAAGCAATATTGAAAAACTCATCATACTCGGATTTAAGTAAGTAGGTACCTAATATGTATAAATTATTGACCTTGTTTAAATAAACATTGTTCTGATATAGGTACTTATTATGTTATTGTTAATAATGTTTCCTAATTTACCTTAGTATAGGTAACGCCACCGGAGTTGAGCCCACGCACACAACCACATCTCATGTAATGACAGCGAGATTTTGACGTTGTGTTGACGTTTAACGACAACACAACGTCAAAATCCCGCTGTCATTACATGAGATGTGGTTGTGTGCGTGGCCTCAACTCTGGCGGCGTTACCTTTATTTAAGATTACCTACATAGCGGTTTCTTTATTTTCTGCAAGTGTTAATTTAATTAAATTTAACTTAATTCATATAGTTATGTCTAGTTGTGCAAGTCCTTTTTTCGCCTGAGACACAGGATCCTCCTAGTTCAGGCATGTGTCTTCACTATTCATTTGTTTAGACTTAAGTTTTATATGGTAAAAACCGTTTGAATAAAGATTTATTTATTTATTTAATTTATAGAGACATGAGGCACATGCGCCTCATGGACGTACCAGTAAAGTCACGCATGGGGCGCATGTGCCTGATAGGACAGGGAACCCGTTAAAAGGAAAATAAATATGGCTTCTTTGACCTCATCTCGCGTATTATTTATTAGGTAATAATCTCGTGTCACGGTGTTTTTATGAAACTTTTTCGCTACATTCGGTAGGTCGTAGGCTATCTTTCTATTATATAAAAATCTCGTGTCACGGTGTTTGTTACCGAACTCCTCCGAGACGGCTTGACTGATTTTTATGAAACTTTTTTCTCTACATTCCGTAGGTCTGAGAATAGGTCGTAGGCTATTTTTTATAATCCTATTATTCGCGGACGGAGTCGCGGGCAACAGCTAGTTATTATTATAATTATGTATGTTATACTGGTCGTTTCATTCTAATTTAAATCCCCCTTATCTAGCAGTAGTTAACTTATTATGTTAGTGATACACGCCATAATATCAATAAATCAGTGTAAGTACATATTGTATGTCATCAAACAATGCAAGTCATGGCCCAGATTAAATGACGTATGTTTATACGTTAGTCGATAAATGATTGAGTCACGATATGCTGACTTTATTACAATAATAGCTGTTCAATGGCGTATGTGAAGTTCCCACTCCGCATGGGGCCCGTGCGGGTATTACGGCCCAAGCCATCTCACTCTGAGAGGAGACTAAACTTGTGCCCTGTGGGACGTATTATACAGGCTGGGATAATGATGATTCCTTAAAGATTATAGGTGCGCTAATAATGCTTAACCCGTCGAGCGTCCTGTGCGCACACGTGTGCGCACAACAGTTTAGAATTGTTACTACAAAAAAAAGCGGTACGCTCGACAACTAGCCAATTGTTAGGGTTCCGGAGCCAAAATGGCAAAAAGGAACCCTTAGAGCTCGTTCCCACTATGTCGTGTGTCGGATTCCGATTTTAATCGGGTGTCGGCGCCTCTGTTCACACTGGTCGGCTGCAGTGTTGCCAATTTAGCATATTTTAAGCTAAATTTGGCACATTTTAGTGTCAATCAGCATACTTTTTTGTCGTTTAGCATATGGCTTATTTTGTTAGCATATTAAAATTTTATTAATTAAAAGTGGAACTATGAAACAAACACCATTTTTTTGTCAGATTTGACCTCAAAAAGGCAGAGTTACAGTCTTGACACTCGACCTTGCACATATACAAGCACGTCAATTGAGGATAAAGACCAAGATATCAACATTTTATTTCAGAACATAATCGATTAAATAGTGTTCATCTAAAGTGTGATCAAAATTTAGTTGATTAATTAACAATTAAAATTAAATCACTTTCTATTTGACACTGAAATACATTTTAGATTAATTTTGGCATATTTTTTACTGTTGTCTAGCTTATTTTTAATAATCTTGTTGGCAGCACTGGTCGGCTGTCGGCCACCACCGCGGTAACCTATCGATGTTTAGAAACTCCTTTACTCGAATTTCATTTATATGTTTTGTTTTTCATATGTTTTTTTTTTCCACAACTTCACAATTCCACAGATTCATTTAATCACAGTGTTATTTGCCAACAAATTTAAAATCCCGAAAAATAATATCCATTTTTTCTATTTGCCAACTTAATCATTTGCCATATTTTCATAATCTAAATGTTAGGAAAAGCCGAAAGTATGTTTTTATTACCTACCTTACCTAACATTAGAGTAAGACAACATTGGCTAATTTTCAGCGAGCGAGCAAGACGGTACGGAGCGGAAGCGACTCTGATAGATTAGGTTCAAAGGCTAATGCGGGAGCGTAGCGGAGCGAAGCTCCCGCATTAGCCTTTGGTGTTAGTTATTTTGTTTATAACCACCTACCAAACCCCCTACCCACATAGTAAATTCAATAAAATATTTGGGAAACATTAAACAACGAAATGAATATTACGCTTCACACATAATTGTATGGTCGCCTTTTGTACCCCTGACCTTTGCGGGATAATGATTTTGTGGAATAAATATACCTATATTTGGCAAATGATCCTACGGAATTTCATGCAGTTGCATTTTGAATCATTTGTCAAATAAAAAAATGGATTTTAAAGCATTCGGCAAAAGAAAAAAAGAAAAAAGAATTTGGAAAATGAAAAAAAGGAGTTTCGTTTTCGGAATTTTAATATTCGGAAATGAGCTTTTCGAGAATATGATAGGTAACCCGGATCCGACACAAAATCGTTGTCGGACGAGTGTGAATAGCTTCATATAAAATATTCTGCTACTGGAACGCCCGATTAAAAAACGGACCGACACACGACAGTGGGAACGAGTTCTTATAGTTTCGTCATGTCTGTATGTCCGTCCGTCTGTCTGTCTGTCTGTCTATCCGCGGCTTAGCGCAGTGGCTATTAGTGCTAGAAAGCTGTAATATATATAATTTAATTTAAGTTAATATATACAGCAATGACCTCGATAAAGTGATAAAATCAAATGTAAAAATTTTTTTTTAGTGTACCTCCCATAGTCATTCGGGAAAGATTTTTTCTCGTTTAACTTTATAGTATGTGGTATCGTTGGATAGGTCTTTTAAATTGATTACGGGGTTGTGAAGACGATTTTTCGATAGAGGGATACGTTTGCGAAATATTCAACTTTGTGATTCAAGTGATTTTTTTTTGTTTCAAACGTCCCCCCTCCCTCTTCCTCTAAAAGCTATACTGTTGGTATAAAATTTAAAAAAAAATCAGGATGGGAGGAAATATCTCAAATTAACAAGGAAAACTACAACGGCTAAGTTTGCTTGAGAGTTATTAGTAGTTTAAAAGTAAATAGCAGCCTGACCTATAAAATATTGCTTGGTATTAAAAATTATATAATGGTATTATTTAGGGCATTATTAAGGTATTATTTTATTAAGGGCTTATTTTTATTGCTTGTTTGTTGTTGTGTAGATAGTGTCCGTATTAACGGACAGTATAATTAACAGTAAAATTAATAAGATTTGCAAGGATTTTTTCGTAAAAGCTGCGGAACCCTATTCTGGGCGTGTCCAACACGCTCTTGGCCGGTTTTTTCTCGGTAGCAGTCGGGACGAAGCTAGTTGCTAATGAATGTCGGACATTCTTGCTTGCATTTTGCAACAAAGTGACTAGGTAATGAGAAGTTGCCTAGGTAAAGTCCCTCAGTCAGATTATAAGTTTCTTAGAAGTAAGAGGTTTTCCTTATAGGTTCAAAAAGTACACGTTAATCCGTAGTTAACCATACAAAACGGCTAACTGGCAAAGTTTTATTGTTAAAGAAATTAGGTACCCATATTTGGGTAGTAAGTATCCGAAAAATATATACAGTAGGTACGGAGTAAAAAAAATATTATACCACATTATATTTTTTCTTCCATACATGATTATTTCTAATATATAAAACGACAGAGAGTTAATATATTATAACCTATTTTTGAAATAAACCAATTTGAAACTGATAAGAAATATTCGCAAAAAAAAAATCGGTGTTTTATAAAAAGCGAAAAATACGCTATCTGATTTAAATAAAATAGATCAAAATATTATATTTTCTTTTTTGTTTGAACTAGATGAATTTTCTTTAATAATTCTTAACTGTATAGGTTGAAGAAATTTTTAATCAATCTTGTAATTCACTGTTGAGTCTACTGAACTTGCTATCGGTACGAATAAACGTCAAAATCCCGCTGTCATTACATGAGATGTTGCTGTGTGCGTGACCTCAACTCTGGTGGCGTTACCTATACCGAACTCGAACAGTAGCAGTGTTGCCACGTGCGATATATCTGCCACTTGAGCCACGCACATACTTATCAGTACGTGAGACAATTGGAGATATACGTGCTACACTCCATACGATATTACACGATAACGTCTTGATGGTAGACGTAAACACTAGATAAACCCTGGGCTTAGTTACAATGTCGCTGGTACGGTCAAGGACTTTAATTCATGAGCCACCATGGAACCATTTCACAGTAAACGTCATGTGACATCGCATTAATTAACAAGGAAAATCGTAATGACTTGTCCTTTGAAAAGGTTCCATGGTGGCTAATGAATTAAAGTCCTTGACTGTACCAGAGGCCAAGTCGCAATAACCATGTCTTTCAACCGCCATTTTGTTTCGTTTGACAGAGTAGGATTTTGAAAAACAAATTTCAGTGGCGTGGGCGAAGCGGACTACAATTGTTTAATGAAATCTCGACTGAAAAAAATGGTCATCTTATTTGGAAAATAATTTGTGGCCTAGGGGCCTCCACTCCTTTTATCCTACGAGGCCTCCAGACCTCTAAATTCGGCCCTGGCCACGGCCTCATGGTCTAAGGTGCCTCGCTTCGAATGGCTCTCGTTTTTTTGTTCCATCAAAAATCCGTATGCGCAAGCGTTAGAGCCTCGCAAGTTATATGTTGCCCACACAAAATTTAGGGCCTGCACCGCTACTGGGTAGATCTTGGAAACGAAAGTAAAGGGGGATTGCTGATGCGACTTCACCCACTTCTATATTAGTTGTTGTTTTTTAAGGTTCTTTCCTCTAGGAAAAAGGCAAAGGTTTGGAACCATACAGCCAAGTCTTGGTTTTTTATATTTTTTCTTAGCAAGCGTGTAAATGGCATTCAAACGTTTGTATAGGCTTGGAACTTGTAGACTTTTGCCAAATCTCGGCGTGTAAATGTAGCATAACATAAGGGGTCACTAGACGGTCCAAATTGATTGACAAGTACTTTCGACTGACATATCTACATACGTGGTTCAATGTACGTATTGTCATATCATCAATCAAGTTAAGATTACATGTTGAAATGGAAATATTGTCTACTTTACAATGTTAATCTTAAGATTACAGCCGTCTTTGTCTAGAAATTTGAAACTGTTGCAATACTTAGTTGTTTTAGTCGGGTATCAAAGGAATAGTGTAGACATTTTAGAACTTTCTGGAAACCAAACGTTGTAAGAAACTATAATTTTTTGAGGCAGACTTTATCGAACATTTTGACCATCAGACATTACATTAATACGCTAGCTTAACGTGATGTAATTAATTAATTCTTTATTAATGTGATCTTTTATATCTCCTTGCAAATAATTCTTTTGTATCCTTTTTATAAGTTGATGATGGCCCTGGTAGCCAAAGCTCATTAAAAAAAACGCTGACTTAAACAACACATCACGCACGCAAACACACAGCGCGACAAAAATTAAATTGCGTTCCGATTCTCACAAATTTCCTTCCAAGAAATTTGCAGGAACGCAAACACAACGATCCTAAAGAAATACAGTATTTATTTTTGAGATGGTATGACAAACGAAAAAAGGATTACTGTTTGAAATATACCCTCTTCATTTTTATCGAGACAGTATCTGAGAAACAATGCAGGTACCCTACACAAGATTACCAAGAATCGATTTCATAAATACTTCTCTGTGGGCTTAGTTTTACATTTTTAGTTTTTACAACCTTTTGTAAAGCCTTTTGTTTACATTCCAGCGACATAATATGTAGGTAGATACCTCCACTCCGGTAGGTACCATTTAAGGCGCTAGCCACACAGAAGAGACGTGGGACGGGGGTGCGTCGTTTGTTCGCAGGCCGCGTCTCCGCCCCGTCTTTTCAGTCTGCTTTGGATCGCGACGCTTCTATACATTTAGTATGAAAACTGATTAAAGGGGCGCCGCGCCTGCGACGCGCCCCCGTCCCACGTCTCTTCTGTGTGGCCTGCGCCTACTGTAATTGTTTCAGTTCATTAATATGGACCTCCGTAAAGTAACCCCTGATTCAATAAATTAGACAACAGTTAGTAAGTTACAAATTCTTTCATTTCATCAAAATTAGGATACCAGTTAGTCAATATCAATCTTGATATCAATTTAGCTTCCTTAGACCAAGTAACAATTGTTTTAACCCTACAGCGCATACAGTTCCCGATTAGGTACAACCAACATTCTTACGAATTGTGTCAAAAATCAGGTATGCAGCGACATCTGCTATACGTTCAAGAATACATTACATGCAAGGCCACTACATAGTTTGGCGTGTTGCCGCTAGGTAGCGGTATACGTCCACGGTATCGAATGATCGATCAAATTTCGGTATTCTGTGCTAGAATCGATTTTGACAACTTTCAAAATGCGATAAAAAATCATTTTAGGGTAAAATAGCCTAAAAAAAATATACATTGTGACTGTACAACTGTAAAAAATTAAAAGGTAAGCTAAGTTTTATAATATTGCGATATTTACATATCGCCGAGTCGTATTTTTCAAACGTTCCCGATTAGGTACTTCATGCATCGACTTTCATATTGCTCATACAAACCGATTGAGGAACGCTTACACTTGTCAGCGTCTTAATGACATGACCATAAGTTTTAATTTCACTAATCTGTAAGAACGGTTTGTAGTGGTTTTGTGGTAGTTTATTACACTTACAATTTAGTATCGTTTTTAGGTGATCCGGAAGAAACCCTTACAAGATGTGGATATTGAGTATTTTTTATCAATACCATTTGGAAGTGAAGACGATCTGGATTTTTTGGAGCCCAGTAGTGATTTAGACACTGAAATATTACGGGCAACAATAAATCGGGTCTGTGAAAAGTCTCCAGTCATTCAAAAAAAGCTAATGGCCGAGTTGTGAGTTAGTTGAGCCGACCCCGGTTGCGAGCGACTTGATTTCAAATAATGAATATTAAACATCGGAATCACTTGTTAGAATTTTAGGATTGGCATCAAATTCAACAATATATCACCTGTTTTCAACAGCCCATGTCGATGACAACTCAGAAAATACCAGCAGGTCCTACACTTTGATTCAGCAGAATCACCATACAACAACACGTCAAAAGTTTTAGACCAGTGTGTATTTCCAGTAATGACTTATGGCACTCATCAAAAAGCTCAAGATCACTCAGAGGGCAATGGAGTGGATTACTTTTGAAGTTTCTCTGCGGGATCACAACAGAAATTATGAAATCTGCGCGAGAACTAAAGTAACTAACATATTTCAAAGAATCGCCAGACTCAAGTGGTAGTGGGCAGGGCATATCCCTCGTAGAACTGGTGGCCAATGGGGCCAAAAGGTTATTGAATGGCGTCGATGGGTCGGAAGACGTAGGCTTCGAGCAAGATGGAGCGACGACCTGGTTAAGGTTATGGGAACGCATTGGATGCCAATGGCGTAGGACCCGTCTGTATGGTGAACCTTGGCGGAAGCCTTGTTCAACAGTGGACATCTTTCGGCTGGAATGATGATAATATTATGACATCACAAACTGTGCATCCTCATTATTGATTCTGGATAATACTGATGCTGATGATACATCACGACAACAGCCTTAAGCTATTACATCAGTCCAAAATATCTTGCAAAGTCTTGGTCATGGAGGGTGTGGCCCATTGATGACCAAGAAGGCTAGTCGAACATCTACCAGGACTGAACATTTGATAGCCAAAAAAGCAAAAAAGGCCAATATGTGGTGATTTTTCCCCCTCGCGATGTCAGGGTACATCGAATAGCCTAGATGTCAAGAAAAAACTTTGGTGGGCTGTGAAAAATATTGGGTTGAGCTGTGCCCAAATAAAGCTAACAATTGTTTCCGTGAATTTCACATTTAAGACAGAATGTAACATGTGAAAACCAAAAATATGCCCTATATTTGTATCTGTATATTATGCTGTCGATTGTACCCTACTGCATGGAGTTCCCAATGAGGAACACGAATAAAAAACCTTTTTTTTCCGAAACGCGGCGTTTTAAATTTTTTTTATTATTTTTCCCTAACAGCAAACATGAATACTTATCACATAATTTTATTACTCAGAAAAAAAAAGTCATGCATTGTAGGGTTAAAACCCTACAGGACACTACCTTGTCCCTTTCACATTGTCACACTATCAATGACACACTCTGTCTATTACTTTAATAACTTCTGAGTAATATGTAAACGTGCACAATCATAGTAGGTACAACATAAATACGTACTTAAAAATTAACCTTTGGATTGTGGGGTTCATCGTAGTTGTGTAAACAAGACTATACGTCATAATAACATGTTTCAGTATATCAGTTTCACCAAAAGCCATTGGCAATATGTTTTCTTTGTTAAGAGGCTGACAACACCTAATTTTGTTGAAATTGATGTAATTTAAACAGTTTTTTAAGAAAAACTGTTTGTTCTAGCACATCAAAAAAATTATATGTTAATATTCATCATATTTCAAAGACCGTGGACGGACTCGATACATAATTGGACGAAATCGGCTCGATAGAAAATAATTGCAAAGATAGGTCTTAAAATCATCATTAAACGGTTCTATGTCTTTATTTTTTTGGCGTATGCGTCTGCAATTAAAAACATGAAGTCAACACATTCATACCTAAACCGCTAACGAGTCATATTTCACAAATAATCCACAGTTTTTTTTTAATTCAATATTTGCCCGATAAATTTCAATATACCCGGCTGCCCAGTAATAGCGGCATCTCGTTTACTCCGATACAAATAGACAGTGTGCGCCGACGTTGGTGTTGACAGCGTCTTAATGTAGTATTTTTATATTTCTTGTAAATAATCCTCCATAATGTTATTTCTTTTTAAGCTGATGGCCCTGGTAGCCCAAAGGGAACGTGCAGAAACTACAGGCGGCAGCACTAATGCGACAGAAGAGACACTATGCGGACAGTAAAAGAAACTAATCCGGGTAAAACAGCCAAATTGCAGCACCAGTTGGCAGCACCGTCTATGTGCACGTTCCCTATAATGGGTATACTTCTTTTGAGGTTGTAGGGTAGGGGGAGGGGGCAGAGGGCTGCCTCGCACCACACCGCGTTGATATCCTTTCTAGACAGTCGAGTTTTCTCACCGTTATTATTAGTCTCTGTGACAGTACTATGTACTATTCTCAAACACAAAGGCAACACAACAACATTTGATGACACATAAATTTAATAGGATAAAAAACCGCGCCAGATTTCATCATGTCCACTTATAATTCGGAAATATATCAATAACACAATACATTGATTCAGTATCAGTTGTCATGATATAGCTAGGTACCAATGACAGTTGTAGATAATTTGTTATCAAAACCAAAATAGGTTCTAGCCTGTTTACTGCATTGCATTTGCCAAGTAGTATCAAATACCTACCTACAATGTAGAAGAATAATTTAACTTTCTTGTGTGTTGGTGTTGTCAGCTGTTCCCGTGACTTTACTGGTACGTCCATGAGGCACATGTGCCTCATGACTTTATGAGTATCTAATGTCATTGTTACTATGGGGACGTGTCGAAAGAACGCTGCACATTGCATTAAGGGACAGGGAATCTGTTAAATTTCCCTCTGCCTGGGAAAAGGCATAGGTTTAAAACCATACAGCCATCAATTTTAGTTTTTTTTTCACTTGTGAAAAAATAAAAATATGTAGTTGTGAAATGTATTTTTATCGTAAAATGCTTTTACATAATAATTAACAGCAATCAACAATTAAATACTAAGGGGATATAATAATTTATACTGCTATGTTTTCATAATTATTTTTTTTTATTAATTTTTAAGAAGAGTTTTTTTACATTAAACAAAACATTTAAAGATTGTTTAAGTACTTACATACCTTTTTTAAGATGTAAAAAAAAGTTTCAATGTTTAAGGTGGTAATTTTGTTTTTTTATTAGGTTTGTGACTTTTTTAATTAAAGGGGATTACTGCTACACATCATTTTTAACACTATTTGAACTTAATTTCTAAAAAAAATTACAAACTGAGGCTTGATGTAACTATGCCTAATCTTGTGGGCAAGTGTTGTTGCTCAACTAATTTTCATTGAGAGCTTAGGTTTCAGAATTCTTTACTTTTATTTGGTTATAGGTTTGAACACAGTCATGGTTCAATATTTAAGAATAACTTGATAATGGGGCTTTTAATTTATCAATTTTATCATATATCAAACCAATACTACACTATCAACACAATAAAGATTACTATAATCAGTTAAGCCATGGCAATTTACAATCAATACATTTAATTGCTTTGATTACCAAATCATAAATAAAAGATTGAAATCTGTTTAGTAATTTTTTGATGGCAAAGATTGTTTTTATTTTAATTATTTCAATGACATTAAGTTTGTTCTTAGAATAAAAAACCTTGTGGGATTTTAATAAAAGTCATCTTAATTAGGTAAACTTCTGTCAAAAATGTTTTGACAGCACTTTATCTATCTCATTTGCAGAGAGTTTAAAATACCCCTAGGGAAGAGACACTGGCAATTAGTTTGCAATGACAGCACTTTACTATGAATTAAATGTCAGTCATATCAAACTCAATAGTTAAACAACACTAAAAGTCTCTCAACCTTGACGCTGGAAAAATTGTCCCATTGGACAGACAACATTTATAAAAAAAAAACACAAAGTGACAATGAGGTTGAAGGTGTGGAACAATATCCTATTTTAAAATTTTGCAAATAAAATATAATGTACTTATGCTAAATGAAGTGTGTGATCCTACATTATAATAAAATATGCAACACGGCAACAACCAAACTTTATTTACTTTTCTGGGTAGATTGTTATTAAATTAACTTAAGTTAGGTATATTATTAAGTTGCTAATACTCAATGTTAGTTTTAAGACTTTTTTTTAGGTGAAACAGCAATATACTATACCTAAGATGCCATAGTCAGTCCAACTCAGTCAGTCAGGCTATCCATAAATTATGTCACACCAATTTTGATCAATTTGGACCCCTCCCCCCCCCCCTTGTCACACTTATTACCTTCTTACTTAGACAACCAGATGGCCTAGTGGTTAGAGAACCTGACTATGAAGCTTGAGGTCACGGGTTCGATTCCTGTGTCGGGGCAGATATTTTTATGAAAAATATGAATGTTTGTTCTTGGGTCTTGGGTGTTTAATATGTATTTAAGTATGTATCTATCTATATAAGTATGTTTATCCATTGCCTAGTACCCATAACACAAGCTTTACTTAGCTTATTTTGGGACTAGGTCAATTGGTGTGAATTGTCCTGTGATATTTTTTTTTATTACTATGAAAATCACCATTATTTTGTTCTAGTGTCACAGATTGCTTGACCCCCTCCCTAAATATGTGACGTAATTTATGGATGGTCCCTTCCATCACATTCATGGTTTATCTAAAGAAGCACCTTATTGATCAGTGTCCTACCCACCATGTAGGCATATAGCCTCAATGAATATTATGTCTAATGTCATATATGATTTTTTAATTGTGTACTGGTAAAATTCTACTTAATCAGATTTGTTTACATTTGTATCATGCTTCTTACATATAATTTGTGGCAAATATTGAAACTGGAACACAGACTAAAAGTGTTTAAAAAAAGGTATGGTTTTTGTTATTCAAGTATCAGATGACTGATAATAATCAGACAAAGAGAACTTGAGTAGAATCATGTCATGTTCATGTGTGTTGACACATGACATGAAATCAATGTGTTCTGTTAACAGGAAAACATTCTAAATATCCATTTCAGAACTATTTCGCATCAATTAGTAACCCGGATCATGCTCATGGTCAATGTTCAGAAATAAACAAGTAAACAGCAGTAAAAGGTGCACCCAAATTTAGCGCATGACCTTTTTAATGATAAGGCACTTTCCGACCAGCCAGTGTCTTACACCCTGACAATTAAAAACAAAGAAATAAAAAACAAAAATATGTACTCACATTGTGTGGCCAAAGCTGGAGCGCAAACAGCCAGGAAAGAAACGACGGCAAGTAATACAGCCTTCATGTTTAATTCTACAATAAATCACAGATACTTTGACGAAATTATTGAATAGAAATCAAGAGCGTAATTATAACGTGTTCGCGACAGTCAAGCCTTTACACTCACTGGTGCAGAAGGCGACTTATCAAAACGAAAACGAATAGGAAAGACAAGAATTCGCTTCAATGGCTGTGATTATACAAAAATAATGAAGTGCGCAGCGATAACAAAACCATCTCCCGTTGACAGGAGGTTTCCACTGAATGACCGTGTTAGACAGAGACAAAGGATATCAGCCGTACTTGGAACACAAAACTACACGAGGTTTTGTGTTTCAAGTGACTTCATAGAACTATTTACAGACCGAAAACGACCAATAAAACAGTTAAATAAGTATTTCATGGGATCTGATTGATTTTATTTACCTATTGTTACAGTTTAAAGGTTCCAATTGACATTGATTTGTCGTAAATAAGTCACAATGATGTAATATGGGGAAAATTCTTGAAACACAAAACCTCAAGTTTCGAGTTTTATGACAGCTGATACGTCATTGATCTTGAGGGGGGCGGGTTAGCAATAATACCAGCATAAATTCTTTACCCGACAATAAGTAAAACAGAGCATAATCAAAACAAGGTCTTTCTGCAACTGATAGAACTTAAATCCTGCGTAAGTACAGTCAAAAGTGATTTTAAAACTACGATAATCACCTTCGATTTCAAAGTATATCGTATTAAGCTAATACAATATACGCTGGGGTAATTTTACTTTTACACACTAGCCACACCAGGCCCTACTTGAGCCAACTTCATGAAATAGTTGACTCAGAAGTTCCATCGAATACTGTTTGCTATTGCGCGCTATCTCTTCATATTTTTGTCCCATTTGCGGACTATCGACTATCAGTTTCGAGTCTTTGTTGTTGGAAGTCGCCTTCTGCGCCAGTGTGTGTAAAGGCTGCACTTTCGACGGATCTATCTTTATTTTACTCCTCAATCGTTCATTGTAATCGCGACACTCTTATTTGGTGAGTGATTTTAATTATTTATACGACATTGGACGGCATTATCATTTGTTTTCCTTGTGCTTTTGTTTTTTTTATAACTAATTACGTCTGATTTCGAATTTAAATATTTTGACGTGTTGATTTTTAATTCTATTTTGGTTGCACTGTTCTCAATTGGAAATCTTAGGCAAAGGTCAGGTTTCTATACTTACAGATATCTTCAAGCAAACTTTAGAACCTTTGTTCAATTATGAGTGATCATGAATAGTTGTTTTATTCTCATTTTAAATGAATTCTGATTTAATTTCCTCGGGTATTAACAACATTTCATTCTTTGCATCTTACATTGTAGTAGGGAGATAGGCACTTCAGATCACATTGTATAGGTAACGCTACGAGAGTTGAAGTCATGCACACAACAACACGTCATGTACCTAATGACAGCGGGATTTTGACATTTATTCGTACCAATAGCAAGTTCAAGAGACTCAACAGTGAATTACAAGATTGACTAAAAATTTCTTCAACCTATTTTGTTAAGAATTATTTAGGAAAAAAAATCTAGTTCAAACAAAACAGAAAATAAAATATTTTGATCTATTTTATTTAAATCAGATAAGCATTTTATTCGCTATTTATAAAATACTGTTTTTTTTTTGTTACAAATATTTCTTATCATTATTAAAAAAGAAAAAATATAATATTATGCATAGTATTGCATAGGTTTTTCATCATAAGATCACAACTCACATTTTCATTCACTCATTAATTTCATTCATTCACTACTTTTTTTGCAATCAGTACTTTATGTAGCTGTGTGTGTAATCATTCGCCTCAACTCTCATGGAGTTACCTATATCATTATCATTGGGTGTTTGTATATACATACATATGTAATATATTTTACTTTCATCTGGTGATATTGTTAATACTAGCTTACTAGGTATTTATATTATACCCAAATCGATAGGCATAATATTATTGACTGATGACTTTTAGCAATATGACATGATACTGTGTCTTATCTTTAGTAATGTGGCTGTAGAATACAACATAAAGAAGTAGAAATGACGTGTATAAACTTTATTTCCTTTTTCGCTGGTTTTCTACTATTTTTGACAATAATTGTACAGTTCCTCAAACCATGGAATAAAATAAAAAAAGTCTCTTTTTGTGAAAGGCAACAACTTAACCACATTCAGCCAGTCTTTTAACCTTTTCAACGCCACGCCTCGGCAAAACGTAAACCTGCTTTGAATCTTATGTCATTGTGTCAGGATCACTTTGACACTGTACTTTGTGACACCTATATGTGTCGTTGGCGTTGAAAGGGTTAAATAGGTATCATAAATGTAATATCATAGATAAATATTATTATCTCTTTTAGAACCATGAAGTTCCTAGCCATTGCCGTATCCTGCCTCTTGGCCCTGTCTGGAGTCCTGGCCAACGACAGCTGCTACCAGGATGTGTCCATTGACTGTTCCCAGGCCTCCAGCAGCCTTGGTAAGTTGACTAAATTTTAACTAAGAAAATATACCTGAGTAAAGTAATGTCATCTCTGTCAGTGACTACAGGACAAGCCAATGAATGCCCTACTATTTGATAAAATAATTGTGAATTGGGGTTCCCAGCTAAAAGATCTAAAATTAAATTATAATCATGATGAACTTTGATTATGTGTAACACTACAACTAGATTATTTTATGTCCAATTACCATTATTTCAACTTTTAGATTACCTTAATTTACTAAATTGGTATAAGGAAAAAAATACAGCTACAGAGTTGGATTTAAGGTATTAAACTTTTGCCTTCACATAAGTCATTAGTGGAATGAAAAGAAAATTTATTTAAAAAAAATCTAATTATTTTTCTAGAATCTTTGTAGGTTTGAAATCATATCTTAAACAATAGTTACAGATTTGGTTTTATCTTGTGAGATATGAAATCTTTTTCTTTGTGTTAAAACAAATGAATTGATTTTATTTTTAATGTCTCATGCTAACTAAGATGTGGGTAAGTGGATCATTCATGCACAAATCATGGATCTGCACCCATTACTTTACCTATTTAAGACAAATTAATGATCTATTGACTGTATACCTAGTTCACGTCATTTTTAGACAGAACAGGCCTTATACTACGAAGATCATAATTCAAGCTTCGTATTGTGCCGCCTCGCTCTCGCAAATAGCATTTAATACGAGAGTAAGCAAGTCGCTACGATACGAACTTCGAATGTCGGAGTAGTCCCGTTTGTCATTTGGTTTTTCACAACTTTTTTTTTTAAATTATCATTAGCCTAATTTAGATTAAATAAGATAAAACACTCATAGCATAGCTTATTGTCTCAATTTATTGTGACTTCATAGAATCATCCAAAATAGTTATTAGCTTAATAAAAAAAACTTTTTTCCTGTAAAGCCGAGCATTTGACATTGACAAGTAGCGTTGCCAGCGCAACAAAACTAAAATTCTACCATCATTTTTAGTCCTAGCAAGATGTAACGCAATCTACGGCGGCTACGGTCACCATGGCAACCTCGCTACTGAAATGCAAGCGTACGCGAACCTGCATCTCACTCGCTCCTACGAGTACCTGCTATCTGCGTCCTACTTCAACAACTACCAGACTAACAGAGGGGGTTTCAGCAAACTGTTCAGGAAGCTGTCGGATGATGCTTGGGAAAAGAGCATTGAACTCATCAAGCATATTACAACTAGAGGTGAGTCAGTTGTTATCTCTAGGTTTTTTATTGGACGTTTTTCACCTGTGCTGACGTATGCTAAATGCGGGTGCGTTACTGTACGTCTGTTGCCTCGAAAGGAATAACCTAATAATAATAATGTACGCTATGATGATTTGAACCCATGAGTAACTTGTAGAAGGTACACACTACTACTACTAACTACTAATGTTTAAAGGTACTAACTAATGTTTCGCAAATTATTTTACCCAAACTGATTCATTTGGCAAATTTTTAATTTCCCAACTGCTTATTTTTTCTGAAACTGTAAACTTTTTGGGATTGTTATAAAACAAACCTAACTTAACCTACAGAATAGTCCTGAAAAATATCCTGAATAGTTTACGGTTTCAGAAAAAATAAACATTTGGGAAATGAAACATTGCCAAGAAATGTTTGGGAAAAATAATTTTCCAAACGGAAGTACACCTCCCAACAGTTATACAGGGAATATTATCAGTTTGTTATAGAATAATTTTGTTTTAGTAATAGCATTAAACTATTTAGTCTGTGATGTATAGTCGGGGTAAGAAAAGGTTCGTCACTTTTCGACTTTAACTCGTTGACATAGAGTCGAAAAGTGACGAACCTTTTCTTACCCCGACTATACCCTACCCTATTTCTTTACCCTATTTTGTTTTATGTGGAATTGATAGGATGACAATTTTTTCCATGACATCACATTTGGTCTAGTCGTTTTGCGAGTTCGCTCAGAGTAACAATGAAATACCAAGAGACATGTTACTACGTAGCCCTAACTTCACCAAGTCATTGAATAAAGGAACGATCCATGAGTATCTAGTGCTGGTGACGTCACTCTTGTTCTACATGGCTCTATCGAACTTTCCAAACTCTGTGGCATAAATACAACTTCCAACTATTTCCTTCGTAATTCAGTGCAGTGTTGTTGCGATAGCAATAGTTCCGCTATCGATCTTAAGAAAACAGTCGATAGCGTCGATAGACTATCGAAAATATCGACATGCTGCAATACTATCGATAGTTTCGATACTATTGAAAATATATTTATAAAAAAAAAAAAAAAATTAAAATATATTTATTGCTCATAAAAATTCAAAACTGTAGGTTAGGGACCTCCTACTACTATTGATCTTTAGCATTAGTATTACTTATTTTCATCAATCGATACTATCGATAGTATGACTGATTTTCAAGGCCACGATAGTATCACAATAATAACGATAGACTATCGCTGTCGCATTTATTCAAAATTGACCAATGGTTATCGTCTATTTTATCTGATTGTAACAGCAGACGAGGCCGAAGATATAGCCTACTGGTTCAGTAACAGCCTGTTCATTCTGCAGGCTTATTGTCTAACGTTTCTGACGCTTGCCTTCGCAATCACTATCTCTTTCTCTCCAACGGTATAAAAGGATGACAGAAAGAGACGGTGAAAGCGAAGGCAAGCGACAGAAGCGTTAGACAATACGGCCTCAGGGCTTGAATAACCCTAAATTATACTTATCCAACAAGGTGGCGTCATGGACTTCTCCCGCCGCTCCACCCTGGACTCCGCATCCAACAAGAACTACACCGTGGAACTGCACGAGCTGGAGGCTCTGGCCAAGGCCCTGGACACCCAGAAGGAGATCGCGGAGCGCGCGTTCCACATCCACCGCGAGGCTACCAGGAACAGCCAGCATCTGCATGACCCTGAGGTATGTTAATAGACTTGGGACAAAAGTATGCTTTGATTTATTGCTAGTGCAATATATAATATAATATATAATATGTACATAGATTTTAAGGTGCTTCAATGGCACTTAACTTTTATAATCCATAGGATTCCCAAAAACTATGTTGTCTTTATTTATTTCTCAAGAAGAACACCGGTTCAAAATTTCATGTTTTTAGTCATAACCGTGGAGATTTCTTGTTTTTACACGGGTAAATCACCTTCTCGTGGCAATGTGAGGGTAAAAAGTAACCTACGTGTTATTCCAGAGATCCAGCTATCGACTTACCAAATTTCATCCAGCCATTTTATAGTATGTGAGACTTACAAACATATACACTCTATTTTTTTTGTCTAATTTGATTATAAAGGTGGTCCGTTTTTCAACCCCTGAATTTTCACTTTGACATCTTCTTTTATGTTCAAAATTAAAAACGTATCTAAATATTTCCACAGATTGCTCAATATCTCGAAGAAGAGTTCATTGAAGACCACGCCAAGACTGTCCGCAATCTGGCTGGCCACACCGCAGACCTCAAGAAATTCATCACCAGCAACGATGGACAAGACCTGTCCATTTCCCTGTATCTCTTCGACGAGTACCTCCAAAAAACCGTTTAAATCTATATCTCAAATAAAATTAAATACGTATTTACTCAGTTAAAAGTAATAAATACCATTTTAGTAGAAATCTGATTACGCTGGTAACATTCGAAACGTCAATTGCTAAATGAAACGTCAGTTTAAAATGACAGTTCGTCGATGTTTAGGAATACCATCTCGAATGATCGTAAAAACAAAAATCCTCCACTTTCATTTACCTTTGCAAGAAATTTGTTTACGCTGCTGGTAACATTTGAAATATCAATGTACAAATAGGCTGTTTAAATTATGTGATATAAGTTTTTTATCATTCATCGTGTATTATAGTTTAGCATAGATTGTATTTTCAGTTATTTTCAAAATAAAAGTTTTTTCTTTAATCACACGATTGTAGTTTTATTGTGATCACAACCACAAAGAACTAGAGGTAGGCACTAAGTAGGTAATGTAATTAGAAATGAGTGCTAATACCGGCTCCACACTCTCGCGAGGCGCTCTCGTAAACAACCAAGTGAGCGAGCGCGAAAGTGTACTTCATATTAGAGTTTTAAAAAGGAAAAACCACCATGACAAGGCAATACGGTATATTAGACAAGAGTAAAGAAAAAACAGCGTTGCTAGGACACAGTATGAGAACACAATACATATTTAAACACAAGGAGGTTTACGATCTCTAACACCACCCCTTAAACTGATCTTGTGATCTACATATGTATTGTGTTGACTATCTAAACCTAAGTCATTCACAAAAGACTTGTGCTTGTCTACCGACAAAGGTTTTGTCAAGACATCCGCCGTCATTTTGGACGTTGGCATAAAATTAACTTTAACTGCGCCACTGTTCACCGCCTCCCGGACGAAATGATGACGTATGTCTATATGTTTCGACCTACCATGAAACATTATATTTTTGGCTAGATTTAGAGCCGACTGATTATCATTGAAAATTATTATATCTACTTGCTTACCTATACACTCGTTGAGGAACGTCTTTATAAACAACGCCTCCTTACATGCATCAGAAAGTGACATATACTCCGCCTCGGTAGTTGATAACGCGACGGTACGTTGTTTCCTACTTTCCCAGCAAGTAACAGAATTTCCAATTTTGAAAACATAGCCCGTATAAGACCGTCTATCAATTTCATTAGAAGCCCAGTCTGCGTCTGCAAATCCCGTCACAGATAAACGACTACTCTTCTCATAGGTAATGCTGTAGTTAATTGTACCTTTGAGATAACGCAACACGCGCTTAGCCGCTTTCCAGTGGACTTCAGAATAACAGTTATTAAACTGACTCAACACACTGACAGCGTGACATATATCAGGACGCGAACAAACAGCAACATACATAAGACAACCTATCAACTCACGGTATTCTAAGCTGTCATCTTTCTCTTCAGCTTTATTTAATTTCTGACACTGCATCGGAGTCTCAACAGGCTTACAGTCTTGCATTTTATACTTTTCCAGTATCTTCTGGATGTATGCGCTTTGATCAAGCTCAATATTGCCGTTCTGTTTCCTGATTCTCAATCCTAGAACTCTTTCTACAGGACCAAGATCTTTCATCACGAACTCTTTCATCAATAATTCTTTAATCTTGACTTTTTCAGCATTACAATTGCTAAATATTACTAGATCATCGACATAGAGAGCGATGATTACAAGCTTATCGCCATTTCTCTTAATGTAGACGCATGGTTCCGAGATCAATCTCTTGAACTTTAGTTTATTTACAAGTACGTGATTAATCTTCTCATTCCACGATTTAGGCGCTTGTTTTAGACCATATACAGCCTTATGTAGTCGATACACCTTATTCTTGCCTTTACCTGCTTCGAAGCCTTCAGGAATTTCCATGAACACAGTCTCTTTCAAGTCTCCATTTAGAAAAGCTGTTTTAACGTCCATGTGGTCAATCTCCATGTCGTACTCCGCAGCCAAAGCTAATAACATCCGTATGGTTTCGTATCTCACTACAGGCGAAAATGTTTCAAAGTAATCCACTCCATACTTTTGTGTAAATCCTTTTGCCACAAGACGTGCTTTGTACTGTAACAGTTCACCATTAAGCCCTCTTTTCTTCTTAAAAATCCATCTAGTCTTTACCGGTTTTGCTCCTTTCGGTAAATCGGCTAATGTAAAGCACTTGTTATCCAAAAAGGATTGATACTCGTCTTTCATCGCAGCTCGCCACTGCTTGGCTTCAGGACCACTTAACGCTTCCTTTACTGTTCTCGGCTCGTCAGTACAGCATGCTTCACCTGTCAAAAATGCACACAGGAAGGAATTATCATCGGCTTCCTCAAACACAGCTCTCGAATCATCTGTATCAAATGAAATATCCGGAACATACGTGGCATCTGACGATCGATCTGCGACATCACTACTTGTCGTAGACTCGGTGTCATCAGCATTATCTACTCTCTCAGAATTTTCTTCTGACTGTTCACCGACCTCAGGAACAGAAGGAATCTCAGGTTGGAAAACTACAACAGATTCTTCTTTCGATAAGTTAAGATGCTTGAGGAATTTGTTCTCTACAAACTTAACATTTCTCGCGATTGTACACTTAAAACTCTCAACGTCTAAGAGTCTGTACCCTTTGGTATTCTCACAATACCCTGCGAATATATAAGGTTTCGCTTTCCGATCTAATTTCTTTCGGTTATTTTGTATAGCGTACGCCAAGCAACCAAACACACGTAAGTTATCTAAGCTCACCTTACGTCCAGTGTAACGTTCTTCTGGCGTCGCACCTCTAACTGCCTTTGTAGGAGAGCGATTCTTGATGTACACCGCAGTGTTCGCGGCTTCAGCCCAGAAGCGTTGATCCAAACCAGCTTCCAGAAGCATACAGCGAACCGCCTCGACAATCGTACGGTTCGCGCGTTCAGCAACAGAATTTTGCTGTGGACAGTGAGGAACTGTAGTTTGATGACGAATCCCACACTTATTCAAATACTGCTTGAATCTCGCACTAATGTACTCGCCTCCGTTATCACTTCTCAAGACTTTAATTTTTTTATTAGTCTCATTCTCTACAAGAGCTTTAAAATTCATAAAACACTCAAAAACTTTGTCTTTTGATTCAATTAAAAAACAAAATGTCTTCCTCGAAAAATCGTCAATAAAAGTTAGCAAATATCTCGCGCCACCTATCGATTTCACCGGCATAGGCCCGCACACGTCAGTGTGTATCAAGCCTAATAATTCAGTCGCACGTGAAAAAGATTTCTTAGGAAAGGGTAATTTAGTTGCCTTACCTTCAATACAAGAGATGCATTGCTCATACGTTGATACATCATAGTCAATTCCAGTAGCCATACCGCTCTTGAGTAAATTCATACTCCGACTATTCAGATGTCCAAGCCGACGATGCCACAAACCCTGGGTTTCAACCTTCACTTGGGTTTCAGAGGAGACGTTCACCGGCATGCCGTGTTCACGCGTAACGGGATTAACAGACGCACCCCCGGATTCTAATAAATAAAGACCGCTAGTGCCCCGTTTCGCAACAGCAATTACCGTACCATTGTCATAAATATTACAAAAATTCGATGTAAAATTTACTTCAAAACCTTTCTGTGTCAAAATACTAACAGATAACAAATTACATGACAACTTCGGTATAAAAACTACATTACTGACAGTTATCAAACGGTTTTGTAAAAAGAGTTTCACATTACCACGACCCGCAGTAAAAAGTTTTTCACCGTTCGCTACGCTAATTTCTTTCGACGTATCGGACACAAAATCATGTAAAATGTTTTTATTGTTCGTCATATGACACGTTGCACCACTATCGACGTACCACTCATCTGGGTCCAGCTTTACCGCCAATGCCGACAGCATGGACTTTTTATCAGGAGCTTGAGTTTTCTGCGCACCCTGATGACTGGAACTAGATGGCGTGTCCTTACCCGGCGCTTTCTTCCTGCAGTTCTTAGCATAGTGACCTACTTTGCCACATCGAAAGCACTTCGGACGCTTCGTAGTCGAACTAGCTAAGGCATTCTCTTCCGTACCACCTGTACCTTCTTCACCTCTTGACACTTTAATTCGTAAATTAAATTTCTATGGTATTCGTGACCTCGCTTTAGAACTCATCAAATCTTACCTCACACAGAGAAAACAAAAGGTAGCGGTTAATGGAACGGTATCGGAGGGATCTGTGGTCGAAATGGGAGTGCCTCAAGGATCTATTCTAGCGCCATTCTTGTATTTGGTTTACGTAAATGACCTAATTTATACCGTGAGTCAGAAATCAGGGATAGTTATGTTTGCTGACGACACCTCTTTACTGTTCAAAGTTAGTAGAAAAGACACCGATTTCACTGAACCCAATGAAACTCTGTCCATGATATCCGCATGGTTTGCTGCCAATAACTTGTTACTAAACCCTAAGAAAACAAAATGTATTAAATTTTCATTGTTAAATCCGCCACATTCAAATTCGGTCTCAAATATTAAACTTAACGGTCAAAGTATTGAATTTGTAAAATCTACGGTATTCTTAGGAATAACACTGGACTCTAAATTGCAGTGGGGATCGCACACCACAGCAATTGCGAATAGGTTGAGCTCTGCTGCGTTTGCAGTCAGAAAGATACGGCAGCTAACCGATGTGGCGACGGCACGGTTGGTGTATTTTTCCTACTTCAATAGCATCATTTCATACGGCCTTATTTTATGGGGATCTGCTGCAGACTTGGAATCAATTTTTATTTTGCAAAAGAGGGCTATCAGAGCGATATATAACTTAAGGACACGCGATTCTTTAAGATCTTTTTTTAAAGAAATAGGTATCCTAACCCTGCCGTCGTTGTATATATTTGAAATAATCATGTATGTAAGAAAAAACATATGTGATTTTCCCACTAACGTCGATAAGCCAAAGGTTACTAGAAACACAGGGAAGCTTAAAGTTCCATCTTACAGACTGGCTAAAACTAAAAAGTCGTTTCTGGGAAGATGCATACGTTTTTATAATAAAATTCCGAAAACAATAACCGAACAAACTGATACAAAATTCAAATCCATTGTGAAGAAGACATTAATATCTAAGGCGTACTATAAAATTAATGACTATATCATGGACAGGGATGTTTGGAAATAATTCCGATCCGCATTGGCGATCTCTAGTCTCAAATAGCGTATCTACTGTGTTAAAAAATTTAATTGTATTAAATACTTTAGATGTATGTCATTTAATAACAATGTAGATCTGATTGAAAAAAATATACCTTGTTGAGTTTCTTGCCGGTTTCTTCTCAACAGGGTTTTTTCCGAACCGGTGGTAGATTTTTCGACGTTCATAGGAGCATCAATTTGATGCCTAAATTGAATAAAGAATTTTGACTTTTTTTTTTTTTTTTTTTTCTTCTCTGTGCTTCCTGTAATAATTTCATCTTCACCACATCACTAGAGAGAGAAAGGTTACTGTGCTCTAATGCCATTATGAGGGGATCAAAATCTTTGGAGAGCCCACTAAGCATTATTATTGCAACGAACTCGTCGTCTAGAGGAGCATTAATATCCTGCAGTTGTTGAGCTGTATCTACAATTTTTGTAGTATACGCCTCCATACTATCAAACTGCTGTAGGTTCAAGCCAAATAACATGCGGAGCAAACCTAATCTTCGACCCAAACCTTTGTCCTCGAACGACTTTTGCAAGTTCTTCCAGGCATCAAACGCTGTGTTGCAATTTCTGACGACTGAATAAACAGCTGGCTGAACACTGAGACAAATTCGTGCTAGCGCTTTCTCCTGTTTCTTCCTGTCTTCGCACTCTGGTTTTCCTGTCTTGAAATCTTCAACGACGCATTCGAACAGTTCTTCATGTATGAGTATCATCTTCATTTGAAATTTCCAGGTGGTGTAGTTGCTCACCCCGGAGAGTTTTTCAACATTTATTTGACTACCCATGTTCGTGAACTTTATGATTACGTTTTAATTATTATAATTGTAATCACATGCGTGTTTTTATACGCTCTGCTACCATATTAGAGTTTTAAAAAGGAAAAACCACCATGACAAGGCAATACGGTATATTAGACAAGAGTAAAGGAAAAACAGCGTTGCTAGGACACAGTATGAGAACACAATACATATTTAAACACAAGGAGGTTTACGATCTCTAACACTTCATTCCCTCGCCTAACCTCCTCGCGTCCTTTGACTCGCGTCCAAAACCGACACAAAGCGGAGCGACAGCGAGGCGAAGCGAGGGAAGACGAGGCGACACGAGCGCACCGTCCTCACTCTCGTACTCGCGTCCCCTCGTGTAGCCTCGTGGAGAGTGTGGATGGGGCATGAAGGCCACAACAAACCGAGAGCGCGGAGCGTGCCCAGCGCGGTCAATTACACTGAATCAAATAGGTGTGCCGCGCTGCCGGAGTGTGTCACCGTATATTTGATTCAGTGTTATAGAGCGCGCTGGCCACGCTCCGTCGGCACCCCGCGCTCCAGGTTTGTTGAGGCCAACCAATATGATTGAGTGTAGGCCCTACCGAGCTTTTGGCGCATTTATTGCATTCATTTAATCTCGTGCTGTATCATTACTTAGCAAAGCTTTAGTCCTGGAATTCATGTGTAAGACAGGATTCACTCTAATGACCAGTGTTTATCGAAACACGATTACTTTTAGTTTGCCCGATAGAAGAAAAAATACAAAGTCGTCTCTAAAAAATAACGACGTAAATAGGGAACGTGCAGAAACTACAAGCGGCAGCACTAATGCGACAGAAAAGACACTATGCGGACAGTAAAAGAAACTTATCAGGGTGAAACATTCAAATTGAGGGCACCAGTTGGCAGCACCGTCTATACAGGCAGCAGCACTAATGCGACGGAAGAGACACTATGCGGACAGTAAAAGAAAGTTATCAGGGTAAAACAGTCAAATTGAGGGCACCAGTTGGCAGCACCGTCTATACAGGCAGCAGCACTAATGCGACGGAAGAGACACTATGCGGACAGTAAAAGAAAGTTATCAGGGTAAAACAGTCAAATTGAGGGCACCAGTTGGCAGCACCGTCTATACAGGCAGCAGCACTAATGCGACGGAAGAGACACTATGCGGACAGTAAAAGAAAGTTATCAGGGTAAAACAGTCAAATTCATGATACCCTATAGGGTGAAGAATGTTAATAAAACAAGATGTTTTCTAGGGCGTAGTGTTGCTACATTTTTAAAATATGTATTTGTTTTAGTAATACGATGAAAAAATATCTAAATACAAGCGCAGTCTAAGCAACCTATCTTGAGCCATCGTGCTTCCCCATTGTCCAATAGTCAGTTGCGCTTCTTTCGTACTTCGGTATTGTAATACATACCCGTTGCGGGGTATGTATTACAATACCGAAGTACGAAAGACCGAATGTATTAAAACATCGAATGGGTCAAAAGACCGACACGATTTTTTTCTGAAACCGTTAACTTCTTAAGATTGTTATAAAACAAACCTAACCTAACCTAATGGGTTCTGTATGATGCCGTTTTAATAAATTCTGAGAAGTTAACGGTTTCAGAATAAAATCGTGTCGGTCTTTTGACCCATTCGATGTTTTAATACATTCGGTCTTTCGTACTTCGGTATTGTAATACATACCCGTTGCGCTAGTGCTCCTTCGGCCATCGGACGGGGAACTCGTGTCACTTGCGCTTACGCACGGCTTTGATTCTAGCCGCTCTCACGCACACATACGAGTGCATAGAATACCTAAACTCGATTAGCGCCAAAAGCTCGGTGGGGCCTTAAAATGTAGAGCTATTGCAAGTTTTCTCCAGACGTGAAATATATCGTTTTGTTTGCTTGGGTTGGGACAGTGAAACACTTCGGCATGTTTATATCAGCGATATATCATCATCATCATCCCAGCTTATACAGGGTGTTTCAAAAATCCCGTACGATCCGAAACCCAGTGACGTATCATGAAACTGAACAACTTTCCCCAAGGAACATGGGTCAGAATATGAAATAAAATTTTGGTCTCTTCATACTAACTCTGTCAGCTGATCGGATGTTTTGTATGGACAGTCCATTTTTCTTTGTATTTCGACTCCATTCCTTGGGGAAAGTTGTTCAGTTTCATGAGCACTGTCACTGGTTTTCGGATCGTACGGGATTTTTGAAACACCCTGTATACCTTCCCATTGCTGGACACAGGCCTCTTCTCAGTGTAAATGGGCTTGGGCCGTAGTTCCCACGCGGGCCCCGTGGTATTGGGAACTTCACACACACCAACAACGACGTGCTGAAGTTACATATTTCAAGATATTTGTTTTTTTTTGTTGTAAATGATATTTTTTTGTCATACTTAACCAGTAGATGGGTGATCGAAAAGCACGTTTTTTTTCTGGCGAGCAAACCTGTTTATTTAGGCAATTGCCAATTTTTTACCAACTGTCAGAGATGAAAGATAGTGTAAGAGCCGGAGGCTTGATGATGGCCTAAAAAAGATTTTAGCGGGGCTTTTATTTATCTATATAAGTATATTTATCCGTTGTCTAGTACCCATAGTACAAGCTTTGATTAGTTTGGGACTAGGTCAATTGGTGTGAATTGTCCCTGATATTTATATTTAAGATAAAAAAAGTGTAAACAAACGTAAAACTCTTGGAAATCAAGATAATAGTCGTGGCAGGAGAAAAAAACCGCCTTCAGAAACACCTAGAATCAAAAAAGCAAAAAAATAATCGTGAAATAAAAAATTAACTGAAAAAAAAACTTCAAAATTTTCTACTACCTAATCTGTTTGAAGTCAGTACCCCAGTACGAGCTAGCAGGAGTGGTAAAAACCCTATAGGTGTAGGTATAGTATGTTCCAGTTAAAATGACGAAAATGCACTTAACATGGAATTTTACAACTTCTTTTTTTGCTGAATATGAAAGGAAAAGATAACAAAGAGACGTAATAAAACTGACCGAAGTATGGCCTACCGACCGATACACCTGCATAATTGTTTTACAGCCCCACTTGAAGATAACAATTAAACAATACTTAGATGTTGGTTTTAAGTACTTTTCGACATTTTAACTGGAACATACTATATATAGATGCGTGGCGATCCAAAGCAGACAGAAGAGACAGGGCGGAGACTCGTACCTCTACCATGAGTTACATTAGTTTGCAGTGACCGTACTCGCTAGCGACGGCGTAAATGATTTGTATGGAGAATTGTACTTCCGTAAGTGACCGCTAGAGGCGCTGTACACAATTCTCTATACAAATCATTTACGCCGTCGCTAGCGAGTACGGTCACTGTAAACTAGTGTAACTCATGGTAGAGGTATCGGCCTGCGAACAAACGACGCAGACTGCGACTCGCCCCCGTCCCACGTGTCTTCTTTGTGGCGTGCGAATAAAGATTGGTACATTTAATGTGACCAAAAAAAGACGGTACGATAAATAGCTTAAAATAATGAAGCAGAAATATCACAGTAATATCAAAACTGACCAAAACATTGGTTGCATTATTTGGTCAGTTTGTATGTTATTCATATGAGCGCAATAACTACTTAGATTTTCTACTTCAAATTCAGCCCCACGCCTTAACGTTTTTTTGTCACAATAACTAATTTTTCAACCCACAATAGCCCACTTTAGGATATCGTTGCCAGATTAGTCTCCACCTCCTAGTCTATAACTTTTTATGGTGATTAAAAAAAGATTACGTAAAATAAATTTGAGTAAAGTTTTTTGGAGTCTGTTAAAATAGCGATATTGCTGGCATTTAGTATATTTAAATATTTTAATTAGGTAAGTATAGCTATTTACTAATAATATTGTAAATGAAAATGTGTGTTGGTTACGCAAAATTATTCACGCAAAATCGGTCGGACAGATTTGACTGAAATTTTGTAGGAAGATAACTGGTTCTTGGGAATAATACATACATCCCACGGGACTGAAATCATCATCATCATCATGTGTCTAATTTCCAGTTCCAGCTCCATCATCAGACTCTTTGCCGCCATATTCTTGTGTTGCCAACAGAACTACGCATAATTACCAAGTTTCGTGTCAATATTGTAAATAAGACTAGCTGTTGTCAAGGATGATATAGACTGGATTGGCAGTCGCCTTAGTACTGATCGGCCGCGGTTTTTGTAGTTCGATTATTAAATCTAGATGGCGCTGAAATATAGCCAGAGGCTTTGAAGGCAAAACAATAAGACTGCAGATGTTTCATCTTACTACAAATGTATTATTTTTCAAAAATATTGCATAATAATATTTCAGTCAGCGCCATCTAGATTTAATAATCGAACTACAAAAAAACCGCGGCCGATTCGTACTATGGCAACTGCCAATCCAGTCTATATCATCCTTGCTGTTGTGTAAAACTTCGTCTGCGAAGAATAGGGGTATAAATAATCCTACGACCTATTCTCATACCTACCAAACATAAACAAAAAAAATCATAATAAAAATCGGTCAAGCTGTTTCGGAGGAGTTCGATAGCAAACATGTGACACTAGATTTTTTTACACATTTTTTTGCTCTCCCGTGGACAGAAAGAAAAAAAAGTGCGTGGGAAAATGCGTTACGCATACGACCGCGCCGTGGGGACGGCGCGGAAGTTATGTGGGACTCACCTCCCCCGTAACCTCCTTCCCTAGTGGAAGGAGGGGGGAGGCATACCAACTAAAAACCCACCGGTATTCCCTCTCTTGCCATTTGCGGATGCCGTGGGAGAATTTGGAGTCACCACAGCATCCGCTGGCCGCCCCAGCCTATGCCGGGGCTCCCGCGCCAAGAGAGGGGGGATCGGAATACTTGGTCCCCCCCTAGACTCGTGGGCTATTACGGCCGGCAGGGGATCCCCATCCCCACCGGCTAGCACCACTAGGGAAGGTTGGCGGCGAATTGTCGCCGCCTCCTTCCCGTCCGTCTGCGCCGGAGCGGGTTCGCGAGGGGATCATTCTCGCGTTCCCGCTCCCTCTCCTCCTTCTGCGACATGACTTCTTCGCAGAAGGAGGTGACGGTCTCCCAGGACGTCTCGCTCTCCAGCATCGCACGTACAACGCTGGGGAGCGAGAGGTCGCCGCCAACTAGTGTACATGCCTGTGGGATGCCTGGTCAACCGTCGGCCCATTTAAATAAGTTTACGTTTGAGGACTAGGAGTCAACAGAACAGAATTTTTAGTCAACAGAAGAGACAACTTTTGTTTGTTAAGGCCACCACAAACCGGGGCATTGACGGAGCGTGTCCAGCGCGCTCTATTACACTGAATCAAATATACGGTGACACACTCCGGCAGCGCGGCACATCGTATTTGATTCAGTGTTATTGACCGCGCTGGGCATGCTCCGTCGGCGCCCCGCGCTCCCGGTTTGTTGTAGCCTTTACCAGGCCTCCTGCATGCCATGTACTTACGCGAGATATTTCCTACCGCGGGCACAGATTACTAAATAGTTGCTATGGCTTATGCGGACGAATCCGCAGGCAAAAGATACTTTTAAAATAAAAATAGCTTCCAAGCACAAGGCCGTGGCAGTTGATCGACGCATACGCATGTTCGCGGACCGGTATTTTGCGAGAAAAGACGATACAAAGATGTATTTTTACGCGCTCTTATTCTTAGGTAAGATAGTTCAAGTCTTTTTAATTTTTCAACTCCAAGTTTTTACTTTTACTCTAGGACAGTGTTTCCCAACCTGTGGTCCGCGGACCCCTGGGGGACTGGGGGTCCGCGAGTATATGTATGAGGGTCCGCGGTGTCATCTCTGGACCATTACATAAATGTTAATAAGTCTCGTAATAAGTTTCGTAATCCGAATTTTTGTGCTGTTTATTTTATTAAGGGGGTCCGTGAAAACTGTACTTGATTTCCTAGGGGTCCGTGGCTGAAAAAGGCTGGGAACCGCTGCTCTGGGATTCCCGTGAAATCCAAATATTTCATACTAAATACAAACTGAAACATGGATACACAGAAAAAACCCAGAAATGAGACCAGCGCTGGGAATCGAACCCAGGTCCTCAGCATTCCGTGCAGCGTGCTAAACCCTTACACCACCAGTGGTCAGGAGTTTAGACAATTTTTTCCTATATACATCGATATTTTTCAGTTTGTTTTTACAGTCACTTATGCAGCGACACTAGCGACATCTATTATGTTAATGTTCTCATCAAGAAACGTCAACACTTATTATATATTGAAGATTTTAGGTTTTTGTAATATTTCAAGACATTAATAGGACTAGACGACGATGGCCTAGTGGTTAGAGTGTTAAGTAATGTGTGTGTATGCCTTAAGTAGTTTATTTGACTCTAGCAACATTGTTTCTGAACATACGCCCTTCCGGCGCTAAGCTGTTAGCTTTTTCCTCTTTTTACAACGACCGTCGCCATGGCCGGACCGTATATTTTTTACTTTATACATATGTAAGTCTTTTTTCCTTACATCGACCTTATATACAATATATACAAAAGTATTATGAAGTAGCGCTGTTTGTTTTCTCGCCCTGTGCCTCTCTCCGTTCAAGTTCCACTCCAAATACGTTCCACAAAATCTAAGAGGTTATGCGTCCAGTGTGCATCGTGGCTTTCGTGGCATATATAGTGTCATCCGAAGATTAGAAAGAAACCACGATTGATATTGAACGTTGAGATTGAGTGCCAGGCAATTCTACAATTTTAAAAACAAACGCGCTTGTACTTTTGTAAGTTTGCTGCATGAATTTTTATGCGCACGGCGAAACAAAATGGTGGACGGCATGCAGCAATCGCTAGCTTCGCAACCGCAACCTCCGTCTCAGATTATTAACCATGGTACAGCTGCCGTACATGTGGCAGGCTTAGATAAATTGGATGGACCGTCCAATTATCACACTTGGAAATTTACCATGAAAAACGCTTTAATTATCGAAGGATTATGGGACGCTGTGAATGGCTGCGACAGTGATCGTGTGCGTGGTCAACGTGCATTAGCTCGCATATGCTTATCAATTAAGAAGGAATTATATCAATATGTGAGGAATGCATCTACGGCAACTGCTGCTTGGCAAATTCTTTCTGATGCTTTTGAAGATAAGGGCTTATTTCGAAGAGTTTTGTTGTTGAGAAAATTGCATCGCGTACAATTTAACGACTACAGTTCAATGACCGACTATATTGAAAACGTCACTACTTTGGTGCAGCAACTTTATGACATCGGTCGCGCTATTGATGATGCCGAGGTGGCCGAGATACTTCTCAGTGGCTTGCCGTCGGATTATGATATGCTTGTGTCCGGGTTGTCGACTGCATCAGCGACGAACACTATCACTAGTGAAGTGGTGAAGGCGAGACTTATGCAAGAATATTCAAGAAAATCTTTGTCAGATGTCAACAACGTGGCTTACACTACTACGAAGAAGACTGATAATTTGATGTGTGATTTTTGCAAGAGATCAGGACACATTAAGTCTCGTTGTTTTAAGCTTAAACGCGTTCAGCGGAAATCTTCGAAGTTTGCCAAGGCAGAAAAGTCAAATCTGGTGTCAGCGTTCATGGCTCATTCATCATCACAGGATTTTTATTTGGATAGTGGTGCCAGCAATCATATGGTCAACAATAAATTGTTCTTCAACACCATGACTCCATGTAAAACTGCTGTCACAGTTGCAAATAACAGCAAAATCTTTTGTGAAGGACTGGGGTCAATCAAATTAAGATTAAATGACAACCAGGTGAGTCCGCTGTCTTTAGCCAATGTTATGTATGTCCCTCAATTGTCTAGTAATTTGATATCTGTTTCCAAGTTAATTGATAGTGGTCATAATGTTGTATTTAATAAAAGAGGCTGTCAT
Source organism: Archips xylosteana (assembly GCA_947563465.1). Lineage (NCBI taxonomy): Eukaryota > Metazoa > Arthropoda > Insecta > Lepidoptera > Tortricidae > Archips > Archips xylosteana. The sequence continues at coordinate 9,069,432 of OX387370.1, forward strand.
ATTTATGATATTCATAGTAAAACCCTTGTTGCATGTGCTGTATGTTGGAATGGTTTGTTTCGGTTAAATGTTTGTGTCCAAATTAACAAGTCCTCGCCTAGGGAGCACTCTTTGTCCCTTGAAGCAAGCCAGGGATCACCGAGGGCCAATGTAGCAGCAGGGATTTCCGCCGAGTTATGGCACAAACGTCTAGGTCACCTGAATTATAAAGGTATGCAGGGTTTGCGGGATGTTGCATGTGGTGTCATGTTTCAGGACGAAGACTTAAAGAACTGCACTTCGTGTCTTGAGGGGAAGATGTCGGCCGCATCTTATCCCACGGGACATGCGAAGCGTGCTGCTGGACCACTGCAACTGATCCATTCGGACGTTTGTGGACCTATGCCGGAGCCTAGCTGGGGAGGGGCGAGATACATTGTTACGTTTACGGACGATTACTCCAGGAAGACTTATGGATACGTCATGAAGAATAAATCTGAGGTAATTAACCATTTCATTACTTTTAAAGCACTTGTAGAGAAGCAAAAGGGACTCCCCATTAAAATGTTGAGGTCCGACAATGGAGGAGAGTATGTAAATAAAACTTTCTCTGATTATTTAAAAGGACAGGGCATTATTCATCAACGCACTGTTCCTTATTGCCCACAGCAGAACGGTTTATCGGAGAGGTTGAACCGAATTTTATTCGATAAGGTTAGAACTATGCTTTACGAGTCAGGTCTTTGCTGGCGCTATTGGGGAGAAGCGGTAATGACTGCTATCTACCTGAAAAATAGGTCCCCGACAGCTGCTTTAGCAGGATCACTGCCTGAAGAGGTGTGGACTGGATCCAAAGTAGATCTTAGTCACCTTCGGGTCTTTGGCTGCGTTGCATATTTTCTGAATCCATCACAGAAGCGAACAAAGTTAGATCCTAAAGGGAAAATGTCTATTTTTGTAGGTTATAGTGAGACATGCAAGGGCTATAGATTGTGTGAGCCAGCCAAACCTAGTACTGTGATACTATCTCGTAGTGTGGCATTTATAGAGAATAAGTTTTATTATAAAAATGGACTTAATGATGACATTAAATTTTATTCAATTAATGATCATTTCAATTATATTAATTTTGAGCCAATTGATAATCTTAATGATAATAATTATTCTTCAAATAATAATTATATGTCTAATAATGTTTCAGACGGAGGGAACGAGGATCGAGGCGGCATTCTGAGCGAGGATGCAGTCGACTCTGGCGGCGAGTCTGCTGATGACGGACGCGAGCAGCGTCTGACGTCGTCTGGCCAGGCGTCACTTGGAGGGGAAGCGGTAACTACTGATAATGAAGTTACAATGCAATGGTCTGGTCGTCCTGTTCGCATGAAATGTCCTCCACAAAGGTATGGGGACTATGATTACTCAATGTTGACTCAACATGCTTCATTCGAGGAACCAATGTCATATGATGAGGCTATTGCATCACCATATCGTGAAGATTGGATTGCTGCAATGCAAACTGAGTATGACTCGTTGGTTTCGAATAAAGTATGGAAATTGGTGGACAGACCTACTAACATAAATATTATAAAGAACAAATGGGTTTTCAAACTAAAGCATGATGTTGATGGAAGGTTTGATAAGTATAAAGCCAGACTTGTTGCCAAGGGTTTTACGCAAAAACGGGGAATAGATTACAATGATACTTTTTCTCCTGTAGTGCGTCATTCTTCCATGCGCATTTTATTTTCATTGGCTAATGATATGGACCTAGAAATTGACCATCTCGATGTAGCAACTGCATTCTTAAATGGTAATCTTAATGAGGTTATATACATGGAGCAACCAACAGGCTTTTTAACTGAAGATTCTGATAAGGTTTGCTTATTACATAAGAGCATTTATGGCTTGAAACAAGCAAGTAAAATGTGGAACGAAAAGGTAAATTCAGTGCTCATTAGTAATGGTTTCAAGCAGTCTCTGTGTGAACCATGTATATATACCAAAAAGTCTGATAGTGATTTTGTCATCATAGCTCTTTATGTGGACGATTTTTATTTATTTTATTCTAAAAATAGCACAGTTAAAGTTAAATTGCTAAATGTTTTAGAGAAAGAGTTTAATGTAAAGAATCTGGGTCCATTGAAGAACTGTCTTGGCATTAGGGTCGCTAGAGATAGAGCCAAAGGTACTTTATGTCTCGATCAGACTGAATATATTAAGAAATTGTTAATAAGATTTAATATGCAGGACTGTAAACCTGTAGCTACACCTATGGCTTTAAATTGTAAGCTAACTGTACCTGAAAATGAAAGTGCCTGTATCCAGGATGAGAGTTATAACTATAGACAGCTTATAGGCAGTCTGATGTACTTATCTGTATGTACTAGACCAGACATAACTTTCGCGTGTAGCCAGTTAAGTCAGTTTAATAATAACTTTGACAGGTCTCATTGGATTGCGGCTAAACGTATTCTTAGGTATTTAGCTGGTACAATTAATTGCTCTTTATATTATATAAAAGGTATTAATTGCGATTTAAATGCATATACCGACGCCGACTGGGGCAATGACCAGAATGATCGTAAGTCATTTACTGGTTTTGTAATTAAGTTAGGTAATAATACTGTAAATTGGGAATCACGTAAACAACGATGTATTGCACTTTCTAGTACAGAGGCAGAATACCTAGCTCTAGGTGATGTGTGTAAGGACATTTGTTTTGTTAAGAATTTGCTTACTGAATTAATAGATAAGAAAGTCTCTTGTACCGTTTACAATGACAATCAGAGTGCACAAAAGCTCTTAGAATGTAAAGAATTCTGTCATAAACGGACGAAACATATAGATATAAGGTATCACTTTGTTAAAGACTTAGTTAAAAGTGACTCTATCATTGTTAAATACCTTTCAACTGACAAAATGATTGCTGATGTTTTGACTAAGCCTTTGTGTGCACAAAAACATTGTAACTTCATTGAGAGTATGAATATCCGAATGATGTCTATTGACTCTACATCTAAATAGTAGATGATTATTTTGTTTTGTATAACTGACTTGTCTCTACATAGTAGAATTAGATGTTTGTTTTGCTTTTCATTTGGATAACGCCTATGGTCTCTACATAGCAGATATGTATAGTGACTTAATGTATTAGTAATACAGTTTGTTTTTAAACTTGTATAAATACTGTAAGGCATAAGGGGAAGTGTTAAGTAATGTGTGTGTATGCCTTAAGTAGTTTATTTGACTCTAGCAACATTGTTTCTGAACATACGCCCTTCCGGCGCTAAGCTGTTAGCTTTTTCCTCTTTTTACAACGACCGTCGCCATGGCCGGACCGTATATTTTTTACTTTATACATATGTAAGTCTTTTTTCCTTACATCGACCTTATATACAATATATACAAAAGTATTATGAAGTAGCGCTGTTTGTTTTCTCGCCCTGTGCCTCTCTCCGTTCAAGTTCCACTCCAAATACGTTCCACAAAATCTAAGATAGAGAACCTGACTAGGAAGCTTGAGGTCCCGGGTACGATTCCCGTGTCGGGGAAGATATTTGTATGAAAAATACGTTTGTTTGTTTTCCGGTCTTGAGTGTTTAATATGTATTTAAGTATGTATCTATTTATATAAGTATGTTTATCCGTTGCCTAGTACCCATAACACAAGCTTTGCTTAGCTTACTTTGGGACTAGGTACGGTCAACCAAGAAAGTGGTCTACCAGTTTTGACAAAAGTTTCTGTGACATCTAAATATCCCTATGCAAGGGAAAATCGACCTCGTTGTATCATGACGTGCAAATGAACTTCGACCGTAGGGGGGTAGACCATATTTTTGGCCGACTGTACAAAAAACACACAACAAACAAATAAATGTGTGTGTTTGTAACAAATTTTGTTTTGTTTTGTTAGTCTAACATTTGGTAGCATAGCGTACAGTTGTGATACCTACTCTGAAGATGAGCTCTGGTAGAGTTCGAAACTTGGGGGGGAGTAAGGGGTTCCAAACAACACCAATCGGAACCCAAGCCAACCTCACCGGCCCGTGGTACTTCCTGCCGTATAACATACGAGGCTCTGGCGCTCCACCCACCAACTCGCACTGGACCAGCGTGGTGGGTTTATGGTCCAACCCCCCCCCCCCTTAATGATGAACCAAAGCCCTAAAATCAGTCCCCAAGTACCCGGCGACACTGGGGGTGAGGCTGATGACAGTAGGCCAAGAACCCCCAGGGTCAGGGGCGATAATCTCCGGGTGAGGAGGATTAACTGTCCAACGACCAACGCATGAAAAAAGGTACCCGGAAGATTACCCCTACGACGACAACTGGCCCTGGCAACACACAACATCCGCACTTTGAGGACAGACGAAAAGATCACCGAGCTGGAAGAAGAATTGAGCAGATTACGGTGGGATATTTTGGGGTTATCTGAAGTCCGTAGAGAGGGAGAGGACACGATAACCCTGAAATCTGGTAACCTCCTCTTCTACCGGGAGGGCGACCAAAAGTCCCAAGGGGGTGTCGGATTTCTCGTCCACAAGTCCCTCGTTAACAACATTATTACCATCGACAGTGTGTCGAGCAGGGTGGCGTACCTAACACTCAGAATATCTAAAAGATATTCGCTGAAGGTCGTTCAGGTATATGCGCCGACCTCGTCACACCCAGTTGAGGAAGTAGAGGCTATGTATGAGGACATCAGTACGGCCATACATACTCACAAGACTCACTTCAATGTTGTTATGGGGGACTTCAATGCGAAACTGGGCAAGAGAGGCGATAATGAGTTGAAAGTGGGGAGCTTCGGTTATGGGCAACGGAACCGTAGGGGACAGAGGCTGGCCGACTTTCTGGAGAAAGAAGGCCTTTTTATGATGAATTCTTTCTTCCAGAAGCCACCTCACAGGAAATGGACGTGGATGAGCCCCGACGGTTTCACGAGAAACGAGATAGACTTCATCATGACCGACAAGAGACGGATATTCAATGATGTCTCTGGGTGATACACAGGGTGAAAACCGGCAGTGATCACTTAATAGTAAGAGGCACATTGAATATTAACGTTAAACTTGAACGGTCCCGTCTGATGAAGTCCACGCTCCGACCTACTCGCGCTCAGATCGAAAACCCCGAGAGCTTTGATTGCCTGGAAGATCACGCGTCAGTGGACGAAATCAATAACAGGTTCGTAGAAACTGTCAACACGGTAGGGTCTCAGTTTTATAAGACCCGTCGTACTAGTAGAACTCAGAAGCTCTCGGAGCATACCCTTGACCTTATGGCTGAACGACGCTCGCTGAGACTGCAGTCTCCCGATGATGCTGAGTCACATAGGCAGCTTAATAGACGAATTCGGAAATCCTTGCGACATGATATTCGTACCTTTAATACTGCTCGTATTAAAGATACAATAGAGCGGAATAAAGGCTCCAAAATGTTCGCAAGATATATGTTTATTGGGCAAAGCCAGATGACAAAGCTGAAGAGGGATGGGCAGTGTAGCGTCGACGAAAGCGGACGTGTTAAGGGAAATCGAAGAGTTTTACAGACGCCTCTACGATTCGGTCACAAAACCTGATTCTAGTGCGGCTGAAGACCCAAGAGCCAAACTGACCCGACACTATACCGAGGATATCCCGGACATCAGCCTGTATGAAATTAGGATGGCCCTGAAACAGCTTAGGAACAACAAGGCGCCGGGTGAGGATGAGGATGGAATTACTTATGAGCTTCTGAAAGCGGGTGGATCACCGGTATTGAAAGTCCTTCAGAGACTCTTTAACTCCGTCCTGCTCGAAGGTACCACGCCAGAAGCATGGAACAAAAGCGTGGTGGTGCTATTCTTTAAGAAAGGTGATAAAACCTTGTTAAAGAACTACAGACCCATCTCGCTTTTGAGCCATGTTTATAAGCTGTTCTCCAGGGTCATTACAAATCGTCTTGAGCGCAGGTTTGATGACTTCCAGCCTCCCGAACAAGCCGGATTTCGAAAAGGCTAAAGTACCGTAGACCACTTACATACGCTGCGGCAAGTTATACAGAAGACCGAAGAGTATAACTTGCCGCTATGTCTAGTGTTTGTGGACTACGAGAAAGCCTTTGATTCGGTCGAAACATGGGCGGTGCTCGAGTCTCTCCAGCGGTGCCATATTGACTACCGGTACATCGAAGTGTTGAAGTGTTTGTATAAAAATGCCACTATGTCGGTTCGAGTGCAGGAACAGAGTTCGAAGGCGATTCCCTTGAAAAGAGGCGTAAGACAGGGAGATGTAATATCTCCGAAACTGTTTACTGCCGCTCTGGAAGACGCCTTCAAGCTCCTGGAATGGAAAGGACTAGGCATCAATGTCAACGGCGAATACATCACTCACCTTCGGTTTGCCGACGATATCGTGGTCATGGCAAAATCGATGGAAGAACTCAGCACGATGCTTGAAGGCCTCAATCGAGTCTCTACGGGTAGGACTAAGAATGAACATGGACAAGACGAAAGTTATGTCTAATGTTCATGTTGTCCCTGCCCCCATTGTGGTCGAGAACTCGGTTCTTGAAGTTGTTGACGCATATGTATACCTAGGACAAACCGTCTAGCTAGGTAGGTCCAACTTCGAGAAGGAGGTCAATCGGCGAATCCAACTCGGATGGGCAGCGTTCGGGAAGCTCCGCAACATCTTTTCGTCCAAAATACCTCAGTGCCTCAAAACAAAAGTCTGTAATCAGTGTGTGTTGCCAGTGATGACATATGGATCCGAGAGTCGGAGATGTGGTGCTTCACTATTGGCCTGATGAATAGGCTCAGAGTCGCTCAGCGAGCTATGGAGAGGGCTATGCTTGGAGTTTCTCTACGGGATCGAATCAGAAACGAGGAGATCCGTAGAAGAACCGGGGTCACCAACATAGCCAAACGGATTAGCTCGTTGAAATGGCAATGGGCAGGCCATATAGCACGTAGAACCGTTGGGGGCCAAACGTTCTGGAATGGAGACCACGGACTGGCAAGCGCAGCGTGGGACGTCCACCAACGAGATGGACGGACGATTTGGTGAAGGCCGCAGGTTCAGGGTGGATGCAAATCGGTTCCAATCGTAATGATTGGGCATCAATGAGGGAGGCCTATGTCCAGCAGTGGACGTCCTACGGCTGAAATGATGATGATGATGATGAGAGTTCGAAACGCGTCAGTGTAGTTTAGTGGTGGTGATAGTTGGATTTGTGTGTTTTGTGTGTGTTCGTACAGTGTGGAGGTGGAGGAAATGCATGTACACGCATTTCTACATAACGTAACTATCGTAAGGTCGCGGGTGAGCAAAGTAATTGGGTTCAGATCATTATTAAGTAATAGTATTTTGAATCTTTTTTTATTTATCTAATCTAATAATTTTACAAAAGTAGGAACATTCCTGAGAAGGAACTCTCCTCGGGATTTCGATCTATGTCCCTCTCTACTCTCTACTCTCTCTCTCTCTCTCTCTCTCTAGTAGTGACACGTTGTTGGTATATTTTTTCCATGTAAGTACTTGTTTTTCTGTATTGTTTTATTTGTGGTGTACAATATAGAGTCATTGTATTGTAATGATTGCTGAGAAAAAAAGGGTTAAGGGTGAATTGCAAAAAAAGTGTACATTTCATAAAAATTAAATGTCCTCGAACTTCAAACGTGTATAAATAGTACATTACTGCAGAGGCCGTGAAGTAAGGGATTGATGGACGAGATTTGGGGTATACGGCCGAGTCGTAGACGAGGCCGGATAAAACGAGTCCAGCAATCCCTCTTCCGGCCGAGGATTGTATAGAGCTTTTCTCAAACATGCATCATCATCATCATCATCATCATCCATCCATCCATCCATCCATCCATCCATCCATCCATCCGTCCATCCATCCATCCATCCATCCATACATCCATCCATACATCCATCCATATCCACCCATACATCCATCCATACATACATCCATCCATACATCCATCCATCCATACATCCATCCATCCATCCATCCATCCATCCATCCATCCATCCATCCATCCATCCATCCATCCATCCATCCATCCATCCATCCATCCATCCATCCATCCATCCATCCATCCATCCATCCATCCATCCATCCATCCATCCATCCATCCATCCATCCATCCATCCATCCATACATCCATCCATACATCCACCCATACATCCATCCATACATCCATCCATACATCCATCCATCCATCCATCTATCCATACATCCATACATCCATCCATCCATACATCCATCCATACTTCCATCCATCTATACATCCATCCATCCATACATCCATCCATCCATCCATCCATACATCCATCCATACATCCATTTATACATCCATCCATTCATCCATCCATCCATCCATCCATCCATACATCTACATCCATCCATACATCTATCCATCCATACATCCATACATCCATCCAGACATCCATCCATCCATACATCCATCCATCCATCCAGCCATACATCCATCCATACATCCATCCGTGCATCCATACATCCATACATCCATCCATACATCCAGACATCCATCCATCCATCACCAGTAGTTTAGGCGGTTTTATAGAAATAAAAGAAGATAGATTTTTTTTAATGTCGTAAGTTGGCTGTATGTAATTTTTCCTTTGTCAGTTTAGTGTTAGTAAGCAAAATTAAAAAGTTACAGCAGCGGACAATAATGGTTTTTCATACTTACTTTTATGGCCTAGGCCAAGAAGTAATGTAGGGAGCCATAAACAACAAACTTCATGGCTTCATTTCGTGACATTAACGCATACATTTCAAAGCATGTTTGAGAAAAAAATATTTTTCTTAATTTATTTAAATTCTAGTAACTTTTTCTAATAGTGTACTTTATATTCTAATACGATCAGTACAGTTTTACCGTGTAACTTTGTTCCAGTACTTATAAAGTCACATTAACGAAAAAATCGTATTTCTTCTCCCATACAAATTGCATGTGTCCTCTCTACACCACTCGATAAACAAGAAATCATAACTTTGTTTTTTGATTGGATCGGCTTATAAAAATTTTCATGGTGTTTAAAATACGTAATGGATATCCTCGTAAATATGGGTTTTAGGTGAACACGACATAATTTCATTAAGTACATTTAATTTTAAAGTTCGGGGACAGATTTCGTGTTTTTGTGTAACACCACCTGTGTAACGCCATATCATGCTTTTAAACGTAGTTTTGAACGCATCCGTAATAATAATTAGGTCTGGCAACATTCATTCTATGCCGACGCGAATGAACGCGTCGGTAGCCATATTGGTTTCGTGGCAGCGAAGCAAACAAAGTGCGCTCCAGTATTTGGGAAAAAATAAATTTAATTTTGGAACCTGTTTAAAACCGTTATGTATTTCTTTTTCTGCTGCCGTTTTAACAAAATCTGATAGTAAATTTACTCGTCTAAAGGCTTAATATCTGCGAATTCCAGAATTATTTTAAATTTCATTCTTACACGTGCTGAAAGATTTTGCGACTTCATTTTTTGATACCTTTGTGTAACTTTGTGTAACGTTACACAGAAAATTTAAGGCTAAGGTTCGTTCACATTGGCAGTTTAACCGACTTCAAAATAAGAGGGGGTTCTTCAGTTCTCAATTAATACAATGCCTTTTGTAGAGCTCCAAACAAAAATGTTAAAAAACCGGCCAAGTGCGAGTCGGACTCGCGCAGCGAAAGTTCCGTACAAATTTATATGTATCTATTAACATCCAGTCTTAGCAGACCCCTGCTCCTAAGCAAAATGTGCGCAGTGTGGGATCATTGTGGATTGGTTAATGATATAGACAGACAGACAAACTAGATCTCATTCAAACCAATTTTCAGTGGAAGTTTACATGGTAATGTACATCATATATTGATTAACTATAGTTTTTGTCACCTAACTACATCATTGTTTATTACTATTAGAATACTTTTATTTGATTCTTTTTGTTTTGACTGATTTATAACAGGTTTTTTGAATAAATATTGTTTAAAATGTCCACCATGTCGAATGGCTCGGTTCCCGCATCACTGATCATGCTGGTAGGTCTGTTCACGACTTCGCACTTGCGTATGGTTTGTCGCAGCTGGTGTCATCACCGACTCGCATTCCAGACGTTGAAGGACATGCCGCATCCATGCTAGACCTTCTGCTGACCTCCCATCCAGCCGAATATCGGGTTTGTGTTGACGCCCCTCTTGGGTCGTCTGACCACTGCCTGATACGAAGCTCTGTGCCACTCACGGATCCCCCACGGTTGAATCCTCCAGGAAAGCGTCGCGTGTGGCACTACGGGTCCGCAGATTGGGACGGCATGCGCGTTTTTTTTGCGTCCTACCCATGGAGGCAAGTCTGCTTCACTTCTGGTGACCCCAGTACCTGTGCTGACTCTGTTGCCGATGTTATACTGCAGGGAATGGAACTTTTTATTCCAAACTCTGCGGTGTCGATTGGCGGCAAGTCCAAGCCCTGGTATGGAAAATCCTGCAACGAGTCTTCCAAGCGTAAGCAGGAATCCTACCTTAAATGGGCTAAAGCGCAGGCTGTTAATGATCCGTCTTCTAGCACCCTCAAGAAGCAGTACAACTTAGCCTCCAGATTGCTTAAGAGACGCATCTCATCTGCGAAGTCTGAGCATGTAGCCAGAATTAGCCATAAATTGACCAATCTTCCTTCGGGGAGTCGTGCCTTTTGGTCGTTGGCTAAAGTTGTGCAAAATAACTTTTGTCGGTCGTCTTTTCCACCTCTGCGCAAAGCGGATGGCTCATTAGCCTACGATGCAAGGGAGAAAGCAAGCCTCTTCTCTCACTTTTTCGCCTCCAACTCGACTCTGGTCGACGATGGAGTAACGCCGCCTACCATCCCGCGGTGTAAGAGCTCAATGCCGAAAGTATGTTTTCGTCAAAGCATTGTGCGGCGAGCTCTTTTCTCCCTTGACGTCAATAAATCATGTGGGCCTGACGGTATTCCTGCTATTGTGCTGCGGACGTGCGCTCCCGAATTGGCACCGGTTCTGACGCGCCTTTTTCGTCTCTCCTACTCCACAGGCATAGTCCCGTCTTCGTGGAAGTCTGCTCTAGTGCACCCTGTCCCTAAAAAAGGCGATAGATCGGACCCTTCTAATTACAGGCCTATTGCGATCACCTCTTTGCTTTCCAAAGTGATGGAGCAAGTCATCAACCAGCAGCTCCTGGGCTACCTGGAGGATCGCCAGCTAATTAGTGACCGCCAATATGGCTTTCGTCAGGGTCGCTCGGCTGGCGACCTTCTAGTGTACCTAACGCATCGCTGGGCAGAGGCGATAGAAGGCAAGGGTGAAGCTCTGGTGGCAAGCCTAGATATCGCAAATGCCTTCGACAGAGTCTGGCATGGAGCACTTCTATCGAAATTGCCATCTTACGGGCTGCCCGGTGGGTTGTGCTCATGGATTGCCAGTTTTCTTAAAGATCGGATTATTAGGGTCGCTATCGACGGAACATACTCCGACTCAATGTATGTGAAAGCTGGTGTCCCCCAGGGCTGTGTGCTCTCGCCTACTCTGTTCCTCCTGCATATCAATGATGTGCTGCTTGTAAGCGGCGTTCATTGCTATGCGGATGACAGTACTTGCGACGCACGGTACTCTGGTAGAGCTAACCTTCCTCGGGCAGAATTGGAAGAGAGACGATCTAAACTTGTGTATGATCTAGAAAATACACTAGCACAAGTTTCTGATTGGGGCACACGTAACTTAGTGCAGTTTAACCCCTCCAAAACACAGGTTTGCGTATTTACTGCCAAAAAACACCCGTTTGTCGCTGCTCCATGCTTCCAAGGATCACCCCTCAACACTTCGGAGAGTGTTGGGATCCTCGGTGTCGATATTTCGAGCGCGGTGCAATTTCGCGATCACCTGGAAGGTAAAACCAAGTCGGCTGCTAAAATGTTGGGCGTGCTTGGCCGCTCTAAGCGATACTTCACTCCAAAGCAGCGGCTTCAGATATATAAGGCCCAGGTTCGGCCAAGGATGGAGTATTGCTCTCATCTCTGGGCTGGCGCACCCCAATATCAGCTGCTTTCACTTGATCGCATACAGCGCAGGGCGTGCCGAGTTGTCGGCAACCCCTCACTCTCCGTTAAATTCGATCCTCTTGCTCTCCGCAGAGACGTTAGCTCCCTTTGCGTGTTCTATAAGATCTACAACGGGGAATGCTCTGAGGAACTCTTTGACCTCATTCCAGCTGCGGGGTTCCATTACAGATCCTCCCGTCGTAAGCGTTCATTTCATCGACATCATGTTGATGAATGGCAGTCTTCGACGGTGCGTTTTAAGCGGTCTTTTTTGCCACGAACTTGCAAAATCTGGAACGAGCTTCCCGCTGGGGTCTTCCCATCGAGTTACGACCTGGGTGCCTTTAAGAGGCGAGTGTACAATTTTCTGCAGAGCCGACAACGCACTGGTATCGCGTAAAGCGCTGCGAGTGTCTATGGACAGTGGTGTTCATTTAACATGAGGTGACCCACTAGTTTGTTTGTCTGGCTTCACTAAAATAAAAAAAATAAAAAAAATGAATGTAGTTTTCACATTATTCGTCGTCGTAGTGTCCCACTTAGGGCATCGAAACTCGGTTCAATTTTGAAAACCCGGGTTTTCGGGTCTAAGAGTAATCAAAACCCGGGTAGACCGGTTTTTTCGAGCTTTTCGATCTTTTTGTTATAATTTTTAAAAATACAAGAAACTGTGTCCATTATATCGATTTTCTACAATGAATACAAAATGTAAAGGACGAGGAAGGATTAAAATAGAGACAGTACTTTCCAAATTACAAAAACAATTCTAATATTTTAAAACCTATGGATTTTTTTTCAGAATATCTTAAAATTAAGTTAGTAATCTAGTCTTTTTTAGGGTTCCGGAACCAAAATGGCAAAACGAAAACCTTATAGTTTCGTCATGTCTGTCCGTCCGTCCGTCTGTCTATCCGCGGTTTAGCGCAGTGGCTATTAGTGCTAGAAAACTGTAATTTCGCATGGATATATATAGCAATGACCTCGAGAAAATGATAAAATAAAATGTAAAAAAAAAATACGATAGACGTAAAGTGAAGGTGATTTTTTTTTCTCGTCTAACTTTATAGTGTGGGGTATCGTTGGATAGGTCTTTTAAAATCATTACGGGATTTGAAGACGATTTTTCTATACAGTGATTCGTTTACGAAATATTCAAATTTAAAGTGAATTATTTTGTTAAAATCGAGCGCCTCCCACCCCCTCTAAAAGCTAAACTAACTGTTGGACTGTTGGTATAAAAATTTTGAAAAAAATCAGGATGGGAGAAAATATCTCAACTTAACAAGGAAAACTATAACGGCTGAGTTTGCTTGAGAATTATTAAGAGTAAATAGCAGCCTGACCTAGAAAATATATAATCCTTAAAATAATATTACTTGTTGAATACCACCCCTCGTGTCCGACACGCTCTTGGCCGTTTTTAGGGTTCCGTACCCAACCAAAGGGTAAAAACGGAAACCCTATTACTGAGGCTCCGCTGTCCGTCCGTCCGTCCGTCTGTCACCAGGCTGTATCTCAGGAACCGTGATAGCTAGAGAGTTGAAATTTTTACAGATGATGTATTTCGGTTGCCGCTATAACAACAAATACTAAAAAACGGAATAAAATAAATATTTAAGGGGGCTCCCATACAACAAACGTGATTTTTTTGCTCGTTTTTGCTCGATATTGATAACGGCAACAGGTAGAAGCTTGAAATATTCACGGAATATTTAATTATGTATTGACTTTAAAAATAAATCATTAAATTAAAATAAAAAAAATATTTAAGGGGGGCTCCCATACAACAAACGTGATTTTTATAGATAACTAGCTGACTCCGCAAACGTTGTTTTGCCATATCACCTAGGGGTATAAAAAATAGGCTACGACCTATTCTCAGACCTACCGAATATAGAGAAAAAAGTTTCATAAAAATCGGCCAAGCCGTTTCGGAGGAGTTCGGTAACAAACACCGTGACACGAGATTTTTATATATTAGAAGATTGTACGGAACCCTTCGTGCGCGAGTCCGACTCGCATTTGGCCGGTTTTATTTTAATCACAGACTTGCATCGAATACGTTTACTTGTGTGTGATAGTTATTGCAGACTGACAAAACTAAATGGCTGGGGAAGTATTCATCACTCGCGAATACTTTTCTTGGTAGGAACATAGTAGGAACGTAGCAACTAAAGCTTCTTTTTACGTAATAATTTATCTAAGCGTGTTTTTATTCCATTTATTATTGCATTAGAAGTGGTTTATACTTAATAAATAACATAAAGAAAAGTATTAAAAATACCCGAAAAACCCGAGTTTTAAAATTCAAACCCGGTTTTTTCCGGATCGGGTAAACCCGGGCTCGATGCCCTAGTCCCACTGCTGGGCAAAGGCCTCCACTCTCGAACTTCACAACTCCCGGTCTGGCGCCATGTCAGGCAGTTTTCACAGTCTTCTATAAAACTAAGTACGTAATACTGCAAAAACTTTCAAAAGAGTGGCTATCCTACCATTTTGAGCAAGCTATGGGTATGATAAAAAATGGAAAACCTCAGAAGTACACAACTTTTTTCAACAACATTTTTCATCGTTGAATAGTCGTACGACAGTGCCCAAAATAATAGAATTAAAATATGCAGATTTAATTTTCTTCTGTTATAGTAATAGTACAGTTGAAAACAACAATAATGTATACAGTCATCGTATGTAAACATCAACCTTACAATTAATGACAGAGTTTTAAAGATATTTTTGACACCTTGTTAACTTGTTAATATATAATTATATTTGCACTTGACCGTACCTGCTTAAATACTACCGAATATTCATAATTAATTATGAATAAACGCCAAAAGATTCAAAATTGTGAAAAAACATAAATTGGTATTTTTTTTATTCTTCGAAATATATGTCGACTTTTTACTCATATGAACATCTCCTTATTATTTTTTTTGTGTAACAGCCTTCATTTTTGTGTAACAAATGTGTGAATACTCCTTTGTGTTACGTACAATTTTTTTGCAATTCACCCTTAAGTATGCAAAATTATGAATTATGAATAAAAATTTTATGTCACCGTCTAAATCCCAGACATTGTGCATTGATGAAATTAGGGTTCTTTGTGACCTTTTTACCCGACTGCGAAGAAGGAAGGGTTATGTGTTTGACCCGTATGTATGTATGTATGTATGTCCATTCCTATGTCCTCTCGTAACTACACAACGGTTGAACCGATTTTGATAAATGATACGTCATTGGATTCGTCTTGATAACGCGAGTAACACAGGATACATGAAATTCTTGAAAAATCAAAATGGCGGATTTTTGGCGACAAATTGTGAGTCTTGAAAAAATTTTTTTTATTCAAACCTATCGAGTAGAGTATCAAAATAAAGGGATTTTAAAAGAGATTACAAAAATATATACAAGTCATGTGTTTAAATTTAATTTGGAATAGTAAATTGGCAATCAATGCATTAAAACGACGACGTACCTACCTACTTACTAAGATACCTTTGAGCAATCATTTTCTCTATGAAATCCATGTGGAAAATTAAGTATCTACATATTTCAAAATTGGTTTTGAACTTTAACTAAATAGCAAGGGATTCCTAATTTAAATACTCAATAATTTATGTGGGTCTCAGGAGGTTACACTAAAAAGCAAGAAATAAAAAAAGTAATTAAAAAACTAAAAACCCGCCTGCGGTGTAAATAAAATAATAAATTAAAAAATCAAAAACCCGCCTGCAGATATACTGAAAAGGTGGAAACAAGATAAATGTTCAATATCAATAAAACGAATTTAAAACACGTCGATGGCAGTCTTTCAAAATTTAATACAACGATAAATGCAGTCGGAGGCATGGGAGTCAGTGGCTGCATGGTATTTAATGTCACTTCATGCATGCCTCCGACTGCATTTTATCGTTGTATTAAATATTGAAAGACTGCCATAGACGTGTTTTAAATTCGTTTTATTGATATTGAACATTTATCTTGTTTCCACCTTTTCAGTATTTCTGCAGGCGGGTTTTTGATTTTTTAATTTATTATTTTATTTACACCGCAGGCGGGTTTTTAGTTTTTTTAATTACTACGAATCGCAACCGCGAAAGCAAAATTTTTCATGTCAATTTCTTTTGTTTTACAGGTCTTTGTTTTCCAATCCATGCTGACCCTGCTCAGTCATACCAACATAGGCAAAGCGGGCACAGACTGCGAAGGTTCGCTGAAATAGGCGGCGAGCGATTTGATCCTGCCCTAAAAATGTTTTGGCACGTCGGTATATACAGCAAGGGGTATTCTCCCTACATGCAGATATGCGGGGGGACCCTGGTCACACAGGACGCTGTCATTTCTGGTAAATATCAGAAGTAGGCGGGGTCTCCACCCTTACGTTGTCAGTATTCCCAAAATTACTATACTAAACGGGACTTACCAAGCAAATAATATTTACCTCGACGTTTCGGCCACATTGCAGCAGCCGTGGTCGCGAGTTTGTTAAACGTCGAGGAAAATAATTATTTGCGTGATAAGTCCCGTTACCAATGAAACTGAGCCTTTATGTTAACCTTGCTTTGGTGATATTCTAGCGGCGCACTGCTTCTGGAGCGACGTGGAAGGCGCACTGCCAGCGGACCTTTTTGCCGTTGGAGCTGGCAAGCAGTACCGGCCTTGGGACGACAACAATGACCATTACACCGCTCGGACATCCGATGTAAGTTAGAGGGCCAATTTCACTGACAATGAGTCAATCGGTGCACGCAACATAAACAAAGAACATGGTAGTCGGCCGCACTCGGCGAGCGACTGCTGCCACCGCCTCAAGATGGCTGCCGCAAGGCGGACAGACTAATGTGAAGACGACGTTCGTTGGCCGAAGTAGTTTGAAACAAGTTCGGCGAACGCATTACCCCGGCGCCACACATAGCACAAATGTTTCAACACATATTTGATCACATGTGAAGCACCGGTATTTGCTTATTTGTTCAATAGAACAACCATACAATCAACCATAGATCAAATATGTGTTCAAATATGTGTTGAAACATTTGTGCTAGGTATGTGTGGCGCCGGGGTTAGGTGAATGAACGAAGTAGTGCCGCATTTATCACCACAAAACAATTACCTATTCAGAATTGAATTAATTTTTATTGGTGAACCCAATTAGTTTTAAGCTAATAGATGTACTTTAGTTTTAGTTAAGTTCTGAAGCTTCCTCTTTTAATTTAGGTGGCAGCGATCCACATTCCAGTCAGCTATCGATTTCGCCAACTACCAGGAAGACATCGCCGTCGTGATCGTGGCACAAAAGTACTTAGTTAAATGCTCCATCAAACAAAGATACGCTGCCAAGCTATTGGACGCAATGGGGGCCATTTTTAGACGTAATTTAGTTTGAAGCTACTAGATATACTTTTTTACTTTAGTTCTCTAGTTTCTTTTTTAAATTTAGGTGGCAGCGATCCACATCCCAGTCCGCTATCGACTTCGCCACTAACTTCCAGGAAGACATCGCCGTCGTGATCGTGGCAGAAAAGTTCTCCATCAACCAAGGAAACGCTGTCGGCCTTTTAGGCGTAATGCCACGGAGCAGGCATTTATTCGAGGGTTTCGAGTAGTTTTAACTACCTCATTTATCGAGGCATATTTTTTGAAAAAGGACAGAGAACATTCTGACACAGTGTCCAGTTATATGGTAGATGTGCAGGACCTCTAATATACATATAACCGAAAGCCACGTCAAAATCTACAGCCATGTGATTCTATCAGATGAATATGGCGGTTAACTCTCGAATAATCTTTATGCTATTAGATGTAAGTACTTTATTTTTAGTTTAGTGTTATAGTTTTTGAACTGAAACAATTAAGTACTTTGCTCACCCACGACCTTACGATAGCTAAGTTTATGTGAAAAAATGTAGCAACACACACAAATCACACAAACCCAACTATCACCACCACTAAACTGCACTGACGCGTTTCGAGCTCAACCAGAGCTCATTATGAGAGTATCGAAACTTCACTGTGTCACCAAAGGCACCAAATGTTAGACTAGTTGTTGTGTTGTTAGTTTCTTCTTTTATTGCAGGTGGCAGCGATCCACATCCCGGTCCGTTACCACGACTCCGCGACTAACTACCAGGAGGACATCGCCATCGTCGTAGTGGCAGAAAAGTTCGACATCAACCACCACGCAATCAGACCGGTTTGCGTCAACTTTGACGAGGACTTTGACGAGGAACAGTTGTCGTCAGGGAATAAGGGAGTGGTTGGTGCCGTAGTCCTAATATAAACAGAAGTTACAAATCACTTTAGTACTTGTACTTTTAGTAGAATGTGTATTATGTCTATAATTATAAGTTTTCGAAAAACCTGTATATTTTCTCTATGTATTTCATCATCATCATCATTGCAGCCGTAGGACGTCCACTTCTGGACGTAGGCCTTCCTCATTGAATCCCAATCATTACAGTTGGAAGCAGCTTGTATCCACGCTGAACCTGCGGCTTACCAAATCCGTCCCTCTCGTTGGTGGACGTCCCACGCTGCGCTTGACAGTCCGCGGTCTCATTTCGAGATCTTTACGGCCCCAAAGGCCATCTGTTCAGCGTGCTGCTGGCCTGCCCATTGCCATTTCAACGAGCTAATTATTTATGTAGTTACTACCCCGACAAAGTAATAATATAAAATTCAGTTTTTTTTTCCATATATGTAAAGAGGGGGTGATTTTTTTCTCGTCTAACCATATAATATAAGTAGTGTGGGGTATCGTTAGATAGGTCTTTTAAAATCATTACGGGGTTGTGAAGACGATTTTGCGAGATATTCAATTTTAAAGTAAATTATTTGATATTTGATAAAGTGCAATTTTTGTTAAAATCGAGCACCCACACTAAAACCTAAAAAAATTTGAAAATTTTGAAAAGAAACATGATGAGAGTAAATATATCAAATTAACAAGGAAAACTTTAACGACTAAGTTTGCTTTTAGAATTATTAGTAGTTTAAGAGTAAATAGCAGCCTGACCCTATTATTGGGAAGATCCGTACAAAATACAAAACACATCAAAATACAAGTAAGTACACGTCGTAATGGCTGCGGAACCCTATCTTGAGTGTGTCCGACTGTCGACTCCTCATGTGCAACATCAGATTCGACTTCTAATTAAACTTTTTGTCGCACGTCACACTTTAACTTATTTGGCCAAGAGAGGGACGATTATTGTAGAGCAGGCTTAAGAAAGCGTAATCAATTAGTCGGCTCATTCACTAATCTACAAATTGTAAGATCGGGAATATACCATATGGCAATAAAAATTTATAATAAAACACCATTCGAAATTCGGAATATTACAAAAGTACATATATTTGCTAAAAAGCTAAAAGAATATCTGTTGTCAAGGTGCTTTTATAATCTCCAAGAATTTTTTGATAGTGAGGAATAAATATATCTTTTACTTAGTTGTAAGTTTTAATTTTGCAAATATTTAGAGCAAATTGTATGTTCAGCAAATTGCGGTGCCCTTACAGGGTTTATGATGGCGCATATATTAATAGATTTAAGACCTTTTATACCACATAATGCAATAAACGATATGACTATGACTATGACTATCCCCTCAACGTTATGCACTTGCATCATATGTCTGGTTTTCTGGCAGTAGGTAATTCTTGAAGCGCGCCTTGCAAATTTGGCAAACACTATCCCCCGCTATGCCTTCGTGTTCTGTATTGACATGCGCCTTTTTCATGGACTCCGCGGCGAAGACCTGATCGCAATGACGGATGGGAAACTGAACTTCTTCTCATACGTAGTCTCTTGTCTGCCGACACGCTCTCGGCCGATTTTTTTGCTTTTCTGTATAGTTTTCTATTAAAGTCTACGATAAAAACTCATGTTTTTTATATCGTCCACGTTCTAGATCCTGGGGTGGGGGCTGGCAGCCGAGGACGGTCCTCCGTCTCAAGTCCTGAACTACTTGAAGCTGCCGGCTGTGGGCATCAAGGAGTGCATGACCAGCGTGGACCAGGGCTTCCTCCGGTACCTCACCAGCGACAAGATCTGTGCTGGCGTCTTAACTGGTAAAAAGTGCAGATGATTTAAGTTTGAAGGCATTTTAGGATCGCATCCAACGGGATAAGTGACATATTTTGTACCTAAGTAGTTATACTTCGCTAATTTTAACATTAGAATAATTTTAATTTCAAAACTAGATGAAAAAAAACCCGCCTTTATAATTCCCGTTCGCATGTGAATTCCGGGAAAATGTATACCCTATGTCACTCTCGGAACTGAGACGAATCTAATGACACCTCACACTTTAGAATCCATTGAGCCGTTTAGGCTGCAGTGCGTGCCCAAGAATGGTACATATATACCTATATACATAAATACATACGCTCGATAAACATAACCCCGAAGTCGGGTGAAAAGGGTAAACAGTCTTGAGGAGTCTTTTTAATGAAAAACACTTTTAAATATAGTATCTAATTGTTACTAATGTGTAATAACTTAACTTATTATAAGTATATTTGGTGTGTCTTATCTTTCAAAAGTGTTTTACAATAAAAAGACAAGTCAAGACCGGTAGGTATACCTTCTTTTTAATGCTAAAATAAACAAAGTACCTACTTACATATTAGTTTCATCATCATCACCTCCCTAGCCCAAATACGTCTCAGTGCCTTCCTGGCTTAACCGTAGTTCGCACGCGGGCCCAGTGCGGATTGGGAACTTCACGCGCACCATTAAATTTCTTCTCAGGTGTGTCTAGGATTCCTCACGATGTTTCCCTTCACCGTAACGCTGGTAGGTAAACAAATGTAATTGCTCACTTATATACCGAAAAACTCAGAGCTTACCATAGGTACATCTACGAATAATAATTATTATTCGTTGCCATAATTGAATCAATAAATCTTAAGTTTGCTGACAATTTCGTGTCCACATGAGAGACAACTCACTCACGCTGTGTATAACCCAATTATTCGTGGTGCAGGTAAAGCCCTATGCCGGGGCGACAGCGGCGGCGGGCTGGTGTTCAACGACCGCATCCGCAGCTCCAGCGTCCCGTACCTCCGCGGCGTGGCGTCCACGGCGTCACGCAACAATCACTCCTGCAACGCTCACACCCTCGCTGCGTTCACGCACGTCCGCGCGCACAGAGCCTTCCTACGCCGGTAACTATACTTGTACCATCCCACAAGGCCTTTACATCTTGACACATGATTCAAGCAGCGTCTGTTTGATAGCTCTTCTACAAGATGGGCCATTAAATGGTCGGTGCAAAGGCCCAGCGATGGCTGCGACGCATCCACACGATGGCGACGTTTAGTTGTGATCTTTTTTTTGGGACACGAACTGAGGGCCCGTCAATGTAGCAGAAGCTGCATCGTAGTCGTGCCGCTCGTTTCTGTGCTAGGCTCTGAAACCATGAATAATCGTGGGTATTATAATCCTCCGAAGAGTCTTTCTCCACTCATTGCGGTCGAAAGCAAGTTCCCATACGTCGTGGTCCATTGACAAATGACATTGAAGGCGATCATATCGTCCTCTTTAGGCGCAAGACACTCAGAAGAAACGTGGGACAGGGGCGCGTCGCAGACCGCGTCTCCGCCCCGTCTCTTCTGTCTGCTTTGGGTCGCGCGCGACGCTTCTATACATTTAGTATGAAAATTGATTCAAAAGCGCCGTGACTGCGACGCGCTCCCGTCCCACGTCTTTTCTGTGTGCCTTACGTCTTAAGCTTCGTGAATGCCACACAGGCTGCCGATTACTAGAACCCTGGACAGACATATACCGCAGCGACTCTCCTCGCGTAAGCCTCTCTGGTCAGATCCCGTCATCCGCCAACCTGAATGCTCGGCGGGTGACCTAGTGGAGAACCCGTCCGCCCGGCTACCTGGCTTCAAAGCCAGTCGTATGAACTGGACGACGCTGAACCGCATCCGCTCGGGTGTCGCCCGCTGCAACTACTGCCTGCAAAAGTGGGGCCAGACTCGCCAGCGTGTGACTGCGTCGCTCCGCAGCAAACAGCCTACCACATCGTGGAGGAATGCCCCAACCGACGCTTTGCTGGCGGCTTCAGGGGGCTTAACAGATGCTCTGGGGAGGCTATAGACTGGCTTAATAATTTAGATTTAGTTTTATAGGAAACGCAGGAATTTTATTCTTAAAGGCCGTACGTAGTATATAATACTTAATAATAATAAAACCTGCCCGGGCAAACGACGGGACGGTTGGCAATCCTAGTTTTAACCCTACATATTCCATTCTTCTCTTTCTCACAGGCATATACCGGACATAGAAGATCACTGCGAGGACTACTATCCTTTCGCATACTTGCTACGAGAGAAGCCAAGTTCCATAAGATACGCGGATTACGACTCAAGGGAGCCAGAGCGACCTCTCTCTGCAGAGAGAGTTACATCGTCTCCCTGTACTTGTGAGGACCGGCCCGTTCCTACATGCAAACCAGGCGATGACCAGCCCGTTCCTACAGACAAACCAGGCGATGGACTAGAGACCACGAATCAGGATGAAGGCATTCAACGGCAAGAAAATTCAAACATAAAAATTTTGAAAGTTCTTTATTAATTTACAACTTACGCCCGATTTTTACAAGAGTAACAGAACAGAGATGTCTTTTACAAAGTATCTAATTACTCTATTTTTTCTATTAACAATTATACAATCTGTTTAATACATACGGGTGTGCCGTAACGTAAGTACCTACCTACTTAGTAGGTGCGACAAACTTAAAAGAGAGATAGGTCATCTACGAATATAAATTGTAAGTCTCATTGTTTTCGAGAAATTTCTGATTTTTTGAATATTCTACATATATGCACTAAGCTGGTTGTGATATTCGGAAAAAAAAATTTGCATTTATTTTTGTTGAAATTCAATGTTATATTATCAGAAATAAAAAACGATTGTATTTTTTTTTAATTTAAATTTCGCTTCTCCTGAACTTGGAGCGATATCCCATCTGTCAGAAAACCTTCATTTGGAATGCAGGAGTCGTATCATGACCAGGGCTGGGCAGTATTTGAATTACTTGTAATTGAAATACATAATTGAAATACAAATACGTATTTGGTATTTGTATTTCAATTACTCGCTGAAAATGTAATTTGTAATTCGTATTTCAAATACCTGACGCTAAGGTATTTTGTAGTTAGTATTTCAAATACTTATGACTTCAAAATACATTTTAACAAAATACATTTAGATTTCATTTAGCGATCTTAAGTTGAACATGAAAACGCACCGGTGTAGACATGACTTTATTCATTCCCCTATGAGAGGCAGATAACACTTAAGTCTGGTGTTTAGGAAAGGAAACTCTGCTTTTAATCAGTAAAAGTACCTAGTTTCCTTTAATGAAAGTAATTTTTAGTAAAATAATACTGATTACCCACGTCTCAAAACTAGTTTAAGTCGACATAGGTATTTCAGGCCGTAGCGTACTTGAGTGCACGTTTGGCACAGCCGTAGCGTACTCTTCCGAGAGGAAGGGTTACGGATTAGCCCGAAACTGTCGAGTTAAACTCGACTCGTTTTGAAACGTGAGTAATAGTAGGAGAGCTGGCACCAATTTTTGGGTAGGTGTTTGAGGCAAGCTGAAAACTTGTCACATACTTCTCCTATTATACCCCAACACAAGACTACAGAACTGGCTGGTGAGTAGCGGGGCTAAATGAACCTATGAATTTTTAATTTTAAAATTTTTTGGTTCCAAAAATATATTTGAGGCAATATGCAATTTTTATATGTTGTAGTTTAATGTTTAAAGAATAAAAAAAAATAAGCCAGACGATTTAGTCGGGGCTTTAATATTGCCTGGCGCGTGCAAACATATTTTGATTTTTCAAAAATATATAAAAAATTTATTTGAGGCAACTTGAAATTTGAATAGAGTATTATTTATAACTAAAAAATAAGATTCTCAAAAAGACAGGTATAGCAAACCGTATTCCTAACCGTATGCCTAGTCGTGTCTTGCCCGAGCGGGCCTCTCGCGGACGCACACCAGCAAGATTCCTTGCTCTTGCTAGTGTGAGTGGGGCGAGCAGAATACGTCCATTACCGCGGGGACTTACCCCTCACGCGCCCCGCGCTGTAAGGCGCCGGCCGCGCCGCGGCAATCAGTCGAGATCGAGCCGCCATTTGTGACGCCACGCGTATTAAGCTCGCTTCCGCGCATACTCGCCCGGCGCTCGCGCCGCATAGCGACATCGTTGTTTGTGTATTAACCTGTGTTCCAATTGTTCCAAACTGTTTTCCACTAATCCATAATTATAGTAAAGTCCGATACACCCCCTGAGTTCTCATTTTCTGCCTGCCGGCAGTGGCGCACCCTTTTATATAGTACCCAGACTATACAGGTCATTTTGGTGGGACTTTCTACCTGCCAGGTGATCTAACAAATGATATATCCGTGCGAGTGAGTATATTTGTTAAATCACCTGGCAGGTAGAAAGTCCCACCAAAATGACCTGTCTTTTTGGGAAGTTTATTTTTTAGTTATAAATAATATACTCTATTAAAATTTCAAGTTGCATCAAATACATTTTTTATATTTTTTTGAAAAATATGTTTGCACGCGCCTGGCAATATTAAAGCCCCGACTAAATCATCTGGCTTATTATTTTTTTTATTCTTTAAACATTAAACTACAACATATATAAATTGCATATTGCCTAAATATATTTTTGGAACCAAAAAAATAATTAAAAAGTCATGGTTTCATTTAGCCCCGCTACTCACCAGCCAGGTCTGCAGTTTTGTGTCGGGGTATAATAGGAGAAGTATGCGACAAGTTTTCAGCTTGCCTCAAACACCTACCCAAAAATTGGTGCCAGCTCTCGGACCATAATCTGTATTGTTTCACTATGAGTGAGTCTCACGACCTCACGGTACTTTCATGTTTAAAGAGAGTAATTTTCTTTTACTCCGCTTGCCCATGCCGGGTTGGATTCGTTTTAATTCTACTTAGTATTTTGTAATTTGTATTTTGTATTTTAAATAAAAATACCTGAAATACTGTATTTTGTATTTTATATTTCAAATACTCGACTTAAAAGTATTTTGTATTTCGTATTTTAAATACATGCGAGATAGTATTTAGTAATTTGTATTTTAATTAAAGCAAAGCATGTATTTTGCCCAGCCCTGATCATGACTCATGATAGTTGCGATAGATGGCACCACACATAATTATTGGCGTACAAGCCATTAAGGCCAACACAGACAGGGAGCGCGGGGCACTGACGGAGCGTGACCAGCGCGATCTATAACACTGAATCAAATATACGGTGACACACACCGCAGCGAGGCACACCGTATTTGATTCACTGGGCACGCTCCGTCGGCGCCCCGCGCTCCCGGTTTGTAATTTATTGCGGTTTGTTGTGGCCTTTAAAAAGCCAAAAGACACTATAAGTACTATACATTTTTATTGATACATAAAAAAATAATAATATGATGTCTAAATAAATAAATATCAAACTCCAATAAATACGTCCGCAATAAATGACATGGAGATATGATCCTTATTTTCATTATTTTATTCTTATTTTCACTTAAAAATCGAGAATCACCATAGGACATAGGAGTTTGATGTTTATCAACTTAAATGCTTTTCGCGCTTGTTGGGACATCTAGCGAGCGCGCGGCGACGACTCGCGTGTAGTAGTGAGCGGAAGCGCGCGGCGTGCGCGGGCGCAGCGGGTCCGTGAAGTTCACTGCGTGCAGGCCGAAACGGGACCTGACAAACGTACATAATGTTATTTAATAAATTCATTGACGTTTTTTGACTGAACGTCAAACTAATGAAAATGTCTCGCGTTGCTTAAAGACACACGTTTAGACACCGAGCGTGTCTGACACGTGCCATGGGAGGTAATACTAATAAACGAACGTTTGTTCTCGGGTCTTGGGTGTTTAATATGTATTTAATTATGTATCTCTCTGTATAAGTATGTTTATCCGTTACCTAGTACCTTTGATCAATTATAACTGAAGATACACATTGCCGAACAAAATCCCCTTCAAAGAATGTCCGAACTATTTTATTTGGTTGCGTAACAAATAAAATCATCACCTACACAGAAATTTGAACCTAGTCTTTACCTTATTACAGTCGAATTACGGTTGACACTTGACAGCTAATCTTAACAATTTCACGCAACGTACTTAGAAAAAAGAAGGCCACTTTTATTAAAGTGGCGCTCATTTGGCTCGGACATTTTCGGGCGCGCGACTGTGGATCTACAGTTATAATTGATCAAAGCCTAGTACCCATAACACAAGCTTGCCTAACTTACTTTGGGACTAGGTCAATTGGTGTGAGTTGTCCCGTGATATTTATTTATTTAATTTATTTTCCACATATCCAAATAATAAAAAAGCCGTGATGGCCTAGTGGTTTGACCTATGGTCTCTCAAGCAGAGGGTCGTGGGTTCAAATCCCGGCTCGCAGTTTTTCGGGATTTATAAGTGAAATTACAATTGAATCTTAATCTGATTTAAATAAACTAAGGTTATATGAAAAAAGAAAAAACTAACTAAAAACCTTAAAAAATATAATATAGTAAATAACTAAAATACATAATTAAAAGGAGTCCCTTTAGGCAAGGTTCCGAAGATACTGGCAGCGTTCCCCCTTTGAATAGCTAGACTAATTCTTTGTCCGAGGTAGCTGCCAGCTCTTCGGTCTCCTGTGATGTCGACTAACCTTTTTGCTATTTCCTTAAAAAGCCTTATGGCGCTAGGACCATTTACAATTTTTGAAAACATCGTGAGTAAACCTGTATACTTCTGCGAAGAAATTCAATGGTGTGTGGGACGTTCCCAATCCGCACTGGGCCCGCGTGGGAACTAAGGCCCAAGCCCTTTCATTCTGAGAGGAGGCCTGTGTACTTATATAGGCTGGGATGATGATATGATCCAAATAATTACTCGTCGGAATTTGACAATTTTTTTCGAAGTTTCTATTGTGGAGGCCCCGGGGCTGTTTAATTTACAGAATTCATATTTTTATCGTAACTCTACCGCGCAGATACGGGCCGTGCTTGGCCTATATGCGGGATTCATGTCTGAACGTGTCTGTGGCTATCTGCCCGTCAGTGTGAAGGAAGGGCACCGGAACCAGTGTTGTCACATCTACCAACTTTTTGGTAGATCTACCTATTTTGCCTCCGTCCTACCAATCTACCACCCGCGGCCTCAAATCTACCTGTTTTTTCAAAACATTTCCGTTGCAAACAATTTCTTTGTTTCTATCAGAAGTGCGAATGTTGAGAGGCTGTTTTTGTCCATAAATAATGTGAAAACTTGTCAAACTTTAGAGGGACTGCTGGCACACACAAAGATTTGTTTTTAAAAGTTGTGTTCCTGACTCCGACCATTTGAAATTGTTTTACAAAAACATGTTAAAGCAGCGTCAATAAATCCTTTTCAACATTTTAACGCGTTTTTATTCTATAATAGGGACTGATTTGACTAAAACGGTAGATCTACCTATTTTCATTTTCAGTTCTACCTATTTCTACTAAATTTTCATTCTATTCTACCAATTTTTCAAAATTGTATGTGACAACACTGACCGGAACCGCGCAGACGACTTTTGTTTGACGACGGTATCTGTCGATGTCTGACACGACGTGATCTGCTAGATGTGAATAAAACGGAGTCTGTCCCGGCACATGTCTAATTTATTTATTTATTTATTTATTTATGGAGAACCAACAGCTTAAAATACAATTTAAGTTATCGACATAGCAACACAAAGCCAATTACAGGAACTCACAAATAATCAGGGTGTCCACTTTGTGGAAAGTCAAGGAAAGTCTGGGAAAAGTCAGGGAAAGTCAGGGAAAATCAGGGAACTTTGCTAGAAATCGAAAAAGTCAGGGAAAAACTCGTACTTTCCCAATGATTGTAAAATGAGGGAAATATTTCATGCTCTAGTCTGACCCTTTAACCAGACTATTGAAGCATTTTTTTTCAGGTTTGGAGTGATCTACATTATGACAAATACATTTGCAGTGAATTCCCATCATCGGGTCTAGCTTAGTATCTCGAGCAGTAAAAAAATCACATAACCTGCTTTGAAATGTACATGATTAGTCAGGGAAATTTAGAAATGTGGTCAGGGAAAGTCAGGGAAAAGTCAGGGATTTTTTTTAAGATTTGTAGTGGATACCCTGATAATGATAAAATAAATTACAAAAGTTTAAGCTAAGTTTAAACAAGGTGACATGCACTATGCCAAAAAACACATCAATCAAAAATTTTTTTTTTTATTAGCCTGTTTTGGTGTCCCACTGAGGGGCAAAGGCCTCTCCTCTCTTGCTCCATTCTTGCCTATTCAACGCGAGCTCCTGCCATCCCACGTGATAAACATCTAGGTCGTCCCTCCATCTCCGCTTTGGTCTGCCTCTATTACGATATCCATCGCTAGGGATCCATTCCGTGATAAGTTTGGCCCAACGTTCCGAGTTCATTCGACAGACATGTCCAGCCCAGTCCCACTTCAACTCAGCGCAGCTCAGTATTTCTAATCCGGTCGGTTCTTCGGACTCCCACAATGCTTCGCTCCATTGCTCGTTGGCAAACCTTGAGTCTGGACTTTTGAGCCTCTGTAAGTGACCACGTTTGCGCGCCGTAGGTTAGGACGGGCAGGATACACATGTCGACGAGTTTGCGCTTTAGAGACATTGGAAGGTTCCCCTTCATTAGCGACTTCATAGACCAGAAGCTCTTCCAGGCGTTTTCGATACGTCTTAAAATAACACAAAAAAAAACCAAATACCTAACTATCCAGTGCGGCAACAGTGCGCTCAATCAAAACACCCCGCCACCAAACCTCATCTCACAGATGGGATGCTAAGTACAGTTAAAAATGTCAAATGTCCATCTCTTTCATCAGGTTGTTTATATTACCATTAGCGTGTCTGAGAAAGCTGTTTTGCCTGTACCTAGTTGGCGTGAATTCAACAGAAATAGGAGGATAAAACCTTTTAAGCCGAACGGGCGTGTTAAAAGGTTAAAAGAAAGCGCTTAATGTCTGTAGGTAAATACTAAATATGAATAAACGGTGGCTGTCACGGCACGAGTCTGATACGCTCGCTGTCTGTAGATACTTACGAATCGACCTTAACGCGTGGAGCGACCATCGGACGCTACCGGCACACAAAGTTGAGGGACAAGTGGTGTCCATCGGACGCTCCACGGGTTAATAAACCTTAAATTTGAGTTTAAGTCTTTTTGTAGATTTTTTTGGGAACTACGATCCTTGCCCTCTTATTCTGAGAGGAAGCGTGTGTCCTGCATTAGGACGGAGACGTATAGAGGCTGGGTTGACGACGATGAAATCTTTTTAAAGCTCCACTTTTCAGCGTCCTGCCTTCCATGCCTACAGTGTACGATAGAATTTTGGAGCCCCAATTAGCATCAGGGTCCTTGGTTAGGGAACCAAGGACCCTGATGCTGGGGAAGTTCAGTCCCTAGCTAGCCCAGCCCACTGAACTTTTCAAGCAAACGAAGTTGCGGGCTAAAGATATAGTACTTACTCATATCCATCCATCCACTCAAAGTTGTCCATGAGCGACCAGGCGGTGTACCCGACCACGTTAATTCCGTCCTCAGTCATGGCCAAGAGAAGCTGTCAAAAGTTCAATCATGAGATTCAGGATGAAACATACAGTTAGAGCAATCAGAGCAGCTACGGCCTAACTACCCTAATTGTCTTATTGCAGCATACATCACATTACTAATATTTTTTTTTTGGTTTCGTACTTGAGGAGTGACGAAGCAAAACTCTACTACTGTCGCTACACTGTCCGTCTGTCTGCCTGTCGGTCATAATTTAACTCTACAATACTGTGGTTTTACTACATAAGGGCTCTTTTACACGTCTTTTTTTCTAGTTCACCGTGCTTTCAGAATTACCATGATTGCCAAGAAGAATGTGCCGCACGCAAGAAACTAGGCAAAAAGTATTTTTTCTAAAAAAAAAACAGATTATAATTTCTCTTACAATACGAGTAGGTATTCACACAACCACAACGCATTATACAAATAAAACTCACTAAATAACTTAAATTTCAATACTAATAGATGAAAAAACCCGCCTGTATAAATCCTGTTCCCATGGGAATTCCGGGAAAATACATACGCTAGTCACTCTCGGAACTGAGACTAATCTAAAGAGTAATGACACCTCACACTTCTAAATCCACTGAGCCGTTTAGGCTGCAGGGCGTGACAAAGAATGATACATACATACATAAATACATACGCTCGAAAAACATAACTTCCTTCGACAGTCAGGTGAAAATTACAAGACAGCATAACTACGAACGAGTACCTATGGGTGAGGCCACACGAGCGTAATTTTGTGAGTCGTGAGCGGCAGAATTTCGGTTCGCTCCATACAATATGCGGGCCATCACGGTGACACTCACGTGACACAATGTATGGCGCAACCGAAACTCTGCCCACAACTCACAAAATTACGCTCGTGTGGCCTCACCCTATGTGAAATCTGAAAGGGTCGCTACCTGCTCCAAATAATCCCTGTAGTACTCCACTCGCTTTTTATCGTCAAGGGTGGCTCCGGTGTCGGAGTAGCCATTCTCCGTGATCATGATCTTCCAGTCACCGTACTGCTGTTTGATCTGGTTCAAGATGTGCCTCAAACCAACGGGGTTGACCTGCGAAAGATCACATAGTCATCACGCTCTCGTGCCGACAATACCACGTTCTCAAAATACCATATTCTTCAAAATACTAGAAGTATTAACCTTTTCGACGCTCTGTCAAATAGTTGTATTTCCAAGTTAACGCTCATTGGGGCAATATTGACTCGTGTTTATCAAATTGGGATGTACCAAAAAAATAACCTATAGTTTTTATATTTTTTTTGGAAAGAATAGGATATTTTAAGATACCATTTTCATCGATTTTGAATTTGGTTGAGTATTTAATTTTTTATAATTTTTTTAAGAAATACGTTGGATGACGTCACAGTGAGAGAGCCACGTTCCATTGCCTACAAAAATTCAAGCCGTATATAACATAATTTGTGGCACTACTGATTTGTCTTGTCACTGTCAATAATACAAGCATGGCTTAGGGTCCTAAATGAACCATGACAAATAGTTTTATTTATTTATCTTCTTTTAGGTTCGATTATTCCTGTTTGTTTAATGGTGTGATAGTAAATAGATATTTTTTGCTAATATCTAATATTTAAATTCTTTCATATTTACTTGTAACGTAGTAATTTAATAATTAAATTTGTAAAAATACATTGCGAGTATTGTATACATTTCGGACTTTATGATAAATGACAACTGTTTAAAGCCAGGTGCGCATCATGTGATTAAAGTTCTGTCTTTGTCACTCTTTGCTATTATAAGCAGGACAGCAACATTTCAAACTGTCAATTTGCTTTAAAGTGTAGACCTGCTTTATATCTGCCTATGTGACGATTCACTGCAGGGGTCAAATGGAGGTCATTATTAAATTTTCTTTATTTAATTCAGTTTATCATATTTCTGGAATCTGATTTCTGAAAACGATTCACAAAGCCTATTTCTCCAAACGGTTTTCGATTTATTATACGTTGTCAAAAATTGGGACATCCCAATTCTGGGTATTTTCCTAAAATTTCTAAGTCACCAATTTAAAAAAAATATCAAATTTCGGTTAAGACATAATATGGCTAAAAATGTTCAAAAGTACCTCGGCTATCACCCCCTTAAAGCTTTGCACGTAGCTACCAAACACCCTGTACATTGCGCGTGCGTGCGATCTGACTGCGCGGACCGCATAGTCAGATCGCATAACTATACAAAATATATAGAGACCGACAATGTGTTCATTCATAATGCGGGCTGCGTTCAATTCGACCTGACCGCGACCGCAGAAAACATCCTGTGCGGCAAATCCTTTAACCTTAAAATCGTGGACGACCCTCTCTACTGAGACAAGATATTAAACATCAATACTTCATTTTTTTAACATTAGAACAATCTTGATGAGTCTTTTTATCGAAAAACGCTATTAAATAACTATTACCAATATATAGACTGGATTAGCAATCGCCATAGTACAGACCGTCCGCAGAAAAATAGTTCGATTATTAAATCTAGATGGCGCTGAAATATAGCCCGAGGCTTTGAAAGCAAAACAATAAGACTACAGATGTTTCATATTACTACAAATGTATTATTTTTCAAAAATATTGCATAATAAATATAATAATACATTTGCAGTAATATGAAATATCTGTAGTCTTATTGTTTTGCTTTCAAACCCTCGGGCTATATGTCAGCGCCATCTAGATTTAATAATCGAACTATTTTTCCGCGGCCGATCTGTACTATGGCGATTGCTAATCCAGTCTATATATCATCCTTGCTATTAATAATAATAATACTTTATTTCGACCAACATAGGATCATAGTGTTAGTAATACAATACATAAAAGCTTAGATTCTAATTGTTAGTGACGCTACACTTTAGTCAGTACATGAACCATACTGCAATGATTCATGTACTGACAGTCGAACCTCTGCGCGAATGCAATTAAGATGCTCTTGGAGCTGGCCCGCACCCTGCGCACCAGGGATGTGCAGCGCTTTCTCATGGTGGCATAAAAGCAGTCCATTCTAGCCTCCGCAAACATACCCGAAGCGCTGCAGAATCGAGGCAGCCCCATCAGCACCCTAAAAGCATTGTTATATTGTACACGCAGGGCGTTGTACTGCCTGCGCGTGTAGGTTATCCACAGGCTGCTCGTGTAGAAGTTCGTGCAGTATGCTCTAAATAGCGACAGCTTCACCTCACTAGAACACTGAGCAAACCGCCGAGCCACCATGTTTGCCCTGACAGACAACGCCCTGCGCTCTCTCTCTATGTCTGCATCGTCTTTTAGGTCAGAGGTCAATATGTGACCCAGGTATTTAAATTGGTTCACTACCTTTAAGGGTGTCCCGTTCAGTCTTATGGTAGGAACAGTATACTGAGGTTACCGACGCCCTAAGGTTCTGCATCACCGCAGACGAGGAGCCCTCAGGTGAGCTTTCAGCAGTCACTGCTACTACGTTATATTTTCCGTGTATACCTTATCGTAGAGAGACGCAATATTTTGCTTCCTAACGGCCCTAAGCACCTTTCGTTTCTTTTCGACCTCTATCCCCATTTTTCCTATACAGTCCACTCCCTTTCGTTAACATTTTTTGGTACTTAAGAAACCAAAAGAATGTAAATTTTCATAATGACCTTTCTAATGGTTAAATATTTGCAGTGATTTATTTTTCAAAAGCGTATTTCAATAAAAAGACACGTCTAGGTCGCTTACTTACCTTCCTTCTAATGCTAAAAAAACGAAGTATAGCGAACAGTATACTAACTAACCAAGAACCACGAAGAAGTGGTGCTGGCCCAGCCAGGCCGTCCGTCCAGAACGACTCCCAATTCTTGGATGCCTTGGACGAGGAAGGCGCCGACTGACTCGCCTTCGGCAGCGGGCCGGACCGTTCGTGAAGTGTAGTGGTTCAGGGCGAAGAAGTCTGCAGATCCTGGGGAACCAAGTGCGAATCAGCCAGTGTTGATGCGATAGCTATAGTCGAAACTATCGACCCTTCACGATACTATTGAATTTGGTCGATACTATCGATACTATCAATGAATGAGAATAAGTAATACCAATGATGATATAGACTGGATTGGCAGTCACCATAGTACGGATCGGCCGCAGTTTTTGTACTTCGATTATTAAATCTAGATGGCGCTGAAATATAGCCAGAGGCTTTGAAAGCAAAACATTAAGACTACAGATATTTCATATCACTGCAAATGTATTATTTATTAAGCAATGTTTTTGAAAAATACATTTGTAGCAATATGAAACATCTGTCGTCTTATTGTTTTGCCTTCAAAGCCTCTGGCTATATTTCAGCGCCATCTAGATTTAATAATCGAACTACAAAAACGTGGCCGATCCGTACTATGGCGACTGTCAATCCAATCTATATCATCCTTGGTAATACTATTGCTAAAGAGGTTGCGGGATCGCGCTGGATGCGGAAGGCACGGGACCGATCTGTATGGCGATACTTGGGGGAACCTATGTTAAGCAGTGGAAGTCTTTCGGGTGAAATAATGTTGATGATGATAGCTAAAGATCAATAGTATCGATACGACATTGCACTATATTGTAGCAAAAGTATCGACGAAGTTCAATAAGTATCGCCTAATTTTCACTATCAATACTACTGATACTCGTAGTATTGCAGCACGTCGATATTTTCGATAGACTATCGATGCTATCGACTGTTTTCTCAACGTCAACTATCGATAGCAAAACTATCACTGTAATCAGCCACAGATTATGGACAACATGTTTTATTTAAACTTTCGTGATCTTTCTCATTCGAAGAAGCCGTCGGACGTTAGTATCGTGTCGGTGTGATGGGGTGTCGATAAAAAATACCGAGCAAGTGCGGGTACTTCGAAAGACTCGCGCGGGTAAACGAACTTGACACTCTACACTTCAGTCAACTCGTGTCCACGGCCACTACAGTGTGGCTGAAACGTCCAGGTAAATATTGTTTGCGCGATAAGTCCCGTTTAGAGTAGGTAAAGGCCCACAAACTGGGAGCGCGGGGCGCCGACGGAGCGTGCACAGTGCACACTCGCTCTACAGGGTTATTTTTAATTCACTGACATCCTCTTAACCCTGAATTTTCCTATCACTCAAACAAATGTTTTTTGTTTTACGACTTTTTAAAATGAAGCACTTTTTTCCCATACAAATACACAGAGTATCGTAAAAATAAGAGGAAATCTCAAATTTTCAAAACGTTATTAAGTACACCAAAAATATTAAGTTATGACAAAAGCCGTAAAACAAAAAACATTTGTTTAAGTGGTAGGAGTTTAGGGTTAAAAGGATGCTAGTGAATTACAAATAACCCTGTATAACACTGAATCAAATATTCGGTGACACACCGGCAGCGCGGCACACCGTATTTGATTCAGTGTTATATCTCCCAGG